>CM038677.1:226108137-226556892 GCA_021605205.1 Aegilops longissima | reverse complement strand
GGATGGTTTGGGAGGAAAAGGCATGGGTTTACGAACCCAAGGTTCCCTTTCTTTACCATGTTTCCTAGCAACAAAATCTCTCTTATCATAACGTTGATTCTTTGATTGTGGGTTATCAAGATCAACAGCAGGTTCAGTTTCTACATCATTATAATTACTAGGTTGAGCATCATCATGAACATCATCGTTATTATTTTCACTAGGTTCATGTTCATTACCAGATTGTGTTTCAGCATCAGAAATAGATATATCATTTGGATTCTCAGGTGGTTCAGCAATAGGTTCACTAGAATTTTGCAAAGTCCTATCATTTTTCTTTTTCTTCCTTTTAGAAGAACTAGGTGTATCAATATTATTTATCTGAGAATCTTGCTCAATTCTCGTAGGGTGGTCTTCAGGATACAGAGGTTCCTGAGTCATTCTACCAGTTCTAGTAGCCACTCTAACAGCATAATCATTTTTCTTACTATTCATTTCATTGAGCAAATCATTTTGAGCTTTAAGTACTTGTTCTACTTGAGTGGTAACCATAGAAGCATGTTTGCTAACAAGCTTAAGTTCACTTCTAATATTAGCCATATAATCACCCAAGTGTTTAATCATATAGGCATTTTGTTTTAATTGTCTACCAAAATAAGCATTGAAGTCTTCTTGCTTAAACATAAAGTTATCAAACTCATCCAAGCATTGACTAGCAATTTTAGTAGGGGGGACTTCAGCCTCATCATATCTATAGAGAGAATTTACCTTTACTACCTGTGTCGAGTTATCAAGACCTGGAGGTTCTTTAATAGGTAATGGATCAATATCATACGTTTCTTCAACAGGCGGTAAATTAAGACCATGTATTTCTTCAATAGGAGGTAAATTCTTAACATCTTCAGCTTTAATACCTTTTTCTTTCATAGATTTCTTTGCCTCTTGCATATCTTGGGATGAGAAATAAAACACCTCTCTTCTTGAGTTGGTTTAGGAATAGGCTCGATGAATTGGCTCTGGAGCTGGCTCGGGAGGTGCCCAATTATTTTCATTTGTCAATATATTATTCAATAGAATTTCAGCTTCATCCGGTGTTCTTTCCCTGAAAAGAGAACCAGCACAACTATCCAGGTAATCTCTGGAAGCATTGGTTAGTCCATTATAAAAGATATCAAGTATTTCATTTTTCTTAAGAGGATGATCAGGCAAAGCATTAAGTAACTTGAGGAGCCTCCCCCAAGCTTGTGGGAGACTCTCTTCTTCAATTTGCACAAAGTTGTATATTTCCTTTAAGGCAGCTTGTTTCTTATGAGCAGGGAAATATTTAGCAGAGAAGTAATAAATCATATCCTGGGGACTACGCACACAACCAGGATCAAGAGAATTAAACCATATCTTAGCATCACCCTTTAATGAGAACTGAAATATTTTAAGGATATAAAAGTAGCGAGATCTCTCATCCTTAGTGAACAGGGTGGCTATATCATTTAATTTAGTAAGATGTGCCACAACAGTTTCAGATTCATAACCATGGAAAGGATCAGATTCAACCAAAGTAATTATATCAGGATCAACAGAGAATTCATAATCCTTATCGGGAACACAAATGGGTGAAGTAGCAAAAGCAGGGTAAGGTTTCATTCTATCTTTAAGAGATTATTTGCTCCATTTAACTAATAGCCTCTTAAGCTCATTTCTATCTTGGCAGGCTAAAATAGTTGTAGAAGCTTCCATATCAAAAACATAACCCTCAGGAATAGCAGGCATATCTTCATCATCTATTTCATCAATATTATCAGTTTCAATATTTCTTTCTCTCTAGCCCTAGCAATTTGTTCATCAAAAAATTCACCAAGGGGCATAGTAGTATCAAGCATATAAGTAGTTTCATCATAGGTATCATGCATAGCACAAGTGGCATCATCAATAACATGCGACATATCAGAACGAACAACAGAAGCAGGTTTAGGTGTCGCAAGCTTACTCATAACAGAAGGTGAATCAAGTGCAGAGCTAGATGGCAGTTCCTTACCTCCCCTCGTAGTTGAGGGATAAATTGTTGTCTTAGCGTCTTTCAAGTTCTTCATAGTGTCCAGCAGATATAAATCCCAAGTAACTCAAAGAATAGAGCTATGCTCCCCGGCAACGGCGCCAGAAATTAGTCTTGATAACCCACAAGTGTAGGGGATCGCAACAGCTTTCGAGGGTAGAGTATTCAACCCAAATTTATTAATTCGACACAAGGGGAGCCAAATAATATTCTCAAGTATTAGCAGCTAAGTTGTCAATTCAACCACGCCTGGATAACTTAATATCTGCAGCAAAGTATTTAGTAGCAAAGTAATATGATAATAGTGGTAAAGGTAGTAAAAGAGTAATGAAAGCAAAAGTAATATTTTTGGTGTTTTGTAGTGATTGTAACAATAGCAACGGGAAAGTAAATAAGCGTAAACCAGTATATGGAAAATTCGTAGGCATTGGACCGGTGATGGATAATTATGCCGGATGCGGTTCATCATGTAACAGTCATAACATAGGGTGACACAGAACTAGCTCCAATTCATCAATATAATGTAGGCATGTATTCCGAATATAGTCATATGTGCTTATGAAAAATAACTTGCATGACATCTTTTGTCCTACCCTCCCATGGCAGAGGGGTCCTAATGGAAACTAAGGGATATTAAGGCCTCCTTTTAATAGAGAACCGGAACAAAGCATTAGCACATAGTGAATAGACGAACTCCTCAAACTATGGTCATCCCCGGGAGTGGTCCCGATTATTGTCACTTCGGGGTTGCCGGATCATAACACATAGACTTGCAAGATAGGATCAAGAACTCACATATATTCATGAAAACATAATAGGTTCAGATCTGAAATCATGACACTCGGGCCCTAGTGACAAGCATTAAGCATAGCAAAGTCATAGCAACATCAATCTCAGAACATAGTGGATACTAGGGATCAAACCCTAACAAAACTAACTCGATTACATGATAGATCTCATCCAACCCATCACCGTCCAGCAAGCCTACGATGGAATTACTCATGCACGGCGGTGAGCATCATGAAATTGGTGATGGAGGATGGTTGATGATGACGAGGGCAACGAATCCCCCTCTCCGGAGCCTCGAACAGACTCCAGATCAGCCCTCCCGAGAGCTTTTAGGGCTTGGTGGCGGCTCCGTATCGTAAAACGTGATGATTTCTTCTTCTTTATTTTTTCTCTCCGAAAGCAAATATATAGAGTTGGAGTTGGCGTCGGAAGGTCTCCAGGCGGCCCACGAGGTAGGGGGCGCACCCTTTGGGGGGGGGGCGCCCCCACCCTCGTGGACAAGGTGTGGGCCCCCTGGTCTTCATCTTTGGCGAGGATTTTTTATTATTTTTTCTAAGATGTTTCATGGAGTTTCAGGTCATTCCGAGAACTTTTGTTTTCTGCACATAAAACAACATCATGGCAATTCTGCTGAAAACAGCGTCAGTCCGGGTTAGTTCCATTCAAATCATACAAGTTAGAGTCCAAAACAAGGGCAAAAGTGTTTGGAAAAGTAGATACGACGGAGACGTATCACGTGTAGACTTGAGTTCCTCTTCTTGCTCGGTGATCCTTGTCATCACCTTCTTCAAATTAATCATGCATGCGCACATCTGGTTCTCCTGGCGTCGAATGTGGTGGTTTAACTCCTGGATGAATGTTGCAATGGACCTGTCCTTCCTGGTGCTGACTATCTCCCATTGCTCATCTCGGCGCCCGCATATCTGGTAAATAGTATCCTTGAGATCCTTGTGGTAAACTTCGCCGATGCGTCCCATGGCGATGTGAGCTGCCATGCTCTTCCCCAGACTCCAGGTTGGGGCATCAAAGGAAAACTCTATGGGCTCCGTGACTGACATGAACGTCCTTCCTGGAACTTGAACTTGAATCATCCAGCGCTCCTCTTCTGGTAATGTGGCGTTGTAGGTCCCAGTGAAGCTTGGTATTCCGATGTTCAGGTATCTAGTAACTTCCTTCAAGTGTCGCCCAAAAGGTGTATCTTCATCCGGTTGTGCAAACTTGTTCCTCGATTCCGCCATCCTAAAGAGTAGAAAATGGAGAGGAGTCAGAAATGAGTAGAGAAGAGTGACCTATAGCTTTCTTAGTGGTCGTGTCCTACATTCAGCGTGTGCTCTGATACCATCTTGTAGCGACCCGACCTCAAACGGTCAAGTCTCTGTGCTTCAGTGTCATCCCTGGATCGGTAATGCTGACACACACAGTACTCGAAGGATTTATAATAGAGTAGCAATCACACACTTATTACATCGAATGTCTCAAAAGAGAACTTATTACAATAAATATGGCTTAAGGCCATCTAATACGATAAGAAAGGAAGACTTGGAAGATAAAGTGGTCCATCAACTCCAATGGCATAGATAAGTGCATGACAATGGCCTAGCGAGCCTTACTCCTCGTCTGAAAAGTCTGCAACATAATATGTTGCAGCCCGAAAATGGGTCAGCACATGGAATATGCTGGCAATATAACACAGTAGAGCAATGAACAGATAAATGCTATCACTATATGCATATATGGCTGGGGGAGGCTCTATGGTTATATGTTTTTGCGAAAAGCCAATTTTTCCTACAACAAAGGAATAAATTTTATTTAACTATCATGGTAGTTGAAACATCATTGAGAAGGTTCCTCCAACTCAATCCCAATTAAAGGTAATTATCAACCCAAAAAATTAAATTAGAGTGATGAGATACAATAGGATAATCCAAGTACTAGATACTCAAGATGTCCATAACCGGGGACACAGCTAACCATGATTAGTTTATACACTCTGCAGAGGTTTACACACTTTTCCCCACAAGACTCGATCTCCTCCATTGGATTTCTCGCACTACATGGTGTTTGAGAAACGGATGACCGAGACACAGTCTTTCAGAAGCATTAACTGTTTACTCCGGGTGGACAGTTACACCTACTTCCCCTCTACATCTGCTAGCCCATCACTGAAAGAGGTCACACAACATACTCAACTATGCCATAGCCCATAATGTCTTGTGGCTGCACACGGAAGTTTCTAGCATGAAATATCTCACGATCCCTTTGAGCCTGGGTGGCGGACCGTAGGAGGATCACACGGAATATCCCCGGGATCTCCTAGGACAATACTGGTATATCCCTAGGTGCCCAAACAAGCAATCCACCCAGATGTGTATTAAAGTTGCCACCTTAAGTTGAACCATTAATTAACAACTCACATCTGTCATGGATACACTCAACCCCAATCCACGTCTACGAGCATAGCATGGCAATATAAGCATAACGTAGAAGTAACTCCCAAGGGTTTGATAATAAAACCGGTAATAGGTTCTACCTCATCATCTACTTCCCAATACCCACAAATTAATCACATCCTAATCATGCAGTGTTTGAGGATTGGAACTAATGCATAAAAACTAGGTATGAAAAGAGTATGATCAATGTGTTACTTGCCTTGCTGCGCTCCGCAAAACCTAGAGACTCGTAGTAGCACGCTTCGCACTCCGGGAATTCTATCGCAAACAAACAATAATGCACATAAGCAATCAAGCAAAATGCACAGGTAAAACTCAAATAAGAAGATCTAACCATAAAGTTCAACTTAAGAACTCCGGTTTGCAAAAAGAATCAAATCAAACAGAGCAACGAACTCAAACTGCGAACGAAATAAGATCCGATTACTAATCTGGACTAAAGTCAATTTTTACAGTACCAAAATCTTGTTCAAGTTGCTTAAACAAAAAGAGGGCTTCGAGATGAAAATTTAGGCGCTTGAATCGCCTGATTCCGATAAACAAGCGAAAAGTTATGCTAGAACGAAAATCGGATCAGAAATCGCGAAAAAAATAATCGCGAAAAACCCGAGAAAAATAAAACTGACGAACAGGCTAACGAACGAACATTCGCTGTCTGTGACTAACGAACAAAAACCGTTCGTTAAAACGAACGTACGGACGAACGTCCAGTATATAACCGAACTGGAAAAAACCGAAACAAAACTCGATCTAATAAAAAATGAAACTAGGGTTTATAAAAAAACGAACGGTTTTTCTGGGAAAACCGACGAACGGCGAGGCGGCGGCGGCTACCTCCGGCGGGATCGGCGGGGCGGCGGGGTGGCGGCTCGGCGGCAAAAGCAGCGGCGGCGAGACGGATCCGGCGGCGGCGGCGAGGCACGCACGGCGGCGGCTACTAGCGGCGGCGACTAGGGTTTGGGGAGGCGCAACGCTGGGTGGACTGCGGGGTGGCGGCGGCTCGGCTTATAAGGGTCGGCCCGAGGTGTCCTGGTCGGGTACGGCCCGGAGTCGGTTAACTTTTTTTTAAATAAATCTGACATGCAGAAAATGAAAGAAAAGAAATACCAGATGGCCTCCAAAAATCCTGAAATAAATTTTCGCCATCCTCTAAAAATACGCCGGACAAGGTGAACATTTATTTAGGACTATAATGCAATTTTGAAAAACGCATATTTTTCTTATGCAAATAAAATAGCAATAAAATTCCAAAAAAATATTTATTTGTGTTTAATATTTTCCTCCAATATTTCATTCATTTTGGAGAAGTCATATTATCTCCTCTCTTATATTTTAATATGAAATATTGTTGGAGAGAAAAATAATAAAACAAATGATCCTCGTTTCGGTATTTGATAAAAAAATCAAATATGAAAACGGTGAAATCCCCAACTCTCTATGGGGGTCCTTGAGTTGCTTAGAATTTCGAGGATCGCAAATCAAAATGCAATAAAATATGCTATGCATGAATGATCTATGTATAACATTCCAAATTGAAAATTTGGGATGGTACAGGTTTGGTGAATATATCCGCCAATTGCTTATCTGTACGAACATGCTTAAGATCAGTGTCCTCTTTAGCAACATGATCTCGAATGAAATGATGAAGAACTTCAATATGCTTAGTTTGAGAATATTGCACGGGATTATGAGCAATATTAATAGCACTCTCATTGTCGCAAAGTAATGGAACATGTTTCACATAGATCCCATAATCCTTAAGAGTTTGGGTCATCCAAAGTAATTGAGCACAACATGAACCGGCGGCAATGTATTCCGCTTCGGCGGTGGATAAGGATACTGAGTTTTGTTTCTTGGAGGACCAAGACACAAGAGATCTACCAAGAAATTGACAAGCACCTGAAGTGGACTTTCTATCAACCTTGTCTCCGGCATAGTCCGAGTCGGAATAGCCAATTAGATCAAAAGAAGACATCTTAGGATACTAAATGCCAAAATTTGGTGTGTGAATTAAGTATCTCACTATCCTTTTCATAGCCTTAAGATGACATTCTTTAGGGGGCGCTTGATAACGTGCACACATGCACATGCTTAACATAATATCGGGACGAGAGGCACATAAATAAAACAATAAACCAATCATAGATCGGTAAACCTTTTGGTCAACCGATTTGCCATCCTTGGTCAAGTCATGATGTCCACTAGTAGGCATGGGTGTTTTCATACCTTTGCTTTCTTGCATGTTGAAATTCTTAAATAAGTCCTTGGTATACTTTGTTTGAGAAACAAAGGTGCCTTCCTTTGTTTGCTTGATTTGCAAACCAAGAAAGAACTTGAGTTCACTCATCATAGACATCTCAAACTTCGCTGCATTAGCTTTCCAAATTTTTCACTAAAATGAGGGTTAGTTGAACCAAATATAATATCATCAACATAAATTTGGCACACAAATAATTCATCATTAACCCTTTTAGTAAAAAGAGTAGAATCTATCTTTCCATCTCAAAGCCTTTCTCAATAAGGAACTTGGTCAAGCATTTATACCACGCTCTAGGAGCTTGTTTAAGACCATAAAGAGCTTTGTGAAGTTTGTAAACATGATCTGGTTTCTTAGGATTGACAAAATCGGGAGGTTGTTTAACATCAAATTCCTCCTCTATTTCACCATTTAGAAAAGCACTTTTAATGCCCATTTGGTACAAGGTGATACCATGGTGATTAGCATAGGCAAGTAAGATGCGGATGGACTCAAGTCTAGCAACAAGGGCATATGTCTCACCATAGTCCATACCTTCGACTTGAGTGTAGGCTTGGGTGACGAGACGTGCTTTGTTGCGAAAAACTTGACCATCTTCGTCTTGCTTGTTGTGAAACACCCATTTGGTACCGATGATGTTGCGGTTGTTGTTGGGCTTTTCGACCAATGTCCACATTTGGTTTCTCTCAAAGTTGTGTAGCTCTTCATGCATGGCATTCATCCAATCCGGATCTTCCAATGCTTCAACCTTCATAGGTTCAATGCTAGATATGAATGAATAATGTTAATAAAAATTAGCCAAACGAGTTTTAGAGCGAGTGATTCTCCTAGTTTGGATATCATTGAAGATTTGCTCGACGGGATGGTCTCTTGAAACTCTTGCTCAAACTCATGAGAGCTTTTTCTTGGGTCGGGGTGGAACATCTTCTTCATCATCTTGTTCTTCTTCTTGGCCTTCTTCATGAGAGCTTTTGTTTTTGCTTGGATGAATCTTGCCAATAGACAAGTCTTGGATTGCTTCCAAAGGATCTTTATCTCCTACATCAATTGGCAATTGCTCTACTTGCAAGCCATTAGATTCATCAAACTTCACACTACCGTCTCTTCAACCTTTCGGGTGAAATTGTTGTAGACAGGGTAAGTGTGAGAGTTTGAGCCATAACCAAGTAGGAAACCTTCATGAGACTTAGGAGCAAATTTAGAACGACGATGCTTATCAAGAATGTAACACTTTGATCCGAATACTCGAAAGTACCAACTTGGGGTTTGTTACCGGTGAGGAGCTCGTATGCCGTCTTGCCGAGTAGCTTGTGAAGATACAAGCGATTTGTTGCATGACAAGACGTCTCAACCGCTTCCGCCCAAAAGTGTTTTGGAGTCTTGTACTCATCAAGAATCGTTCTCGCCATCTCAATAAGAGTCTGGTTCTTCCTCTGAACAACTCCATTTTGTTGAGGTGTGTACGTAGCCGAGAACTCATGTGAAATACCTTCTTCGTCAAGAAAGGTATCCACGTTTGTGTTCTTGAACTCCGTTCTGTTGTCGCTTCGAACCTTCTTGATATTCACTTCAAATTGATTTTGGGCCTTCCTAGCAAAGTTCTTGAAGATCTTTTGGACCTGCAATTTATCATCAAGAAAGAACACCCACGTAAATCTTGAAAAATCATTGACTATGACTAGACCAAATGAGTTACCACCGAGACTTTTATAGGCATTGGCACCAAAGAGATCCATATGAAGTAGCTCGAGCGGTCTTCTCGTGGTCATAATGTTCTTCACGGGGTGACTTCCTCCCACTTGTTTTCCTGCTTGACAAGCACTACATAATCTATCCTTGTCAAATATAAAATCTTTTACTCCAAGGATATGACTACCTTTAATAAGCTTATCAAGATTTCGCATGCCCACATGACCTAACCTTCTATGCCACAACCAACCTTTAGAAGATTTAGCAATAAAGCAAGTTCTATGTTGAGCCTTTTTAGTGAAATCAACAATGTATAGATCACCTCTATGTATACCGGTAAAGACCATATTATGGTTATCTCTACGAAACACTTGGCAATCTACTTCAGTAAATAGGACATTGAAGCCAAAATCAACAAGTCTAGATACGGAAAGTAGATTATATCCAAGAGATTCAATGATCATATCATTTTGTATGGAGCTATCATGTGAGATGGCCACCTTACCAAGGCCAACCACCTTACCCTTTGAGTTATCACCAAAGGTGACACACTTTCGAGGGCCATCGTTTTCAGCAAGTGATACGTCTCCAACGTATCTATAAATTTTTATTGTTCCATGCTATATTATATTCTGTTTTGGATGTTTAATGGGCTTTATTATACACTTTTATATTATTTTTGGGACTAACCTATTAACCGGAGGCCCAACCCAAATTGCTATTTTTTTGTCTATTTTAGTGTTTCGAAGGAAAAGGATATCAAACGGAGTCCAAACGGAATGAAACCTCCGGGAACGTGATTTTCCGAACAAACGTGATCCAGAGGACTTGGATTCTACGTAAAGCAATCAACGTGGAAGGCAGGGGCGCGCCCTCCACCCTCGTGGGCCCCTCGTTGCTCCACCGACGTACTTCTTCCTCCTGTATATACCCATATACTCTGGAAACATCATATACGGAGCCAAAACCCTATTTCCACCACCGCAACCTTCTGTACCCGTGAGATCCCATCCTGGGGCCTTTCCCGGCGCTCCGCCGGAGGGGGCATTGATCACGGAGGGCTTCTACATCAACACCATAGCCTCTCCGATGATGTGTGAGTAGTTTACCTCAGAACTTCGAGTCCATAGTTATTAGCTAGATGGCTTCTTCTCTCTCTTTGGATCTCAATACAAAGTTCTCCTCGATCTTCTTGGAGATCTATTCGATGTAATCTTCTTTTGCGGTGTGTTTGTCGAGATCCGATGAATTGTGGTTTATGATCAAGATTATCTATGAACAATATTTGAATCTCCTCTGAGTTCTTTTATGTATGATTGGTTATCTTTGCAAGTCTCTTCGAATTATCAGTTTGGTTTGGCCTACTAGATTTATCTTTCTTGCAATGGGAGAAGTGCTTAGTTTTGGGTTCAATCTTGCGGTGCTCGATCCCAGTGACAGAAAGGGAAACGACACGTATTGTATTGTTGCCATCGAGGATAAAAAGATGAGGTTTATATCATATTGCATGAGTTTATCCCTCTACATCATGTCATCTTACTTAAAGCATTACTGTGTTCTTATGAACTTAATACTCTAGATGCATGCTGGATAGCGGTCGATGTGTGGAGTAATAGTAGTAGATGCAGAATCGTTTCGGTCTACTTGTCACGGACATGATGCCTATATACATGATCATACCTATAAATTCTCATAACTATGCTCGATTCTATCAATTGCTCGACAGTAATTCGTTTACCCACCGTAATACTTATGCTCTTGAGAGAAGCCACTAGTGAAACCTATGGCCCCCGGGCCTATTTTCTATCATATTAATCTCCCGACAACAATCTATTTCTGGCGCCGTTTATTTTACTTTGCATCTTTATTTACTCTTTATCATAAAAATACCAAAAATATTATCTTATCATATCTATCAGATCTCACTCTCGTAAGTGACTGTGAAGGGATTGACAACCCCTTTATGGCGTTGGTTGCGAGGTTCTTATTTGTTTGTGTAGGTGCGTGGGACTCGAGAATGGTCTCCTACTGGATTGATACCTTGGTTCGCAAAAACTGAGGGAAATACTTATGCTACTTTACTGCATCACCCTTTCCTCTTCAAGGGAAAACCAACGCAGTGCTCAAGAGGTAGCAAGAAGGATTTCTGGCGCCGTTGCCGGGGAGTCTACGCACAAGTAAAGACATACCAAGTACCCATCACAAACTCTTATCTCTCGCATTACATTATTTGCCAACTTGCCTCTCGTTATCCTCTCCCCCACTTCACCATTGTTGTTTTATTCGCCCTCTATTTTTCCGTTCGCCTCTTTTTCGCTTGTTTCTTGTTTGCTTGTGTGTTGGATTGCTTGCTTATCACGATGGCTCAAGATAATACTAAATTGTGTGACTTTGCCAATACCAAAAACAATGATTTTCTTAGCACGCCTATTGCTACTCTTACCGAAGCTGAATCTTGTGAAATTAATGATGCTTTGTTGAATCTTGTCATGAAAGATCAATTCGCCGACCTTCCTAGTGAAGATGCCTCTACCCATCTAAATAGCTTCGTTGATTTGTGTGATATGCAAAAGAAGAAAGATGTGGACAATGATATTGTTAAATTGAAGCTATTTCCTTTTTCGCTTAGAGATCATGCTAAAGCTTGGTTTTCGTCTTTGCCTAAAAATAGTATTGATTCTTGAAATAAGTGCAAAGATGCTTTTATCTCTAAGTATTTTCCTCCCGCTAAAATCATCTCTCTTAGAAACGATATCATGAATTTTAAGCAACTTGATCATGAACATGTTGCACAAGCTTGGGAGAGAATGAAATTAATGATACGTAATTGCCCTACACATGGTTTGAATCTTTGGATGATTATACAAAAAATTTATGCCGGATTGAATTTTGCTTCTAGAAATCTTTTAGATTCAACCGCGGGCGGCACTTTTATGGAAATCACTTTAGGAGAAGCTACTAAACTCCTAGACAATATTATGGTTAATTATTCTCAATGGCACACAGAAAGATCTACTAGTAAAAAAGTGCATGCAATAGAAGAAATTAATGTTTTGAGTGGAAAGATGGATGAACTTATGAAATTGTTTGCTAATAAAAGTGTTTCCTCTGATCCTAATGATGTGCCTTTGTCTACCTTGATTGAGAATAATAATGAATCTATGGATGTGAATTTTGTTGGTAGGAATATAGAGGAAACTTTAATCCTAGGCCGTTCCCTAGTAATTCCTCTAATAGTTATCGTAATTCCTACAACAATTATTATGTAAGATGCCCTCTGAATTTGAGACTAGTGTTAAGGATTTTATGACTTCGCAAAAGAATTTCAATGGTTTTATTGAAGAAAAATTGCTTAAGGTTGATGAATTGGCTAGGAACGTTGATAGAATTTCTCTTGATGTTGATTCTTTCAAACTTAGATCGATTCCACCTAAGCATGATATCAATGAGTCTCTCAAAGCCATGAGAATTTCCATTGATGAGTGCAAAGAAAGAACCGCTAGGATGCGCGCTAAGAAAGTGTCGGGGGAGAGCTGATCGTGTCCCACGAGCACCTACGGGACCTGGGTCCCTTGTGGTTCGGAGGGGGGCGGAGATTGCACAAAGAGCGGATCGAGGCGATGCACACGAGCGGATTTACCCAGCTTCGGAGCTCTCCGGAGAGATAATACTCCTACTGCTGCTTTGTGGATTATCTTGTGTTCTTGCTAGGGACCAATGGGAGCTACAAGACCTAGCCCGAGTGTGGTTTCGTAAGAATATGATGGACTAAGCCGGAGCTGGCTCCGAACCGAACCGAACCCTTTCTACGTTGCACTTGGGCCTCCTTTTATAGGCATAAGGGGTCGCCACATGTGGCAAGTAGACAAGGGTATAATGGTAAAAACATAGGTTGGTACACGCTTTATGCAAAGTGTACGATAATCTATACCTAACTCGACGGCAAGGGACAAGAGTCATCAATGCTGTCTCGATCACCCGAAACGAGGTAATGAGGGACCGTCAAGTGCGCCTCCGTTTGCCACGATGGTAGCTTGTCGCCGCTTATCGCTGCTCCCGCTGGCTGCACAGCCCGTCGACACGCGTGCTTGAGAGAGCCCGTGGTGACACGTTGGCGGGTGAGCTGGAGCGAGATGGAGAGGTTGCCCGCCCGCAAGCGCCTTTCATGGCAGGAACCTTGTCGCGCTTAGGCTCGGCGCCCACCAAGCCTTCCGGCAAGCTCCTCTTGCCGGGGCCTTGCTTCCTTCGCGCCCTGAGTGGCCTTCCCGGCAAGCTCCTCTTGCCGGGGTCCTGATTACTTTGTTCTTGAATGGCTCCAAAGGAGCCGCTGATGATCTTGGCGGTCATCAGGCCAGCCCTGCCGTAGGGCGCTGCAACAGTCCGTGCACGAGTTCGGGATACTAGGGTACCCCTACTCTAGTACACCGACAGAAAGATTGCTTTGTGAAAGCGTGTTCTTCTAGTTTCTATGAAAATAAAGATGAAGATATAAAAGTTATTGATGTGTCTCCTATTAAATCTTTGCTTTGCAATATGAATCTTAGTAATGATGGGATTGGAGATGAGTCACCTTTACCTAGAAGGCGTCCCAAAAATTCGGAGTTTTTAGATCTTGATGCAAAAATTGGTAAACGTGGGATTGAAGAGGTCAAAACTTTAGATATTAATGAACCCACTATTTTGGATTTCAAGGAATTTAATTATGAAAATTTATCTTTGATAGATTGTATTTCCTTGTTGCAATCCGTGCTAAATTCTCCTCATGCTTATAGTCAAAATAAAGCTTTTACTAAACATATCGTTGATGCTTTGATGCAATCTTATGAAGAAAAACTTGAGTTGGAAGTTTCTATCCCTAGAAAAATTTATGATGAGTGGGAACCTACTACTAAAATTATAATTAAAGATCATGAATGCTATGCTTTGTGTGATTTGGGTGCTAGTGTTTACACGATACCAAAAACCTTGTGTGATTTGCTAGGATTTGATGATTGTTCTTTAAACTTGCACCTTGCAAATTCCACTATTAAGAAACCTATGGGAAGAATTAATGATGTTCTTATTGTTGCAAATAGGAACTATTTGCCCGTAGATTTCATGGTTCTTGACATAGATTGCAATCCTTCATGTCCTATTATTCTTGGTAGACCTTTCCTAAGAACGACTGGTGCAATTATTGATATGAAGGAAGGGAATATTATATTCCAATTTCCATTAAGGAAAGGTATGGACCACTTTCCTAGAAAGAAAATAAAATTAACATATGAATCTATTATGAGATCTACTTATGGATTGCCTACCAAAGATGGCAATACCTACATCTATCCTTGTTTTTATGCCTAGCTAAGGGTGTTAAACGATAGTGCTTGTTGGGAGGCAACCCAATTTTATTTTATTTTTTGCTTTTTGCTTATGTTTAGGAATAAATATTTGATCTAGCCTCTGGTTAGATTTTTTTATGTTTTAACTAGTGTTTGTGCCAAGTTAAACCTATAGGATCTTCTTGGATGATAGTTATTTGATCTTGCTGAAAATTCCAGAAACTTTCAGTTCACGAAAACAATTATTTAAAATCACCAGAAAGTGATAAAATATCGATTCTGACTGAAGTAGATCAATAAACAAATTGTATAGGTCGTCCTATTTTTTCAGAATTTTTGAGTTCCAGAAGTTTGCGTTAGTTACAGATTACTACAGACTGTTCTGTTTTTGACAGATTCTGTTTTTCACGTGTTGTTTGCTTATTTTGATGAATCTATGGCTAGTAAAGAGTATATAAACCATATATAAGTTGGAATATATTAGGTTTAACACAAATATAAATAAAGAATGAGTTCGATACAGTACCTTGAAGTGGTGTTTTGTTTTCTTTCGCTAACGGAGCTCACGAGATTTTCTGTTGAGTTTTGTGTTGTGAAGTTTTCAAGTTTTGGGTAAAGATTTGATGGATTATGGAACAAGGAGTGGCAAGAGCCTAAGATTGGGGATGCCCATGGAACCCCAAGGTAATCTAAGGACACCAAAAAGCCAAAGCTTGGGGATGCCCCGGAAGGCATCCCCTCTTTCGTCTTCGTCCATCGGTAACTTTACTTGTGGCTATATTTTTATTCACCACATGATATGTGTTTTGCTTGGAGCGTCTTGTATGATTTGAGTCTTTGATTTTTAGTTTACCACAATCATCCTTGATGTACACACTTTTTGAAAGAGACACACATGATTCGGAATTTATTAGAATACTCTATGTGCTTCACTTATATCTTTTGAGCTATATAGTTTTTGCTCTAGTGCTTCACTTATATCTTTTAGAGCACGGTGGTGAATTTGTATTATAGAAACTATTGTTCTCTCATGCTTCACTTATATTATTTTGAGAGTCCTACAAAACAGCATGGTAATTTGCTTTAATCATAAAAATTAGTCCTAATATAATAGGCATCCAAGATTAGTAAAAACAATTATGAGTGTATTGAATACTATGAGAAGTTTGATGCTTGATAATTGTTTTGAGATATGAAGATGGTGATATTAGAGTCATGCTAGTTGAGTGGTTATAAATTTGAGAAATACTTGTGTTAAATTTTGTGATTCCCGTAGCATGCATGCACGTATGGTGAACCGTTATGTGATGAAGTCGGAGCATGATTTATTTATTGATTGTCTTCCTTATGAGTGGCGGTCGGGGACGAGCGATGGTCTGTTCCTACCTATCTATCCCCCTAGGAGCATGCGCATATTACTTTGCTTTGATAACTTGTAGATTTTTGCAACAAGTATATGAGTTCTTTATGACTAATGTTGAGTCCATGGATTATACGCACTCTCATCCTTCCACCATTGCTAGCCTCTCTAATACCGCACACTTTTCACCGGTATCATACACCCACCATATACCTTCCTCAAAACAGCCACCATACCTACCTATCATGGCATTTCCATAGCCATTCCGAGATATATTGCCATGCAACTTACCACCGTTTCGTTTACTATGACACACTTCATCTTGTCATAATTGCTTTGCATGATCATGCAGTTGACATCGTATTTGTGGCAAAGCCACCGTTCATGATTCTTTCATACATGTCACTCTTGATTCATTGCATATCCCGGTACACCGCCGGAGGCATTCACATAGAGTCATATTTTGTTCTAAGTATTGAGTTGTAAGTAAATAAAAGTGTGATGATCATCATTATTAGAGCATTTGTCCAGAGTGAGGAAAGGATGATGGAGACTATGATTCCCCCACAAGTCGGGATGAGACTCCGGACAAAAAAAAAGAAAGTCCATAAAAAAGAGAAGGCCCAAAAAAATGAGAGAAAAAGAGAGAAGGGACAATGCTACTATCCTTTTCCACACTTGTGCTTCAAAGTAGCACCATGATCTTCATGATAGAGAGTCTCCTATGATATCACTTTCATATACTAGTGGGAATTTTTCATTATAGAACTTGGCTTGTATATTCCAATGATGGGCTTCCTAAAAATGCCCTAGGTCTTCATGAGCAAGCGAGTTGGATGCACACCCAATTAGTTTCTTTTGTTGAGCTTTCATACAGTTATAGCTCTAGTGCATCCGTTGCATCGCAATCCCTACTCACTCGCATTGATATCTATTAATCGGCATCACCATAGCCCGTTGATACGCCTAGTTGATGTGAGACTATCTTCTCATTTTTTGTTTTCTCCACAACCACCATTCTATTCCACATATAGTGCTATGTCCATGGCTCACGCTCATGTATTGCGTGAAGATTGAAAAAGTTTGAGAACACCAAAAGTATGAAACAATTGCTTGGCTTGTCATCAGGGTTCTGCATGATTTAAATATTTTGTGTGGTGAAGATAGAGCATAGCCAGACTATATGATTTTGTAGGGATAACTTTCTTTGGCCATGTTATTTTGAGAAGACATAATTGCTTAGTTAGTCTGCTTGAAGTATTATTATTTTTATGTCAATATTAAACTTTTGTCTTGAATCTTTCAGATCTGAATATTCATACCACAAATAAGAGAATTACATTGAAAATTATGCTAAGTAGCATTCCACATCAAAAATTCTGTTTTTATCATTTACCTACTCGAGGACGAGCATGAATTAAGCTTGGGGATGCTTGATACGTCTCCAACGTATCTATAATTTTTTATTGTTCCATGCTATATTATATTCTATTTTGGATGTTTAATGGGCTTTATTATACACTTCTATATTATTTTTGGGACTAACCTATTAACCGGAGGCCCAGCCCAAATTGCTGTTTTTTTGCCTATTTCAGTGTTTCGAAGGAAAAGGATGTCAAACCCAAACGGAATGAAACCTGCAGGAACATGATTTTCGGAACAAACGTGATCCAGAGGACTTGGAGTCTATGTAAAGCAATCAACGAGGAAGGCACGAGGCAGGGGCCGCGCCTACCCCCATGGGCGCGCCCTCCACCCTCGTGGGCCCCTCGTTGCTCCACCGACGTACTTCTTCCTCCTATATATACCCGTATACCCTGGAAACATCATATACGGAGCCAAAACCCTATTTCCAGCATCGCAACCTTCTGTACCCGTGAGATCCCATCTTGGGGCCTCTCCAATGATGTGTGAGTAGTTTACCTCAGACCTTCGGGTCCATAGTTATTAGCTAGATGGCTTCTTCTCTCTCTTTGGATCTCAATACAAAGTTCTCCTCGATCTTCTTGGATATCTATTCGATGTAATCTTCTTTTGCGGTGTGTTTGTCGAGATCCGATGAATTGTGGGTTTATGATCAAGATTATCTATGAACAACATTTGAATCTCCTCTGAATTCTTTTATGTATGATTGGTTATCTTTGCAAGTCTCTTTGAATTATCAGTTTGGTTGGACCTACTAGATTGATCTTTCTTACAATGGGAGAAGTACTTAGCTTTGGGTTCAATCTTGTGGTGCTCGATCCCAGTGACAGAAAGGAATATGACACGTATTGTATTGTTGCCATCGAGGATAAAAAGATGGGGTTTATATCATATTGCATGAGTTTATCCCTCTACATCATGTCGCCTTACTTAAATCATTACTCTGTTCGTATGAACTTAATACTCTAGATGCATGCTCGATAGCGGTCGATGTGTGGAGTAATAGTAGTAGATGCAGAATCGTTTCGGTCTACTTGTCACGGACGTGATGCCTATATACATGATCATACCTAGATATTCTCATAACTATGCTCAATTCTATCAATTGCTCGATAGTAATTCGTTTACCCAACATAATACTTATGCTCTTGAGAGAAGCCACTAGTGAAACCTATGGCCCCCGGGTCTATTTTCTATCATATTAATCTCCCGACAACAAGCTATTTCTGGCGCCATTTATTTTACTTTGCATCTTTATTTACTCTTTTTCATAAAAATACCAATAATATTATCTTATCATATCTATCATATCTCACTCTCGTAAGTGACCGTGAAGGGATTGACAACCCCTTTATCGCGTTGGTTGCAAGGTTCTTATTTGTTTGTGTAGGTGCGTGGGACTCGAGCGTGGTCTCCTACTGGATTGCTACCTTGGTTCTCAAAAACTGAGGGAAATACTTACGCTACTTTACTGCATCACCCTTTCCTCTTCATGGGAAAACCAATACAGTGCTCAAGAGGTAGCAGTAAGCTCACGAAACATGTCCTTGTCTCCGTTCATATGATCGGTACATCCACTATCAAGGACCCATTCCTTTCCTCCAGCCATGTAGCCGTGAAGATTGGCCATAAGACCAAAGTGTCTCATCGACTCATCGAGGTCAAAGTCACTATCATCATCCTCATCATAGTATCCATGTTCAACATCATCTTGTGATGGATCAATTCCTAGAGAGGGTGATTCATTAGATTTATGACCATAACAGTGTGCATCTTTATGGATTCTAATGACTTCAGAAATGATATTGCTAATGATTCCAACATCTCCTTTGGCACGCATAAGATCTCGAAGCTCAAAAAAACAATCACCATATTTAGGATCATGAGGACTCATCTTAGTCAAAGCAATAGAACTATGAAGAACCTCGTCTAAGTTTTTCAAGGAATAGTTTGGAAATCGTTCGTCAAGGAATCTCCATATAGTGTAGGCACAATCAAGAGTAAGCAAGCATCCAATCAAGTTTCTAGGCAAACCTCTAGTGATAAGATTAACAGTTCTAAGGTTGTGAATCATGTCAATAGATTCATCAAGGGTAGGATGCAAAGGATCAACATGAGGTGCACAGGAGCTAGTAATATACTTGTTCAAATGATATTCATTGAAAATCACAAGCATCTCATTTTTCCACTCAGGAAAGAACTCTCCATCAAGAATAGGCACTCTACGTCTAAGACTCCCCAACGTAGACTCGTCCATCTTCCTCCAAAGGTGTTTAAACCAAAGCAATGGAGACAAAAGCTCTGATCCAATTGAAAGGATCGAGAAGAGGTGTCTAGAGGGGGGGGGGGGTGAATAGACTCTTAACAAAGAAAGGTTGCAGTTTTTATTTTCTTTAAGTTAAGGTAGAGTTTTAACACAAGTTTAAACATTCACAATACATTTCAAGCAAGCATGGCAAGAGTATATGATCAGCAGAAAGTAAAGCATGCAAGTTGCAAGAATGTAAGGTGATGGGATTGGAGTGTGCAAACGCAATTGGAGACACGAAGATTTTTTCCATGGTTCCAATAGGTGGTGTTATCATACATCCACGTTGCTGGAGACTTCAACCCACGAAGGGTAACGGTTGCACGAGTCCATGGAGGGCTCCACCCATGAAGGGTCCACGAAGAAGCAACCTTGTCTATCCCACCATGGCCACCTTGTCTATCACGAAGTAGGCGATCTCCTTGCCCGTACAAACTCCTTGGTTCAACTCCACAATCTTGACGGAGGCTCCCAAGTGACACCTAACCAATCTAGGAGACACCACTCTCCAAAAGGTAATAGATGGTGTGTTGATGATGAACTCCTTGCTCTTGTGCTTCAAATGATAGTCTCCCCAACACTCAACTCTCTCTCACAGATTTGGATTTGGTGGAAAGATGATTTGAGTGGAAAGCAACTTGGGGAAGGCTAGAGATCAAGATTTATGTGGTTGGAATGGAATATCTTGACCTCAACACATGAGTAGGTGGTTCTCTCTCAGAAAACGTATGCTGGAAGTGTAGGCATGTTCTAATGGCTTTCCTCACGAATGAAGGAAGGGTGGAGGGGTATATATAGCCTCCACACAAAATCTAACCGTTACACACAATTTACCAAACTCGATAGGACCGAATCAGGAAACTCGGTCAGACCGATTCAGTTCATAATGTGACCGTTAGGCATTTTGGTGGGACCGATATGATCAACTCAGTGGGACTGATGTGCTAGGGTTAGGGTAAAACCTCATCTCGGTTTGACTGATTACACAAACTTGGTGGGACCAATTTTGGTAAAGGGCTAACCAAAGAGTTGGTCAAGCAAACTCGGTGAGACCGATTACAAATCTCGGTGAGGCCGAAATAAATGCAATAGGCACCAGAGAGTTTGCAAGCCCATCTCGGAGAGACCGGGATCCAATCGGTGAGACCAAATTGATTAGGGTTTCTGGCAGTGGCTATGTCAAATGAACTCGGTGGCGTCGGATAGATCAAATCGGTAGGGCCGAGTTTGACTTTTGGTTTGGCACATAT
Organism: Aegilops longissima; assembly: GCA_021605205.1. Taxonomy (NCBI): domain Eukaryota; kingdom Viridiplantae; phylum Streptophyta; class Magnoliopsida; order Poales; family Poaceae; genus Aegilops; species Aegilops longissima. The sequence continues at coordinate 226,536,014 of CM038677.1, read as the reverse complement.
GTGGATATGAGAAAGTGGTTGAGGGCTTTGGAGCATATCACTAAGCATTTTGAGCAAGCAAGCCATTAAGCAACACCTCATCCCCTTTTAATAATATTCGGTTTCCTATGGACTCAGTGTGATCTTGGATCGCTAAAATGAAAAAGTAGAGTCTTGAGCTTTTGAGCTTTTGCCAATCTTCTATCCTTAGCATCTAGAAGGGGTTCCATATCCTCTTGTCCACGCCACTCCATTTGTTGAACTTGTCTGAAATATGCTAGATAAAACATTTAGTCCAACAAGAGATATGCTGACATTAATTACCAAAACCACCCATGGAGCACTTGTGCTTTCATAGTGCATGCACGACTCAGAGCATATGCAACCATGCCGACGTACTTTACATTTCAAACCTGATGAATTACATGCAAGCCCCCCAAAGGAGAATAAATAAATAAATGAATTACTAAATGCAAACTGGTTTATTTTCATAGAAACTGGAGCACGTTCATTAAATTTTGGGCGTAACACATTGGGAAAAAACGAGCGGACATAAACCAGTCTAAGGGCCTCTTTGATTCGCAGGATACTGAAAACACAGGAATGGGGAAAGTATGTGTGACAGCCTGGATTTTTGCCTTCTCGCTTTTGCCGGACTTGCCTTCTCTCTTTTTTTGGACTTGGTTTTCACCGTGGTTTTTGCCCTGATTTGACTTGGTTTTTGAATCACTTCATTTGGAGTTGTCACTTGGGCATATCCTTGGCTTTCACCAAAGTGACCTATCTACATTATTCTTCCAAAAAATTCCCAAAATAATCAAATGAATATTTTTCCTAAAAGAAAAATATTCATTTCCCTCTCTGAAACTCACTTCAGAACCTTGTGCTCCAAAGCAACCTCAATTTTTCTTGCTCAGAAAAATATGAGATAATTCATGAATATTCTTAGGACCCTGGCACACCTTCCCATGCAAAAATATTGCATCACTTTTTGTAATATTTTTGCTGTAGAAAATCTTTTCACTTCTGGACCAGAAATGCACTTTGTACAGCAAGTGCATTTTTCTTTGAGCTTTTGGCCTTGAGTTTTCTTGAGCTTAAACACCTTCCTAAGAAACCCTAAACCCCAGGAGATTAGCCGTAATGGCCTTATAGAAGGTGTCCAAACTTGGTGACCAAGTTTCTGACAAGAAACTTGCTAGCTTGGTAGAGTGACGTCTGGTCAGCCTGGGTAAGATCCATCACCTCTCCTAGACGTAACACTGCACGATCGAGCATGTAGACAAGGTTTGGACGCTCCCGGTCGTCGTTTTGACCATGCCAGCTTGGTGACCGCGCGAGGACACGACACTTGGCAGCGTCTCGACGCGCTCTGGCTGGCGCTTTGCTCTCTGTTTCGGGTGTGCTCGTTCCAGTGCTCGCCCCCGACTGCCGCACCGCGCCACAACCCTCGACCCATCAAGCTTGACCCCTCCCTGCTGTCCGCTGACGCTGGAGCCGCCGCAGCAAGCATGGGCGCGTCGCGGCCAAAACGCCACAGTGCGCGCGTGTGCTTGTCTGCTTCCCCAACCGCCTCCTGTGCACATCCGCAAGCGTGGGCAAGCCCCTGAGTCAACGCAGCACCTTGCCCCCTCGCGTTGGTGCTTCTCGCCGACATTCGGCGCGTGTCCAGAACACTCCTGCGGTGACACGTTCCCCCTCTCTTGCTCCGGCTATATAAGGTCACCCCGACTCGAATCCTGGCGACGCTCCACTCCACACAACCACCACGAACACGTAGAACGGCCGCAGTTTGGTCGGGCAGGCCTCTGGCTGTCGACCCGACTTAAGGACTCCAGCGATCCCCGCAGGCCAGCTACCGCTCTCCAGGGGGTCTCGAGCTCAGGCAACTGCTTGGGCAAGGCCTTGGTGGTCTGTTGGTGCTGCCTGGAGGCCGCCAAGCCCTCGGAGCTGCCTCTAGCCGCCGTCTTCAACCTCTCCAGCGAACCCCTTCCGCTACTGAAGCTTGCGAGCTCAACCCCGAGCTTCTCCGTCCACCTCTCGCCAAGCCACGGGTACGGGCAGGTGCACCGCGAGCCCCGCTTCCAATCTATCCCTCTAGCGTAGCCCAAACCCCCTCGTCGCCGACGTGAGCTCCGGCGAAACGCCACCCCTCCTTTGATCTCGATCCCCTTCTCTCTCTCCTGACGGGCCGGGCCCAGTGTTAGCCTCACCACTCGCGTCCGAAACGGTACGAGTGGAGGCACACTCTCATTTTACGTCTTCGACGTCACCCCCGCCCCCAGGATTTTCTGTTTATTCAAATTTAATTCAGAAATTTGACTAAACTTTCACCAGCCACCATTTCTAAACCATAAGTCCAAATGAGTTGATTCTTTTTGCATTGTCTTTGCTACAGAAAGCTCTAATAGCACGCCAAAAGGTGGATTTTTCCTTGCTGTCTAGAATTTCTGGTGATTTTCAGAATGTGTTTTGACATTTATTTTTGTGGTTTTAAATTATTTTTCAGAAGGAGAAGCTTGTCTTGAAGCAAACCAAGAGGGGTGTGATCCTCCTCTACACTAAGGCAAGCCACACCAGCATTTGGATGGTGTTATTTCAATATCTATGATTTTCTACTTGAATATGAGTTCTTATTTTCATTTAAAATTTGGCAAATAATTTTGGTAAATTATTAGTTACTTTATTCTGTTAGAAATGCTTGTTATAGTTACTGGTTGCATGCAATAAACTTGTTTGGTTTAGTAGAGTAAGATTTTGCACTATGCATATTGCTATGGAAATTAGTGGTAGTAATTTTACTAAGTGATATTTTCATTTAAATAAAGAACTAATAAAAATGTTGCTTGCTGGTGAAAATGAGGTATAACCAGAAAGTTTGATCCTTAGTGTTGCAAGATAGTTGTGTGGTTAAGTTTGATCCATGAACATGAGTTGTTTGCTTTGCATGACGAGTAGTTGCATGATTTCCGGTATTATGTCATGTTAGTAATAAAAAGTTTTCTTAAAGTTAAACCTGATTAAGTTCAACTTGAATATGATGTTGATCACATCATGGTGGCACTGAATCGGGTTTCTAATTCAGTGCGACCACATTTACCTAATGGGAAGGTCTTGATTCGGTCCTTTGTTCTGGCTCTCAGCGGTGCCTCCCGCGAGGGAAGGTTATGGGCGTGCATACCCTGGCCTGGTAGGTAGACATAACCTTGTGTGCTCGTTTTTGTTTTTATGGTACCTTGTCCCTGTTTGGGACCGTTTTGCCATGACGGTGGTTGTTGGTGTTTTTGGTAGACACGGGGCCACCCAAGACCTAGCCCTGAGAGGGAGATGGTCGGAGTGGCCAGGGAGAGTGCATGACAAGGGAAGGGTTTCGTCGGAATATTTTGGTCCACCCGAATGGGAAAGCGAGGCCAGGTACTTCATAGTGTGGGTAAAGTGCGCTACCTCTGCAGAGTGTATTTAATCTATCGATAGCCGCGCCCTCGGTTATGGGCAAGACTCGGGAGTAAGTCACACCATGGATCAACTTTTATAATTAATCTTGCAAACTAAGCGATTGTTGTCATGCATTGTTTTGTGGTGAACCTTGAACACCCGAGGTGTTCATGGATTTTTGTTTCAGGTGTGACCCCGCTGTGGTCACCGTTTGGTTACGAGGTAACCGTCTGGTAAGCGAGTCCGCGTGACTCGGTGCACTGTTTGGCTGCACTGCATCTGTAGTATTTCTTGCATTAATTTGAACTTGCTTAATTATCATGATATTGTCTGTCATCGTGCTTATGTTTGTTGTGAGCTTCCAAGTACATTCAATGTACTGACCTGGCGTGTTATGCCAACTTTCAGGCAATTCAATTCACATCGGAGTGCATCTCATGTCTAGCCGTGTCCACATCGGTGTCCCTGTGCTATGGAGTTCCACTACGTCGTTCTTTCGCTGCCTCGTAGTTTGGTGTGATCGAGGCCCCAGCCATGTTCATTAAATAATGTACATACTGTCCAGTAGCACCGTGTGTGCCGCTTGGCCTCGGATCTCGATGTAATATCAGACCTATGTACCCCGCTAATATCAATAAAGCGGTTATTTCTGTACCATGTTGTTGTGTATTGCCAGAAGACTCGATCTCTGGGCTGGCAATGCAGGGTAAACCGGTTGCTCTGAGCCGGGGTGCCACAATGCTTGGTATCAGAGCCGCGCTGATTGTAGGACACACTAGACCGGTAGTGTGTTAGTAAAACGGTATATAGCTTCATTTGAGTGCCGGTAGTCATAGAAATTGGTTGTTGCATTGCATGCATGTTTAATTGTTGTTATTACTAACAATATTGTTTGTGAGTGTAGATGGCACCAGTACCGATCTTGTACCATCCTGAGCCAGCTCCGTGCACATCGCCGCACCTGCTTCAGAACGTGTGGCGACGACTCTATCCATAGGGTGCTGATCCAGAGTATCGGGTGTATCGCGAGCATCTGGCCGGTGCATTGTATGATTATTATGCTGAGGTCACTCTACACCACAGTTCCCCATCCGGTGCTTACACTCGTTCGTCTAAGGGTGGTCTTGCTTCTACGCCATCTCAAGAGGTTCAGTTGGCTGCTATCGAGGCTCTTGTATACTTGCGCTACAATGAGGTCCGCATGCACACCCACCATGGTCTTTTCTACTACCCATCTTTGCACGAGAATGGGACTATCCGCTTTCCTTTGATTAATCCGGTGTGCGATCGTCCCACTAGCCACCTTGCACGCTACATCACCGCTAGTTATCTCCTTAACTACGAGTTAGCTCGGGAGCTCTCACGCGCTCGCGTCACTCCCGCTGCTGCTCATATAAGGAACCCTCTTCGAGCTGTCATCTACACTTCTGCTCCTCCCACCTCCGTTCCTCCAACGACCTCGTAGGGTACCGTTAACCCTCTGATGCTGAACCCTCGCAGTGCTCCTGCTGCATGGTCTTCTCTTATCGCTACTCCTGCCGCTCCTATGCTTAGATCCCATACCCCACCTGCCCCTGAGGGAGAGTCCTTGAGGCAGCGCCAGCGTACCTCTCTTCCCCCGGAGATCTCGACTATCAGTTCAGGATCTGGGTCTGGCTCAGGAGACGAGCCTGCAGCAGCACCATCCGAGCAGTAGACCGTTAGAGTATCATGATAGTCATGAGCATGATGTATGGCTGTAACCGCACTTGTCATGATGCTTAGTTTCATGTACAAGGGTAGTAGACCCATTGTGATGTTTACTTTCATGTTGGGACTATGTATAATTATGTTGGACTCTTTTATTCGACTTGGTTTTCATTCGTTGTTTTCTTCCGGGATTTGTCATTGGTTTTCCCCCATTTTGGGATTTTCTCATCATGGTTGCTATGTATTGGGAAAACGAAAAATAGGATGCCACGTGGAGGCAGCAGCAGTCAAGCTGGTGAGGATGTCCCTGTCCGTCGTTCCGCAAGACAGGCAAGACATTCCCCTGAGCCGTACCAGCCACCTCTACCTCCACCGCCACAACCGCCTTCCATCGAGCAAATCCTGCGAATATTTGAAGAAAGAAGGAGCAACGATCTGCTGGAAATACTGAAAAGTGTACAAGTTATGGTTGGGCAGAATGGAAACCAGAATGGCCATCATTCCAAGCTGTCAGATTTTCAGCGAACCAAGCCTCCCAGTTTCAGCCATTCTACTGATCCTTTGTACACCGACGACTGGCTAAGGACTATTGAGAGAAAACTGGAAATTACTCTCACAGACGAAGGAGACAAGGTTCCTTTTGCAACGCATTATCTCAAAGGAGCTGCCGCTATATGGTGGGATAATGCCAAAGAAATATGGCCTGCCGACGAGGAAATTACTTGGAAAAAATTCAAGGATCATTTTCGCAAATATCATATTCCCACCGGAGTCATGAAGATCAAGCAACGCGAATTTCTCGCTCTCACTCAAGGCAGCATGACCGTCGCTGAGTACCTAAATAAATTCAACCATCTGGCCCGTTATTCTCTCCACGATGTGGCAACAGAAGAGCGGAAGATCGACCGGTTCCTTGGAGGCCTAAATCAGCATCTCAGGTGCACTCTCAGTATGTTTGACTTCCCGGACTTCCTAACTCTGGCGAACAAGGCCCTCATCACTGAGAGGGAACACAAGCTCCTGCACGACAACAAACCAGCTGCTAATGACCACAAGCGCAAATTTGAGCCTAAGAAGGATATGCAACCAGTGCAAAAGGCTCGTACTTGGCAACAGATTCAAGTGGAGTACAAACCCAATTGGCAGCAGAATGTCAACAAGACTACTACACAAGTCAAGAATGTCGTGACCAGCCCAGTGCGCAACGATTGTCAGCAACAATTTGTGCTTCAGCTGTGGTCAAACCGGACACTACGCTGCTACCTCTTGAGCACTGCGTTGGATTTCCCCGAACAGGAGAGGATGATGCAGCAAAGTAGCGTAAGTATTTCCCTCAGTTTTTGAGAACCAAGGTATCAATCCAGTAGGAGGCCACGCGTGAGTCCCTCGTACCTACACAAAACAAATAGCTCAAAGCAACCAATGCGATTAGGGGTTGTCAATCCCTTCACGGTTACTTACGAAAGTGAGATCTGATAGAGATGATAGATAATATTTTTGGTGTTTTTGATATAAAGATGCAAGGTAAAATAAAAGGCAAAGTAAAAAGAAAAGCAATAATAAAGTGATTGAAGATTGATATGATGAGAATAGACCCGGGGGCCATAGATTTCACTAGTGGCTTCTCTCAAGAGCATAAGTATTTCTACGGTGGGTGGACAAATTACTGTTGAGCAATTGACATAATTGAGCATAGTTATGAGAGTATCTAGGTATGATCATGTATATAGGCATCACGTCCGAGACAAGTAGACTGACTCCTGCCTGCATCTACTACTATTACTCCACTCATTGACCGCTATCCAGCATGCATCTAGAGTATTAAGTTCAAGAAAATAGAGTAACACTTTAAGCAAGATGACATGATGTAGAGGGATAAATTCATGCAATATGATAAAACCCCCATCTTGTTATCCTCGATGGCAACAATACAATATGTGCCTTGCTGCCCCTTCTGTCACTGGGAAAGGACACCGCAAGATTGAACCCAAGCTAAGCACTTCTCCTATTGCAAGAAAAACCAATCTAGTAGGCCAAACCAAACTGATAATTCGAAGAGACTTGCAAAGATAACCAATCATACATAAAAGAATTCAGAGAAGATTCAAATATTGCGTATAATCCATGGACTCAACGTTAGTCATAAAGAACTCATATACTTATTGCAAAAATCTACAGGCCATCAAAAACCAAAGCACTACGCGCATGCTCCTATGGGATAGATTGGTAGGAAAAGACCATCGCTCGTCCCCGACCGCCACTCATAAGGAGGACAATCAAATAACACCTCATGTTTCAAATTTGTTACATAACGTTTACCATATATGCATGCTACGGGACTTGCAAACTTCAACACAAGAATTTCTCAAATTCACAACTACTCAACTAGCACGACTTTGATATTATCACCTACATATCTCAAAACAATTATCAAGCATCAAACTTCTCTTAGTATTCAACGCACTCAAAAGAAAGTTTTACAAATCTTGAATACCAAGCATATTAAGATTATTAAGCAAATTACCATGCTATTTAAGACTCTGAAAATAATCTAAGTGAAGCATGAGAGATCAATAGTTTCTATAAAATGGGTCCACCACCATGCTCTAAAAGATATAAGTGAAGTACTAGAGCAAAAACTATAAAGCTCAAAAGGTATAAGTGAAGCATATAGAGCAAAACTATAAAGCTCAAAAGATATAAGTGAGGCACATAGAGTATTCTAATAAATTCCAATTCATGTGTGGCTCTCTCAAAAGGTGTGTACAGCAAGGATGATTGTGGTAAACTAAAAAGCAAAGACTCAAATCATACAAGACGCTCCAAGCAAAACACATATCATGTGGTGAATAAAAATATAGCTCCAAGTAAAGTTACCGATGGAAGTAGATTTAAAGAGGGATGCCTTCCGGGGGCATCCCCAAGCTTTGACTTTTTGGTGTCCTTAGATTATCTTGGGGGTGCCATGGGCATCCCCAATCTTAGGCTCTTGCCACTCCTTGTTCCATAATCCATCAAAAAAAATTACACAAAACTTGAAAACTTCACAACACAAAACTCAACAGAAATCTCGTGAGCTCCGTTAGCGAAAGAAAACAAAAGACCACTTCAAGATACTGTAATGAACTTATTATTTATTTATATTGGTGTTAAACCTACTGTATTCCAACTTCTCTATGGATTATAAACTATTCTACTAGCCATAGATTCATCAAAATAAGCAAACAACACACGAAAAACAGAATCTGTCAAAAACAGAACAGTCTGTAGTAATATGTAACTAACGCAAAATTCTGGAACTCCAAAAAACTCAGCCAAAATAGGACGACCTAGGAATTTTTTTTATTGATCATAAGCAATTTGAATCACTATTTTATCACGTTCTGGTGAATTTTAACAATTGTTTTCGTGAACTAAAAGTTTTTGGAAATTACAGCAAGATCAAATAACTATCATCCAAGAAGATCATATAGGTTTAACTTGGCACAAACACTAATTAAAAGATAAAACCACATCTAAACATAAGGTAGATGGATTATTTATTCCTAAACAGAAACAAAAAACTAAAAACTAAAATAAAATTGGGTTGCCTCCCAACAAGCGCTATCGTTAACGCCCCTAGCTAGGCATAAAAGCAAGGATAGATCTAGGTATTGCCATATTTGGTAGGCAATCCATAAGTGGCTCTCATAATAGATTCATATGGTAATTTTATTTTCTTCCTCGGGAAGTGTTCCATGCCCTTTTTTAATGGAAATTGGAATCTAATATTCCCTTCCTTCATATCAATAATTGCACCAATCGTTCTAAGGAAAGGTCTACCAAGAATAATAGGACATAAAGAATTGCAATCTATATCAAGAATGATAAAATCTACGGGCACATAATTCCTATTTGCAACAATAAGAATATCATTAATTCTTCCCATAGGTTTCTTAATAGTGGAATCCGCAAGGTGCAAGTTTAGAGAGCAATCATCAAAATCATGGAAATCTAGCAAATCACACAAGGTTTTGGGAATAGTGGAAACACTAGCACCCAAATCACATAAAGCATAAAATTCATGATCCTTAATCTTAAGTTTAATAGTTGGTTCCCACTCATCATAAAGTTTTCTAGGGATAAAAACTTCCAACTCAAGTTTTTCTTCATAAGATTGCATCAAGGCATCAATGATATGTTTAATAAACGCTTTATTTTGACTATAAGCATGAGGAGAATTTAGCACGGATTGCAACAAGGAAATACAATCAATTAAAGAGCAACTTTCATAATTAAATTCCTTGAAATCCAATATAGTGGGTTTAGCAACATCTAGGGTTTTACTCTTTTCAATCCCACTTTTATCAATTTCATCATCAAGATCTAAAAACTCCGAATTTTTGGAATGCCTTCTAGGTAAAGGTAGATCATATTCAGACTCATCAAGATTCATATTGCAAAACAAAGATTTAATAGGGGGCACATCAATAAATTTTAGATCTTCATCTTGATTTTCATAGGAATTGGAAGAACACGCTTTAATAAAGGCATCTTTCGTAGCACGCATCCTAGCGGTTCTTTCCTTGCACTCATCAATGGAAATTCTCATGGCTTTGAGAGACTCATTGATATCATGCTTAGGAGTAGTATATCTAAGCTTTAAAGAATCAACATCAAGAGAAATTCTATCAAAGTTCCTAGCCAATTCATCAGCTTTAAGCAATTTCTCTTCAAGCAAAGCATTGAAATTCTTTTGTGAATTCATAAAAACTTTAACACTAGTCTCAAATTCAGAGGGCATCTTATTAAAATTTCCATAAGAGTTGTTGTAGGAATTTCCATAATTATTACTCCCTCTGTTCCTTTATATAAGGTGTATTTGTTTTTTGATAAAATTTCAGAATGTAAGGTGCATTTCTTCTAATTCCTCCGAATTCCCTTGTCATCCCTCCAGAAAAATGGAAAGTATCTTTCTCCTGATTGTCTGTATCTCTCCTTGTAGCAAAAGAAGGAAATTATCTCTGTGTCGATTGCATGCATCTCTTACTTTTCTGAACTAATTGATTTACTTACTACTAATCAACAAATTTACCAAGGGTAATTTAGTCCTAATATGACTATAATTTTGTGTCTTGGTCACCGTGCCAAAAATAATACACGTTATATAACGGAACAGAGGGAGTAGAAGGATTACTAGGATAAGGCCTAGGATTAAAGTTCCCTCTATATGCGTTGTTACCAAAATTATTCCTACCAACAAAATTCACATCCATAGATTCATTATTATTCTCAATCAAAGTAGACAAAGGCATATCATTAGGATCAGAAGAAACACTCTTAGTAGCAAATAATTTCATAAGTTCATCCATCTTTCCACTCAAAACATTAATTTCTTCTATCAGATGCACTTTTTTATTAGTAGATCTTTCAGTGTGCCATTAAGAATAATTAACCATAATATTATCCAGGAGTTTAGTAGCATCTCCTAAAGTGATTTCCATAAAAGTTCCTCCCGCGGCCGAATCTAAAAGATTTCTAGAAGCAAAATTCAATCCGGCATAAAAAATTTGTATAATCATCGACAAATTCAAACCATGAGTAGGACAATTAGGTATCATTAATTTCATTCTCTCCCAAGCTTGTGCAACATGTTCATGATCAAGTTGCTTAAAATTCATAATATCGTTTCTAAGAGAGATGATCTTAGCGGGAGGAAAATACTTAGAGATAAAAGCATCTTTGCACTTATTCCACGAATCAATACTATTTTTAGGCAAAGATGAAAACCAAGCTTTAGCACGATCTCTAAGCGAAAAAGGAAATAGCTTCAATTCAACAATATCATTATCAACATATTTTTTATTTTGCATATCACATAAATCAACGAAGCTATTTAGATGAGTAGCGGCATCTTCACTAGGAAGGTCGGCGAATTGATCTTTCATAACAAGATTCAACAAAGCAGTATTGATTTCACAAGATTCAGTATTGGTAAGAGGAGCAATCGGAGTGCTAAGGAAATAATTATTGTTGGTGTTGGTAAAGTCACACAATTTGGTATTATCTTGAGCCATCGTGACAAGCAAGCAATCCAACACACGAGCAAACAAAAAGCAAGCGAGAAAAAAGGCAAACGGAAAAGAGAGGGCGAATAAAACGGCAAGGCTGAAGTGGGGGAGAGGAAAACGAGAGGGAAATGGCAAATAATGTAATGCGAGAGATAGGGATTGTGATGGGTACTTGGTATATTGACTTTTGCGTAGACTCCCCGGCAATGGCGCTAGAAATTCTTCTAGCTACCTCTTGAGCACTGCGTTGGATTTCCCCGAAGAGGACAGGATGATGCAGCAAAGTAGCGTAAGTATTTCCCTCAGTTTTTGAGAACCAAGGTATCAATCCAGTAGGAGGCCACGCGCGAGTCCCTCGTACCTACACAAAACAAATAGCTCAACGCAACCAACGCGATTAGGGGTTGTCAATCCCTTCACGGTTACTTACGAAAGTGAGATCTGATAGAGATGATAGATAATATTTTGGGTGTTTTTGATATAAAGATGCAAGGTAAAATAAAAGGCAAAGTAAAAAAGCAAAGCAATAATAAAGTGATTGAAGATTGATATGATGACAATAGACCCGGGGCCATAGATTTCACTAGTGGCTTCTCTCAAGAGCATAAGTATTTCTACGGTGGCTGAACAAATTACTGCTGAGCAATTGACAGAATTGAGCATAGTTATGAGAGTATATAGGTATGATCATGTATATAGGCATCACGTCCGAGACAAGTAGACCGACTCCTGCCTGCATCTACTACTATTACTCCACTCATCGACCGCTATCCAAAGATGCATCTAGAGTATTAAGTTCAAGAAAACAAAGTAACGCCTTAAGCAAGATGACATGATGTAGAGGGATAAATTCATGCAATATGATAAAAACCCCATCTTGTTATCCTCGATGGCAACATTACAATACGTGCCTTGCTGCCCCTTCTGTCACTGGGAAAGGACACCGCAAGATTGAACCCAATGCTAAGCACTTCTCCTATTGCAAGAAAAACCAATCTAGTAGGCCAAACCAAACTGATAATTCGAAGAGACTTGCAAAGATAACCAATCATACATAAAAGAATTCAGAGAAGATTCAAATATTGCTCATAGATAATCTTGATCATAAACCCACAATTCATCGTTCTCAACAGACACACCGCAAAAAGAAGATTACATCGAATAGATCTCCACGAGAGAGGGGGAGAACATTGTATTGAGATCCAAAAAGAGAGAAGAAGCCATCTAGCTACTAACTATGGACCCGAAGGTCTGAGGTAAACTACTCAGACTTCATCGGAGGGGCTATGGTGATGATGTAGAAGCCCTCCGTGGTGGATTCCCCTTCCGGCGGAGCTCCGGAACAGGCCCCAAGATGGATCTCGTGGGTACAGAAGGTTGTGGCGGTGGAATTAGGTTTTTGGCTCCGTCTCTGGTCGTTTGGGGGTACGTAGGTATATATAGGAGGAAGGAGTATGTCGATGGAGCTTCGGGGGGCCCACGAGGCAGGGAGCGCGCCCTCGGGGGCGCCCTCTACCCTCGTGGCCGCCTCCCTCCTTTCTTGACAGGGGGTCCAAGTCTCCTGGATCATATCTGTTTAGAAAATCAAGTTCCCGAAGGTTTCATTCCGTTTGGAATCCGTTTGATATTCTGTTTCTTCGAAACACCGGAATAGGCAAAAAACAGCAATTCTGGGCTGGGCCTCCGGTTAATAGGTTAGTCCCAAAAGTAATATAAAAGTGGAAAATAAAGCCAAATATGGTCCAAAACAGTAGATAATATAGCATGGAGCAATCAAAAATTATAGATACGTTGGAGACGTATCATACGCCCGACAGTGTCCCAAGAACACCAAGCACGTAGCTCCATATCAGCCGCAAGTCAACTACATGGAGCAGTATTCCGCCCCCGATATAATCCAAGGGCAAATGCATCACATCTCCACAGACGAAGCCCAAGAGGACCTGGAAGTCGTCATTGGTATGTTCCTCGTTAACAACATACCCGCCGTAATTTTATTTGACTCTGGGGCTTCCCACTCTTTTATTTCGCGGGGTTTTGCTTCCCAAAACAATTTTCCTTGCTCGATTTTGGGAAAACACATGCTGGTACAATCCCTGGGATCCCTACTCAGAAGAAATCTCGTCTGCCGAAATTTGGAGATTGACATCAAGGGCGTCAAGTTTCCAACATCGTTGATAATCATTGATTCCAACAAATTGGATGTCATTCTGGGCATGAATTGGTTAACCCAATACCAAGTCTGCATCAGCTGTGCGACCAGAGAAGTTACCCTGAAAAATATGGAAGGTCGCACTACCAGTTTTTATGCCCGCAAGCGCATCCCCACGAAAGATATGGTTTTCACAGCAGTGGCAGAAGAGGTGGAACTAATCCCAGTGGTCAGTGAGTATCCAGATGTATTTCCTGAAGAATTGCCCGGCATGCCACCAGACCGAGAATTAGAGTTTGCTATTGACCTGGTGCCTGGAACCACTCCGATACATAAGAAATATTATCGGATGCCTTCCTTAGAATTGGTGGAACTGAAGAAACAACAGGATGAGATGCTGCAAAAAGGATACATTCGTCCAAGCTCTTCACCATGGGGATCACCAGCAATCTTCATGGACAAAAAGGATGGCAGTCTACGAATGTGCGTAGACTATCGGCAGCTGAATGATGTCACCATTAAAAACAAGTATCCACTACCAAGGATTGACGATCTGTTTGATCAACTCAGTGGAGCCCAAATGTTCTCAAAGATTGATTTGAGGACGGGATATCATCAACTCAAGATAAAGAAGGAAGACATTCCTAAGACTGCGTTCACCATCCAGTATGGTCTTTATGAATACACCGTCATGTCCCTCGGACTCACCAACGCTCCTGCATTCTTTATGCATATGATGAACAAGGTGTTTATGGATTTCTTGGACAAATTCGTGGTGGTGTTCATTGATGACATCCTCATTTACTCCAAGAGCAAGGACGAACATAAGGAGCATCTTCGAGCAGTTTTGCAAAGGCTTCGCGATCATCAACTGTATGCCAAATTCAGCAAATGTGAGTTTTGGCTCCAGCAAGTGGGATTCCTCGGACATATCCTCTCGGCAGAAGGAATCTCGATGGACCCAAGCAAGGTAAAAGATGTACTTGATTGGTCCGCACCCACCGCCGTCTCAAAAATCCGGAGTTTCCTTGGACTGGCCGGATAGTATCGCCGTTTTATTGAAGGATTTTCCAAGATCGCCAAGCCAATGACTGAGCTTCTCAAGAAGGATAAGAAGTTCATATGGACGGAGGACTGCAAACGGAGCTTCAATGAGTCAAAAACCAGGCTGACATCGGCACCCGTATTAACTATTCCAGACATCTACCGCAGTTTCGATGTTTACTATGACGCCTCCAGAAAAGGACTGGGGTGTGTACTCATGCAAGATGGCAAAGTGGTGGCCTATGCATCTCACCAACTGCGGCAACATGAAGGAAACTATCCTACTGATGATTTGGAATTGGCCGCAATGGTGCATGCTTTGAAAATCTGGAGACATTATCTGATTGGAAAGAAGTGCCAGATATTCACCGACCATAAGAGTCTCAAGTATATATTCACTCAGCCCGACTTGAACCTTCGATAGCGAAGATGGATCGATTTGGTTAAGGACTACGACCTCGGAATAAATTATCACCGGGGCAAAGCTAATGTGGTGGCTGACACCCTCAGCCGCAAACCAGCCAACCTTAATGCTCTAATGGATTCCTTACCTCCAGAGCTTTATGAAGAAATCATGCAGCTAAACTTGGTGATCACCGACGCCAGTCTTACCAATACCTTGGAAGTTGCCCCCACTCTCGAAGAAGAGATCCGCAGTGCTCAGGAGGATGACAGGGTATTACAAATATATGTTCAGAAGATGCACCAAGGGCATGCACCGGATTTCTCTATGGATCAGCAGGGTTCGCTAAAATTCTGAGTAAGACTTTGCGTACCCAACCAAGAAAGTCTGAAGAAGAAAATATTGGCGGAAGCACACGAAGCACCATACTCAATTCACCCCGGTGGTACCAAAATGTATGAGGATCTTCATCATATATTTTGGTGGGATGGAATGAAGAAAGACATCGAGTATTTTGTGGCCTATTGCGACATATGCAATTAGGTGAAGGCGGAACATCAAAAACCTGCCGGACTCCTCCAGCCTCTGCCGATATCCCAATGGAAATGGGATGATATTTGCATGGATTTCATCACTGGATTACCAAGGTCTCATCAAGGAAACGACGCAATATGGGTCATAGTGGACACCTTAACCAAGGTGGCACATTTCCTGCCTATCCGGACCACATACCGTGCAAATCAACTTGCACAGCTGTATGTATCAAGAATCGTCAGTCTACATGGAGTACCCAAGACTATCACCTCCGACTACATCAAGCCTTGGGGACCGCTCTGAAGTATAGCACGGCTTATCATCCTCAGACAGATGGGCAAACTAAGCGAGTAAATCAAATACTTGAGGATATGCTCCGGGCATGTACATTGGCCCAAGGAACCAAGTGGGAAGACTGTCTACCCTACGCCGAGTTTTCCTACAACAACAGTTTCCAGGCCAGCTTGAAGATGTCACCCTATGAAGCCCTGTATGGCCGGAAATGCCGCACCCCATTGAATTGGTCTCAAACCGGAGACAGCTGTATTTTCGGGACTGATTTAATGCTTGAAGCAGAGAAGCAAGTCAAGTAAATCTGGGACAGATTGCAACTGGACAAATCCCGACAGAAGAGCTACTATGATGCCAAACATCGTCAGATCAACTTTGAACCCGGAGAACACGTGTATCTCCGAGTCACCCCTATGAAAGGAGTCAAGAGATTTCAGACCCGGGGAAAATTGGCACCCCGATATATCGGTCCATTCCCCGTCATGGCCCGAGTCGGAACAGTTGCCTACCAGTTGGAATTGCCACCAGAATTATTAGAAGTACACAACGTGTCTCACATCTCACAGCTAAGGAGATGTATGTCGCCTCCGGAGAAAAGGACTGATATGGCAGAAATAGAATTGGCTAAGGATTTGACTTATGAGGAAAAGCCAATCAGAATATTGGATAAGACAGAAAGGGTCACTCGGAACAAAGAGATCAGGTTTTACAAGGTTCAGTGGGAGCATCACATCGAAGAAGAAGCAACCTGGGAAAGAGAGGAATTTTCAAGGACTGCATACCCCGAATGGTTTTCCCAAGCAACCAAATCTCGTGGACGAGATTCATTCTAAGTGGGGGAGGTTTGTGACAGCCTGGATTTTTGCCTTCTCGCTTTTGCCGGACTTGCCTCCTCTCTTTTTTCGGACTTGGTTTTCACCGTGGTTTTTTCCCTGATTTGACTTGGTTTTTGAATCACTTCATTTGGACTTGTCACTTGGGCATATACTTGGCTTTCACCCAAGTGACCTATCTACATTATTCTTCCAACAAATTCCCAAAATAATCAAATGAATATTTTTCCTAAAAGAAAAATATTCATTTCCCTCTCTGAAACTCACTTCAAAACGTTGTGCTCCAAAGCAACCTCAATTTTTCTTGCTCACAAAAATCTGATATAATTCATGAATATACTTAGGACCCTGTCACACCTTCCCATGTAAAAATATTGCATCACTTTTTGTAATATTTTGGCTGTAGAAAATCTTTTCGCTTCTGAACCAGAAATGCACTTTGTACAACAAGTGCATTTTTCCTTGAGCTTTTGGCCTTGAGTTTTCTTGAGCTTAAACACCTTCCTAAGAAACCCTAAACCCCAGGAGATTAGCCCTAATGGCCTTTTAGAACGTGGCCAAACTTGGCGACCGAGTTTCTGCCCAGAAACTTGCCAGCTTGGTAGAGTCATGTTTGGTCGGCCTGGGTATGATCCATCACCTCTCCTAGACGTAACATTGCACGGTCGAGCGCGTAGACAAGGTTTGGCCACTCCTGGCCATCGTTTTGACCATGCCAGCTTGGTGACCGCGCAAGGACACGGCGCCTGGCAGCGTCTCGACGCGCTCTGGCTGGCGCTTTGCTGTCTGTTTCGCGCGTGCTCGTTCCAGCGCTCGCCCCCGACTGCCGCATCGCCCCACAACCCTCGACCCATCAAGCTTGACCCCTCCCTGGCGCTCACTGACGCCGGAGCAGCCGCAACAAGCACGGGCGCGTCGCAACCAAAACGCCACAGTGTGCGCGTGTGCTTGTCTGCTTCCCCAACCGCCTCCTGTGCGCGTCCGCAAGCGTGGGCAAGCCCCTGAGTCGACGCAGCACCTTGCCCCCTCGCATTGGAGCTTCGCCCGACGTTAGCGCGTGTCGAGCGCTCGCGGCGAAGTTCCCCTCTCTTGCTCCGGCTATATAAAGCCACCCCGACTCGAATCCTGGCCACGCTCCACTCCACACAACCACCACGAACACGTAGAACGGCCGCAGTTTGGTCGGGCAGGCCTCTGGCCGTCGCCCCAACCCGAGGACACCGGCGATCCCCGCAGGCCAGCTGCCGCTCTCCAGGGCCTCTCGAGCTCAGGCAACTGCTTGGGCAGGGCCTTGGTGGTTTGTTGGTGCTGCTTGGAGGCCGCCAAGCCCTCGGAGCTGCCTCTAGCCGCAATCTTCAACCTCTTCGTCGAACCCCTTCCGCCACCGAAGCTTGCGAGCTCAACCCCGAGCTGCTCCATCCACCTCTCGCCAAGCAACGGGTACGGGCAGGTGCGCCGCGAGCCGCTTCCAATTTATCCCTCTAGCCTAGACCAAACCCCCTCGTCGCCGGCGTGAGCTCCAACGAAACGTCGCCCCTCCTCTGATCTCGATCCCCCTCTCTCTCGCTCTCCTAACAGGCGGGGCCCAGTGTTAGCCTCACCACTCGCGCCCGAAGCGGTATGAGTGGAGGCGCACTCCCATTTTACGTCTTCGACGTCACCCCCCTAGGATTTTCTTTTTATTCAAATTTAATTCAAAAATTTGACTAAACTTTGACCAACCGTCATTTCTAAACGATAAGTCCAAATGAGTTGATTCTTTTTTGCATTGTCTTTGTTACAGAAAGCTCTAACAGCACACCAAAAGGTGGATTTTTCCTTGCTGTCTAGAATTTCTGGTGATTTTCATAATGTGTTTTGACATTTATTTTTGTGGTTTTAAATTATTTTTCAGAAGTAGAAGCTTGTCTTGAAGCAAACCAAGAGGGGTGTGATCCTCCTCTACACTAAGGCAAGCCACACTAGCATTTGGATGGTGTGATTTCAATATCTATAGTTTTCTACTTGAATATGAGTTCTTATTTGCATTTAAAATTTGGTAAATAATTAGTTACTTTATTCTGTTAGAAATGCTTGTTTTAGTTACTGGTTGCATGTAATGAACTTGTTTGGTTAAGTAGAGTAAGATTTTGCACTATGCATATTGCTATGGAAATTAATGGTAGTAATTTTACTAAGTGATATTTTCATTTAAATAAAGAACTAATAAAAATGTTGCTTGCTGGTAAAAATGAGGTATAACCAGAAAGTTTGATCCTTAGTGTTGCAAGATAGTTGTGTGGTTAAGTTTGATTCATGAACATGAGTTGTTTGCTTTGCATGACGAGTAGTTGCATGATTTCCGGTATTATGTCATGTTAGTAATAAAAAGTTTTCTTAAAGTTAAACCTGATTAAGTTCAACTTGAATATGATGTTGATCACATCATGGTGCCACTGAATCGGGTTTCTAATTCAGTGCGACCACATTTACCTAATGGGAAGGTCTTGATTCGGTCCTTTGTTGTGGCTCTCACCGGTGCCTCCCGCGAGGGAAGGTTATGGGCGTGCATACCCTGGCCCGGTAGGCAGACATAACCATGTGTGCTCATTTTTGTTTTTATGGTACCTTGTCCCCGTTTGGGACCGTTCTGCCACGACGGTGGACGTTGGTGTCTTTGGTAGACACGGGGCCACCCAAGACCTAGCCCTGAGAGGGAGATGGTCGGAGTGGCCGGGGAGAGTGCATGATAAGGGAAGGGTTTCGTCGGAATATTTTGGTCCACCCGAATGGGAAAGCGAGGCCAGGCACTCCGTAGTGTGGGTAAAGTGCGCTACCTCTGCAGAGTGTATTTAATCTATCGATAGCCGTGCCCTCGGTTTTGGGAAAGACTCAGGAGTAAGTCACACCATGGATCAACTTTTATAATTAATCTTGCAAACTAAGCGATTGTTGTGATGCATTGTTTCATGGTGAACCTTGAACACTCGAGGTGTTCATGGATTTTGGTTTCAGGTGTGACCCCGGTGTGGTCACCGTTTGGTTACAAGGTAACCGTCTGGTAAGCGAGTCCGCGTGACTCGGCGCACTGTTTGGCTACACTGCATCTGTAGTATTTCTTGCATTAATTTTAACTTGCTTAATTATCATGATATTGTCTGTCATCATGCTTATGTTTGTTGTGAGCTTGCAAGTACATTCAATGTACTGACCTGGCATGTTATGCCAGCTTTCAGGCAAGTTGATTTGCATCGGAGCGCATCTTGTGTCTAGGCCGTGCCCACATCGGTCTCCCTGTGCTATGGAGTTTCGCTATGTCGTTCTTCCGCTGCCGCGTAGTTTCGTGTGATCGAGGCCTCAACCATGTTCATTAAATAATGTACATACTGTCCAGCAGCACTGTGTGTGCCGCTTGGCCTCGCATCTTGATGTAATATCAGACCTATGTACCCCGCTAGTATCAATAAAGCGGTTATTTCTATACCATGTTGTTGTGTATTGCCAAAAGACTCGATCTCTGGGCTGGCAATGCAGGGTAAACCGGTTGCTCTGATCCGGGGTGCCACAGTATGATGGCGATGAACCGAGGGGAGGAAGAGGAGTAGTACTGTACTACATCCGTCCTAGTTTATTGGTCCCCTTAGTATTATGTGCTAAATTTTGACCATAGATTTAAGTAAAATAATCCCCCGCAAAAAAAGGATTTAAATAAAATAATAATAATGCATGTCACCAAAAATTGTATCATTGTATTCGTATTTGAACATAGTTTGCAATGATATTATTTTTGGTTACATACTTTAACATTTTATTAGTTAAATCAAAGGTCAAAACTTGGCGCAGAATGCAAAGGGGACTAATAAACCAGGATGGAGGTAGTACATGCTAGAGACTGGACTGTAGTACATTGTTTTATGGCCATGTCACCACATTGTTTTCTATGGTCACCTTTGTAGTTTGTGCCAAATTTTGACCGAAGATTTAGCTAACAAAATGTTAATGCATGTCAACAAAAATTATGTCGTTGGATTGGTATTTGAACATAGTTTTGAGTGATATAATTTTTGGTAACATGCATGAACATTTTGTTAGTTCAATCTATAGTCAAATTTTCACACGAAATATAGTGGGGACCAATATAACACATGATTCTTTGATTCTTCTTACGTCGCCGACATGTGGGAGAGCCAGCACCCCGGTCGATGTGTCATGCACGAGATTAGAGTGGGGAACGAAAGGGGGGCATCACCCCGGTAGTAGTGTCGCAGTAATAATGACTATAATGAGCAGTCATATCACAAGACCCCATCTTTCCAATAGTAACGAGCCGTCAAATCACACTGCCCTGCCTTTCCAGCAGTAAGTTGAAACCGCTAGTCCCTCACCCTCCTCGCCTCTCCGTCAAACCGGCTACACGAAAACTGCCGCGCATACTGCCCGAGAAAAGCCCTGCCCTCAACTTTTAAATACTCCTAGTATAATTTTGTATCGAT
The DNA here is from genome assembly GCA_021605205.1 of Aegilops longissima. Lineage (NCBI taxonomy): Eukaryota > Viridiplantae > Streptophyta > Magnoliopsida > Poales > Poaceae > Aegilops > Aegilops longissima. Next base: position 226,515,132 of record CM038677.1, on the reverse strand, counting down.
GAGTTGCGCCATGGAGCAGAAAACCAAAAGAAAAAGGTGGTACATGTAAACAAATACAATTCAAGCTCTAGCTAGTGATTCGTAATGTAAATCATGCATGTGTCTATACGTATAGGTTACTTCAAAGTACTGAGTCCATTGATGCAATGTGGTCAAACTGTACCGTTGATATCTCAAAGCCAAAATAGTTCGAGCTTGTTCGTTCTATATAAATAGTATTAGTACTATATGTTTATTCACCCGTGGGGTTGCTCAATGAATGGAGGGCCGGGGAGCACAAGTGAACAATATACTACTAGTAGTACTAGTAAGTAGGAGTAGTACAGTACAGTACAAAGTGCTACGTGCAGTTAGTCATGTTAAATATAGAGTTTCTTTACTTTAATGCCACGTACACAAATTGAAATTCTTGTTGTGGAGAGAAAAAGATAATCACTCCACTATATATATAGGCAGGAGCCTGAGCGCTAGCTTTACTAGATTTTCTCTCTTCATTCTCTCATCCTCTCCAGGTATAAAAAAGATAGCGGTAGCGACTCTCTCTCTGCTCAGTGCTGGTCATAGATCCGGTCAGATCCTTTCGTCCGGGGTGTGTAGGGGACTAGGCACATCGTTCACGCGGTCATCGGCAGGGAGGGAGGAAACCCACAGCTGCCGGCAGGTCCTGATCCTCTGCCCGTGATGTTCTCTTCGACACAGCGCCGGCTCGGGAGGTCCTCTGACCCCTTCTTCCTCCCTGCCGTATTGTGGGCAGATCCGACCTCCCGCCGCCCTGCTAGCCACATCCCGACGACCCTCAGGTATAAGTTCCTTCGAAAGCGGCCTTACTCTACTGCCCCAGCACCCCACGAGGCTGCATGTGGATCTTTTTCTACTTCCATCAGCTCTTCCAAAGCCACCTAAAGTTTTAGTATTATTAGAGGTAAAGCTACTTCATGCAGTCGAATCTAGGACTTGGTTCAAACAACTAAGGGGGGAAAGTTGTAGCATGAATCTATGACTTCATTCAAAGAGGAAATAACAGGGGGAAAGTAGTAGAGACTGGATACCCAACCGGTCTCTTGGTTGAAAAGGGAAATAAAGGGAAAAGGCAGTACAAACTTGATAAGGAGCAGATCTATTATTGGTTGAAAAAAAGGATAGAAAGTGGCGGCTGGTGGACAAGTCAACAATGTATGTCCAGGATTAGATTTGATGCCCTCACATAGTAAAAGGTCTCCTGGATTATATTTGCTGCCCTCACGGAGTATGAATAAACTCAAAATCACCACTTTATGCCTCCTTGTAGGTACATTGTGCTGATGCGTCGACTGTCGCATGTCCTTATACCTACCTTTTGATGTTGTTAATTTAAGGGTGCATGTAAAATGAAGCAATCACACTGTACCGTAAGGACATGTCTAACCAATGTTATTGTTATCTAATGCCTCCAGTAATATGATGCAATTAAACTGTGTTACAAATGGTACTCCTGCTATATTTCCCAGTGTGATAAGTAAGGTTCTTCTTTACACTAATGAGTGTCCTTGTGTCCCCACTGTCCCATGCCCTTAAACCAACTCTTTAGCTGTTGTTGCTCTACTGTATCTGGTAAACAAGCAATGCCACCATTAAAGTAATCCCATATTTGATGAATGTCATTATTGATCGTAATGTTTCCAATAACATGAAGCAATGCTGCTGTTTTAAAATTTCTAGTGTCCTTGCGTGATTGCCATGAACATAATCAAGATGCTTCTTTTCATTTCGTGTATGCTTCGTATCTTGTTATTGACCAGTAACTGTTTTCTTTCTATCTTTTTGTGCGGATAGGCATATCCATTTCACCTCATTGCTATTGTGACCTTTTGGTGAACTACACAAAACACTTTTTTGGTGTGCAGTTCAACTAAAATGTCACGTGGGCCACGTCTCTCTATTTTGGTGGAACTGCACAAAATGGTGATTGGAGTTTCCAACATCTCCGTAGAACTCTGCTGGTAATCTCGTGCAACATTTTATTAGGCTTTGCAAGATGAGCCGTTACTGTCACCACAATGGCACTTTATTTTAGTGGAACTACACAAAAGGATAAGCAAATTATAGTTGCACCTTGCATGAGTAGGACAACCAACCTTAATGTTGCTCAATTTTAGTGCAACTACTAAAGAAGAACCTCCCAGCTCATGAGAGCAAGTACTTCTTGCTAGCTAAATGATGCAATCTTTGCTTCATTTCAGGTGAACTGCAGAAAAAGTCACATGAATTGAATCATCGAGCGGATATGTAGGTTGACCACATCAAGTCGTGGCGGTGCAGGGGAACCTCTCTCAGTTATGGTTCCCATGATCAGGTATGTTCCTTTTTGGTTGATTTTGACTCTGCATCTAGCTAGTGATCTTGTGCTACTGTTTAGGCACTACGATTGCCACTGATAAAATGAAGTAATAATACATTTAAAATAGAGCTACTGTCTTAGCTATGATTTCATTTCCAATGTAGATAACTTGCAGAAGACCTATTCGATAGAATCAAGTCCATGTGCACTGCATCAATCACATAGCTGCACTGAACTAGTTGAGTCCATCATGCCTACCATTTAGGTGGTGTGGGCCCCCTCTCTAACTGGCAGGCGCCATAATTTTAGTTGAACTGCACAAAAAAGTGATTGAAATGAGTCGACGCTCCTCCTTCTACTGCCACACTGAGGTGTTAATGGATGTCAATGAATCGCCTTCATGGCAAGATACGGGGACATGAACAATAACTTGATCTCCCAAAGTCATCTCACAAAGATTAGTAATGTCCTTTATCAACATGATTGTGCTTTGTCATACTGTGCTAACGTTGTATTTTTTAAATAAAGCTATTCTATAGCAATCTTTTCTCGTTTTGGAAATAAAGTTTGCTTCAACTAGTGCCACTATTATAATATCATGCTCTTTCTTATCTGTGCAAACAGGAATAATCAACTACAGATGTTGTGATGGTCAAGAGCATTCGCCAAGTTCTGGGGTTGTATGACACAGCTAGCCAAGATGGATTTAATCCCGAGATTCACTTTATCCAAAGGCTCTAATGGGTTGGTTCTGAATCTTGCAAGCCGGGAGTAAATGAGATGTGTAGGCATCTTTGTTGTACTTATTATTTGAATCTTATTTGTTGGTTCTGAATCTTGCAACACTACTGCAGGTTGGTCCAAACGCGACAGTCCAATCAGAGACCCTTCGACAAAACTGTGTGCGATGCATTAATCACAAACAGTGATGTAATAAAACTGTCAAAAAGATGCAAAACATTTGCGATGGCGATGACATCAAACACGGTCAGATTTTAGTTGTGTGTGCGATGCGGGGCATACGGTTGATCCATATGAACTGTATGCGATGAGATAGAACAACAGAAATGGGCAGCCAAATCAAGGTGTGTGCGATATACAGCATACAGTTCGCTAGGATGAACTGTGTGTGATTAGGCAACACAATAGAAACAGTCAGCCAGATCAAGGTGTGTGCAATGGAGGGCATAAAGTTCAGTCAGATGAACTATTTGTGATGAGCCAACACAACAGAAACAGTTCAACTGAACAAGATGTGTGTGATAGGCGGCAAATAGGTCCGTAATCAGAAATGTGTGCGAAGACCAATAATAACACAGACGATTGCTGCTAATAAGCCGTGTGATTTACTCTATCTACAGAAGAATAACATATATATATATATATAATTGAAATAAACATCAAATTACATAAGTGACTATACAAATCATTCGCACACAACTCAATAAACAATTGCATGCATTCTAAACTAGGAGAAACGATCTTCTAGTCATCTACTCCTTGTGACACTCCCGCCACTGCTCTATGGCTCGATCCCTCATCTGGGGTAGGAAGAAGACACTAGGCGGGAGTAACAAGGCGGGGCTACTGAAAATTTGGATCAAGGGCGAGCAGATACTTTTGAGATTTCGAGGGATGCAGAGACGGGAGTAAAATGCCGGGGCTACTGAAAATTTGAATCAAGGGACTGAAGCAGAGCAGGAGTAACAGACATCGCACACAGTCCGCACATAGTAATCATGTGCTATCAAACATTAAAACCTTCCAAGCGGTAGATATTTTCGAGATTGCGAGGGATGCAGAGGCGGGAGTTTTGGGGGAGTGAGCTATTGTGCTTGACACGCCGGCTGTGGACTGTAGCCGACGCACCTTCTCGCGTAAGCCATAGGCGTACTATACACCGACGGTGCTCCAAGATATTTTGTACTACATCTCACACGGTTGGTGATAATAAACTATGTGGGATCTACTTGATTTGAATTACAAAATGGGGTCACAGCGGCAATGGACGTTGTTTGAATTGCTAGACCTTTTATCCGCAGTGAACATGCAACTATATGTGTGTCGTAAAAGAATTGGAATTATTCAGGGTTCATTTGGACATTTTATACAATAAACTGGTTTTGTAGCCATTTCACGTGCACAATTCAAAATTAAACTACATGCACATGCTCCGGTGCATACAAATTGGTTGAAAAATCATATTTGTGTCCTTCAGTGCATGCTTAGGTCCCATGGAAGAAATGGGAATGAATTTTTCGGGGTTCGTTTGGCCTTTTTTATACATTAAATGGGGTTTCTAGGCATTTTATGTGCATAATTCAAATTTGAACTACAAGCACATGCTCCAATGCACCAAAGTTGGTTGAAAAATCACATGTGTGTCCTTCGGTAAATTTCTACGTCGCATGCAAGAGATTGGAATGAATTTGCAACACCAGGGCACTGTTGATAGCCTGAGATATCTGGTTTTTAAATTCTAGTGAATCCAAAACTCGTCTGAAATTCATGAAACTTGGCATGCTATGATGGAGCGGCATCAACATGTCGTGCTGAAAATTTTGTCCCATTTGGGGCAGGTTTGGGTATAAGCTTCTCACAAACCAGAGGTTCTCACAACAAGCATGATGGTTTCGATAGGGAACGTACCACCTTTGGGGACGGGACGATATCCGTTGCCTCTTATTGCTTTAAAAAAATTTATAGTGTCAACATAGAACAACAAGAGTGTTGTGTTTAATCTTGGAATTTTTCGGGGTTCGTTTGGCCTTTTTTATACATTAATTGGGTTTTGTAGGCATTTTATGTGCATAATTCAAATTTGAACAACAGGCACATGCTCCAATGCACTAAAGTTGGTTGAAAAATCACATGTGTGTCCTTGGGTGAATTTCTAGTTCCCATGCAAGAGATTGGAATGAAAATTCAAACACCAGGGCACTGTTGATTGCCGGCAAAACATTGAGATGCCTAGTTTTTAAATTCTAGTAAATCCAGAACTTGTCTGAAATTCATGAAACTTGGCATGTTATCATGGAGCGGCATCAACATGCCGTGGTAAAAAAATTGTCCCATTTGGGGCAGGTTCGGGTATATGCTTCTCACAAAGCAGAGCTTCTCACAACAAGCATGATGTTTCGATAGGGATGTCCCACCTTTGGGGACGAAACGATATCCATTGCCTCTTATTGCTTTCAAATTTTTCCCGTTTCAACATAGAACTACAGGAGTGTTGTGTCAATTTTGGGATTTTTTGGGGTTCGTTTGGACATTTTTATGCATTAACTGAGTTTTCAATGCATTTATGTGCATAATTCAAATTTGAACTACATGCACATGCTCCAGATCATACAAATTGGTTGAAAAATCAAATATGTGTCCTTGGGTGCATGCTTAGGTCCCATGCAAGAGACGGGAATGAATTTCAAACACCAGGGCACCGTTGATTGCCGTCAAAGCATTGAGATACCTGGTTTTTAAATTCTAGTAAATCCAAAACTCGTTTGAAATTCAAAAAACTTGGCATACTATCATGGAGCAGCATAAAAAGGCCATGGTAAAAAAAATTGTCCCATTTGGGGCAGGTTTGGGTATATGCTTCTCACAAACCAGATCTTCTCACAACAAGCCTCATGGTTTCAGTAGGGAACGTACCACTTTTGGGGACGGGACGATATCCGTTGCCTCTTATTGCTTTCAAAAAATTTCTAGTGTCAACATAGAACAACAGGAGTGTTGTGTTTAATCATGGAATTTTTCGAGGTTCATTTGGCCTTTTTTATACATTAACTAGGTTTTGTAGGCATTTTATGTGCATTTTTCAAATTTTAACTACAAGCACATGCTCTAATGCACCAAAGTTGGTTGAAAAATAACATGTGTGTCCTAGGGTGAATTTCTAGGTCCCATGCAAGAGATTGGAATGAAATTCAAACACCAGGGCACTGTTTATTGCCGGCAAAATGTTGAGATGCCTGGTTTTTAAATTCTAGTAAATACATAACTCGTCTGAAATTCATGAAACTTGGCATGCTATCATGGAGCGGCATCAACATGCCGTGGTAAAAAATTTGTCCCATTTGGGGCAGGTTCGGGTGTAAGCTTCTCACAAACCAGAGCTTCTCACAACAAGCATGATGGTTTCGATAGGGAATGTCCCACCTTTGGGGACGAAACAATATCCATTGCCTCTTATTGCTTTCAAATTTTTTCTAGTGTCAACATAGAACAACAGGAGTGTTGTGTCATTGTTGTGTCATTGTTTGTGATTTTTCGGCGTTCGTTTGGACACTTTTATGCATTAACTTGATTTTCTAGGCGTTTTATGTGCATAATTCAAATTTTGACTACAAGCACATGCTCCAATGCACTAAAGTTGGTTGAAAAATCGAATCGGTGTCTTTGGGTGAATTTCTAGGTCCCGTGCAAGAGATGAGAATGAAATTCAAATACCAGGGCACTCTTGATTGCTGGCAAAATGTTGAGATGCCCGGTTTTTAAATTCTAGTAAATTTACAACTCGTCTGAAATTCATAAAACTTGGCATGCTATCATGGAGCGGCATCAACATGCCGTGGTAAAAAATTGTCCCATTCAGGGCAGGTTTGGGTATACGCTTCTCACAAGCCAGAGCTTCTCACAACTAGCATGATGGTTCCGGTAGGGAACGTCCCACCTTTGGGTACGAAACGATATCCATTGCCTCTTATTGCTTTCGTAAATTTTCTCGTGTCAAGATAGAACAACAGGAGTGTTGTGTCAATTTTTGGGATTTTTCGTGGTTCGTTTGGATATTTTTATGCATTAACTGAGTTTTCAATGCATTTATGTGCATAATTCGAATTTGAACTACATGCAAATGCTCCAGTGCAAATAAATTGGTTGAAAAATCAAATCCGTGTCCTTGCGTGCATGCTTAGGTCCCATGCAAGATATGGGAATGAATTTAAAACACCAGGGCACCATTGATTGCCGGCAAAACATTGAGATGCTTGGTTTTTAAATTCTAGTAAATCCAAAACTCGTCTGAAATTCATGAAACTTGGCATGCTATCATGGAATGGCACCTGACATGCTGTGGCAATTTTCGTGTCCATTTTGAGAGAAGGCGCACTCAAATAATGACAACCAACAAGGCATTTTGAAAAAATAGCCGCCACTTTAATATCTCAAATGTTTGTAGAATTCAAACCATGTGTGTTCTTTTAACCATTCAGGCGACGCCACGTGTCTTGGTTTTAATGGCTGTAGGAGGTGTCGTGCAGACAACTGCTTGACCTTGACTGAACGGGAGGCGTGCGAGCACAGTCTGGTGCATAGGCTAACCGAGAGGCGTGCAAGCGGTCCTCCAATGCGCAGGCTCACCAGGAAGCGTGTGAGCTGTACGCTGCGCAGGCTCACTGGGAAGCGAGCCCTTTGACTTCCATGGCCGCCCGCCTTCCTCTCCACTAATGGCGCCCGAGCCGCTACTTAATACGGGCGGTCTTATTGTTTGCCTCCCATTCCCCTCCTTCCCGCAGCCGAAGACCTCCACCAACACCATGCTGTAGAATGATCATCCGCCACTAGTCTTCAAGTTTGGTGAAGTCGACTCCGAGCCGGAGGAGATAGAAAATAAGGAGGAATGGGGCCTCATGGACATGGCCCAGAACGAGCTGCTGGCGGCGGTTGCTGCCCCGCTCCGCCCCTGCTCCCATCCGCGCGCTGTGCGCCACCATCCCGTAGCATTGACGGGCTGGTCGCCGAGCACTATCGTAGAGCTGGAAGCTGCGAGCGTCAGCGAGGTCTCCGCGGACCCGCGCAAGCTCGTGTACATGCCAGCGCCCGTGCCCGTGCCCGTGCGCGCCCCTCCACCCACCATGGCGTCGGCCCCCGTGTGTTTGGCTGCACCCGCTGCGCCCGTGCCCGTGCACGCGCCCCCCTCAGCGGCATGGCACGCTGCCGTCGACCGCTACCTCTCAGCGGCGCTAGTTGTCGTCCTCCCGCGCCTCGCCCGTCGATCGCGAGACGACATGATGTTTGATTTACAAGTGAATAACATTTTGTGCTGCCTTGAAGACTTCAACAACGGCATCCCGGAGGACGACAACGACAACAACAGCGCGGCACGCCGCCTCTGCCGCTGCCATAAATAGTTTTTTTGGGGTTTAATACTGTATCTCGAATTCTCGATCATATGAATATTCGCACTGTGACTGAATGAAAGATATGGTTTGAACGAACTTGCATTTTTCTCTCTTAATTTACAGACTTATCAAATGACTTTCTTTTGAAAAAAACATCAATGGTTTTTAAATATAAAACACTCATCGCAAACATTTTAGTTAAAACACCCGGATGCAAACCGACAGCTTCCCCAGGAAGCGAAGGGAAAATGTACCGAGCAGGATTTCTGCACCCCTTCAACGCAAACGGTTGTTTTGCATGACCCGTGTGTAACCACGTGACAACAATTGGGTAAGATTTGCATATCTGTCATTTTGGGTATGTTGCCATTTGTCAAACTGGAAAGATTGACATTTGTTTATCTAGTAACATTGCCATTTGTCAACCTTGTAACACTGTGATTTGTCAAAATATGCAGCTAAAAATCACTAGCACTATCTAATTTTTGTAACTAAAATCACTAGCACTGTTCATATGGACACCACTAGCAGGCGTGAGTTGATGGACGCATATGCAAATGTACCATTGATTACGTACAACAAGTCATCATCCCACAACGACAACGAGGATACACGTTGGCTTATAGATCATTTCCAACAAAACATTCTAGTAATTTTTTTCTCACACAACAAATAACAAAGCAAAGAAATGAACTTCAGCTCAACCACTCGTCGGCGTTGGAAACGCTTGCTTTGAACCAGAAGTGATTCTCCGGGAAGGGCCATCTACTGTCAATCTCGAGACCAACGGAGGACTGACCATCCAGGCTGAAGCGGCCTATGTCAGGACCCATATTGGGATGGTAGGGAAGCATAGCAATGTCCGAGGTATAGATACAGTTGCTTCTCATAAATGGTAGTGACGTTGTGTCAACAGTCGCTGGATCGCCTTCCACCATCATTGGATAGTTTTGTCCAAGGAAGAGCGAGTTTCCTCCAAGACTTTCAATACTGAACTAGGGAGAAGGTGTTGGTGCTAGTACACTAGTAACCATCCCGAATACCTTGCAACGGATGTTGAAATAGGTCCGGAGAGTGCGACCATGCGAGACAACACCTGCTTCCTTAGTAACATCAGCAGTGCCCTGTATACAGACAAGAAGAAGAGCTGATCCATCGAAATAAGTTGCCAGGTGCCACTTAGTATATGGGTCCAGCTCGTCCTCATGCTCGTGATCATCAGCATCGTCATCTCCCCCTTGGTTATAAAAATTTAAAAGTATAGGTGGTGGAATGTTCACAGGACCTTGGAAACACAAGAAGGTTAATTAATTAGTAAAGGGAATCTAGCTAACCCGCATGCATGTGGATGAAACAATTATAATTACGATGGAAGATAAACGTACCGAAAGCATGATGATTCCATGCAAAAACAGTGCCACGAGTGGTGGCAGGAAACACAAGACCCTCGTATTGAATTGCATCACAGTACTCATCCGTGTACAGAAATTGATTTTTGAGAAATATCCATCGAGGCGTGGAAGTAAGGAAGGCAACAAGTTTGGCGAAGATAGCAATAACTGTTGGGGAACGTAGTAATTTCAAAAAAAATCCTACGCACACGCAAGATCATGGTGATGCATAGCAACGAGAGGGGAGAGTGTGTCCACGTACCCTCGTAGACCGAAAGCGGAAGCGTTAGCATAGCGGTTGATGTAGTCGTACGTCTTCACGATCCGACCGATCAAGTACTGAACGCACGGCACCTCCCAGTTCAGCACACGTTCAACTCGATGACGTCCCTCGAACTCCGATCTAGCCGAGCTTTGAGGTAGAGTTCCGTCAGCACGACGACGTGGTGACGATGATGATGTTCTATCGACGCAGGGCTTCGCCTAAGCACCGCTACGATATTATCGAGGTGGATTATGGTGGAGGGGGGAGAGGGATCAATTGTTGTGTCTATGGGGTGCCCCTGGCCATGTATATAAAGGAGTGGAGGAGGGGGGAGAGGGTCGGCGCCTATGGCGCGCCCTGGAGGAGTCCTACTCCCACCGGGAGTAGGATTCCCCCCCTTCCAAGTAGTAGGAGTAGGAGTCAAGGCAAGGGAAGAGAGAAGAGAAGGAAGGAGGGGGCACGCAGCCTCTCCTCTCTCTTTCCCCTAAAGCCCAATAAGGGCCATATACTCCCCAGCGAATTCCCGTAACTCTCTCCCAGACTCAAAATACCGAATCACTCGGAATCTTCCGATGTCCGAATATAGTCGTCCAATATATCGATCTTTACGTCTCGACCATTTCGAGACTCCTCGTCATGTCCCCGATCTCATCCGGGACTCCGAACTACCTTCGGTACATCAATACACATAAACTCATAATATAACCGTCATCGAACTTTAAGCGTGCGGACCCTACGGGTTCGAGAACTATGTAGACATGACCGAGACACGTCTCCGGTCAATAACCAATAGCGGAACCTGGATGCTCATATTGGCTCCCACATATTCTACGAAGATCTTTATCGGTCAAACCGCATAACAACATACGTTGTTCCCTTTGTCATCGGTATGTCACTTGCCCGAGATTCGATCGTCGGTATCTCAATACCTAGTTCAATCTCATTACCGGCAAGTCTCTTTACTTGTTCCGTAATACATCATCCCGCAACTAACTCATTAGTTATAATGCTTGCAAGGCTTATAATGATGTGCATTACCGAGTGGGCCCAGAGATACCTCTCCGACAATCGGAGTGACAAATCCTAATCTTGAAATACGCCAACCCAACAAGTACCTTCGAGACACCAGAGAGCACCTTTATAATCACCTAGTTACGCCAGACGTTTGGTAGCACACAAAGTGTTCCTCCGGTAAATGGGAGTTGCATAATCTCATAGTCATAGGAACATGTATAAGTCATGAAGAAAGCAATAGCAACATACTAAATGATCAAGTGCTAAGCTAACGGAATGGGTCAATTCAATCACTTCATTCTCCTAATGATGTGATCCCATTAATCAAATGACAACTCATGTCTATGGTTAGGAAACTTAACCGTCTTTGATTAACGAGCTAGTCAAGTAGAGGCATACTAGTGACACTGTGTTTGTCTATGTATTCACAGATGTATTATGTTTCCGGTTAATACAATTCTAGCATGAATAATAAACATTTATCATGAAATAAGGAAATAAATAATACGTTTATTATTGCCTCTAGGGCATATTTCCTTCAGTCTCCCACTTGCACTAGAGTCAATAATTTAGTTCACATCGTCATGTGATTTCACACCAATAGTTCACATCTTTATGTGATCAGTTCACATCGCTATGTGACTAAAACCCATAGGGTTTACTAGAGTCAATAATCTAGTTCACATCGCTATGTGATTAACACCCAAAGAGTACTAATGTGTGATCATGTTTTGCTTATGAGAGAAGTTTAGTCAACGGGTCTGCCACATTTAGATACGTGTGTATTTTGCAAATTTCTATGCCTATAATGCTCTGCACGGAGCTACTTTAGCTAATTGCTCCCACTTTCAATATGTATCCATATTAAGTCTTAGAGTCATCTGGATCAGTGTCAAATCTTGCATCGACGTAACCCTTTACGACGAACCTTTTGTCACCTCCATAATCAAGAAACATATCCTCAATCCACTAAGGATAATTTTGACCGTTGTCCAGTGATCTACTCCTAGATCACTATTGTACTTCCTTGCTAAACACAGTGTAGGGTATACAATAGATCTGGCACACAGCATGACAAACTTTATAGAACCTATGGGTGAGCCATAGGGAATGACTTTCATTCTCTTTCTATCTTCTGCCGTGGTCGGGTTTTGAGTCTTACTCAATCTCACACCTTGTAACACAGGCAAGAACACTTTCTTTGACTGTTTCCATTTTGAACTACTTCAAAATCTTGTCAAGGTATGTACTCATTGAAAAAGCTTATCAAGCGTCTTGATCTATCTCTATAGATCTTTATGCTCAATATGTAAGCAACTTCACTGAGGTCTTTCTTTGAAAAACTCCTTTCAAACACTCCTTTATGCTTTGCAGAATAATTCTACATTATTTCAGTCAACAATATGTTATTCACATATACTTATCAGAAATGCTGTAGTGCTCCCACTCACTTTTTTTGTAAATATAGGCTTCACCGTAAGTCTGTATAAAACTATATGTTTTGATCAACTCATCAAAGCGTATATTCCAACTCCGAGATGCTTGCACCAGTAAATAGATGGATCGCTGGAGCTTGCATATTTTGTTAGCACCTTTAGGATTGACAAAACCTTCTGGTTGCATCATATACAACTCTTCTTTAATAAATCCATTAAGGAATGTAGTTTTGTTTATCCATTTGCCATATTTCATAAAATGCGACAATTTCCAACATGATTCGGATATACTTAAGCATAGATACGAGTGAGAAACTCTCATCATAGTCAACACCTTGAACTTGTCGAAAACCTTTTGCGACAATTCTAGCTTTGTAGATAGTAACACTACTATCAGCGTCCGTCTTCCTCTTGAAGATCCATTTAATCTCAATGGCTCACCAATCATCGGGCAAGTCAATCAAAGTCCATACTTTGTTCTTATACATGGATCCCATCTCAGATTTCATGGCCTTAAACCATTTTGTGCAATCTGGGCTCATCATCGCTTCCTCATTGACGGTGTCCTGGACTAGGGGGTACTCACCACGTCGTCTCCCGATCAGTTGGATTGGGTCGAGGACCCCCATGGCTGTACACTCATGGGCTAGTCCGGACAGTTGCCGCATACAAGGAAGATTCCACAAGACTTGGCGATCAAGACAAGGACTCCTCCCCACCGGCGTATTCGGCTAGGACTCTTGTTATCCTAGGCCTCTGGTGCATTATATAAACCGAGGCCAGGCTAGTCGATAGACATAGACACCAATCATACCATAGGCTAGCTTCTAGGGTTTAGCCTCTTTGATCTCGTGGTAGATCTACTCTTGTACTACCCATATCATCAATATTAATCAAGCAGGAGTAGGGTATTACCTCCATCGATAGGGCCCGAACCTGGGTAAAAACATCGTGTCCCTTGTCTCATGTTACCATCCGCCTAGACGCACAGTTCAGGACCCCCTACCCGAGATCTACCGGTTTTGACACCGACATTGGTGCTTTCATTGGGAGTTCCGCTGTGTGTTCGGCAAAAGGTCGATGGCTCGCTCGCAGATCAGCTGCGATTTCGCATCTTCGTCACCAGCTCATTGGTCACCTTGTTTCGACTAAGGACTGCACCCTACCTCCGATCGTCATGTTGGGATGAGGGCCTTCACCAACATCAACTCCGATCTCTATCAAGATCATGGAGGAATCATCCAGGAGCCCGGGGCTCAACGCCAACATTGCCCTCGGGCGATCAGATTTTTTTTCGGACAGCGGACTTGTGTCCGCCGCCACCGCCTCCTCAAGCGTCGTTTTAAAGATTGCTTCGGTGGAATTGTGCGGAATTGAGTCTACAACAACCCTGGAAAATTTCGTCGAGTTCCGATGGAGGAATCTCTGGCAATCTCCGATATACCGGAGTCGCATTGAATCTGGACGAGAATCTGGACGAGTTTAGGGCGTGGTGTCCAGATTCTAGCTCGGACTTCCTTTGGAAGATCCAACCGTTGATCGGCTGCGGAATTCCTATATCTACCACCCCTCAAAATTTCAGCTCGATCTGACCGTCCAAACTCCGGGAACCTTCCGATTAGTGCATCACTTTTCGGATATGTTTTTTGCGCGAAAACGAATCCGACCCGAGTTCGTCTTTTTTATGAACGGGATTTCGGACATCCTTTTTGAAGGAAGTTTTGTACGGGGTATTGTGTTTTGTTCCCGAACACATCCCACTAACTTTAAAATCTTTTGAACATGATCTTCAATATCATGCTGGTGTCAAACCAGTCCGGCAATATTGCTCCACGGCTGCCGACCTACACTAGACACGTCGTCACCTTGTTGAGCCGAGCTCAAATTCCTCGGATCATCATCTCGGCAAGCCGAACAAGAGTCTGGCATCGCGAAGGATAAATCATCACCAACGTCGCCGCCCCACGGATTACACGGAGCGGGCATACCGGCATCGCCGCACGGTCGCTTCATCAAGCCGGCATCGACCACGTCACGACCTGCATCGACATTGACTTCGGCGCTAGGCCATATTTCTTTTATTACTCACTTTGCATAAATTATTTATTATGCAACATTTTTTTAATTCTTATTATTACTATTATCCCCGGTCCGCACTATTTTTTGTGCACAAGAAAATGATCCAGCCGGACTATATCCTTTGGCGTCACCTCGGCTGGACGGGGGGCTTCGTCAACACTTCATTACCCCATGCAGGGGACTTCGGCATCACTCTGCCGTCCTGCATTGACCGTGCTATGTCACCACTTTGGAGCGCCGAGCTCTTTGCTCCGCCACCTCGGGATCGGCTTGGGGGATGGAACCTTGTCCCGCATCAAGCTCGGACCGCGTCGTCAATACCGAACACATTAACCAGCTAAGTTGCCTTCATGCTCAAAGTTTTAAATTTTTAACTTGTGTTCGGCTCGACCAAGTGTTATACTTTTTTGGGAAAAAGTTGCTTGTAAAATTTTCCTTGTCCAAACTGTGTTTGTGACGCATAAATTCAAATACCCGCTTACTTGGGGCTTCCTTCATGAAGTTTTTCCTCTTGCACATGATTATACTTGTACGGCTTTGTTCCTTGTTCGTATTACGCCACAATATGCACCATATTGACTTAAGTGATTTGCAAGCTAGGTTGCTGGCTCTGTGTTTACCCTCACGTTCCCGATTGTTCGGCTAGGGAGTAAAGGAGCACCTCTGCGATTGTCACGATCGGGTCACCTGAGCCGGACCTCAGACTGGGTGAATCCGAAAGCTAGCGCTCTTACTGTTTTCAATAATGGTCGGCACACAACGGAACTCATGAGTACAAAAGATATATTGCACAAGTCTCATATTAACAATGAGCACTGAAGAAAGGTATCGGTGGGGGTACTATTTTCTTAGAAGATGCTTCTTACACTTTATCAGTAATATAGCATAAGTTCCCTGAACGCGCTTTGTCTATTACAGCCTTATGACCTGATTGCCTGGTTATTGGAAACACCGTCGATATTCTCGACAGATGGAGTACATAACACTTTCCGGTCCTTAACCGAAGAGGGAGAAGCCGACGGTCGGTTAAGACGCCTTTAAAGTTCGGTTGAACATAGATATGATATAAGTACTTCGGTACGTACAATCATTCTTTTACCCAAGTCACTTGGGGGCTCTTATGTTTATTTGAGCCATTTTATAATAAGTGTTTTTCTTCTGAGTTGTTGCAGAGTTTTTATTATTTATCACTCCTTTTCTCGACACGAGTGTGCGGTCACTAGCCGGGGAGCCTAATTTCTCTCTCAAAACCGCTAGAGTTTAGTTTTCTAAACTGGCCTAATGAGAAGTACTCCACCTTCGGGATGGGAGACTGAAGCCGTAGGTTGACCCGCTTGAAGCCTTGAGATAGGATGTGTCATGTTAAAGCACGGCAGTAGCACTTTTTTCTAAAGTCCAATTTTCGGATTGGCATCGAACACTTGATCTTGTTCGGACGTCATGTTTTTACTCACGTTTTTTGGTTTTCCAAGCTTTTGGCACTTTTAAACTATTTGTGTGTTTTCAGCACAAGTCTCGCAGTGCAACGCCGGACACCTTTAGAGATTCGGCAAAAACATTCTCGGATATTGCTATATATGCATCAGTTTCGAATTGTGTCTTCAGTCAATAGTTGGGTTGCCCGGCTCCCGTGCTTGCCTCCTACGTTCCGCTTTGTTCGGATAGGTGTGCAAAGGGAGAACCACTGCGATTGTGCTTCCAGCTCACATGGTCAAGCACCTCAGTGGAGAAAGCAGAAAACTGACTGTAACAATAGGTGTAAACTGGTCAGCGACCCGATGACTATATTAAATAACGGGCCATTCATAAAATTGGTCAAGTGTTTCGGCTTGACCTCGATCGTCGCGAACACTACCGGGGCTAGTAATGGCCTCCCAAACTAAATCCTCAATATTTTGCTCTTACATTGAGCTGAGGTTTCATGATCATGCTTAGCATGACAACCCAAAGAAAGGAACCAATAGCGGACTATTTTCTTTGGAAGACATTTCTTCATTAAACAAGAATATAACATATCTCTCTACGCACCTTTGTTTATAAAACCGTATGGCCAGATTGCCTTGTTTGTTGTAAATCTTTGCCCTCATAAAGGCTTTATAAAGTAGGACAAACACTCCTCGGCTATTGGCCGAGAAGGCTTTATAAAGTAGGACAAACACTCCTCGGCTATTGGCCGAGGAGGTGGAAGCCGATGGTCGGTCAACAAAGTTTTGTACAATGCGGATCCGAGCATTAATGACGCAAAATACTTGGATAAATAGAGAAATTACACATAATTTGTGATTTTACTATGGATATCAATCCTTAATTCGGTCACCCGTGCCCGCATTAAGGCTCGGGGGCTACTGGGCTTCGGGCTTATTATTTACAAATATTAAAGGGGCACATCGATCCCCTGATCTGGTGTTTCCACCCGACCAGTGTCTTGGGGGCTACTGCATTGCCTGTCCAATGCAGAAAATTTTAAGTGTAATACAGTCTCCGAGGAGATTTTGATCCTCAGGTTGGTCGGCCGCACCCAACCTGAGTCTTGAGGACTGAGCACGCCGCTTTTTGTGTCCCAAAGTATTCTGCCGAGCTAGGACTTGATCCTCAGACCGATTTTGCAAATCAACCCGAGTCTCGTGCCACGGGATCAGCGGTCTTATGACATCCTTCATGTGCATCTCGGTTTTAGACCGATACCCACCTTGAGGGCTCTGGCTATGTATCTCGGCAGAGAATAAATTGCACCAATCAAAATATTGACAAAAATCGCCCACATTAGGGGTGGTGCACCACCGAAGCGATCCGACATAAAGCTCGGGCGCTAGTGGCTGGCTCCATAGAGGGCATTTCGGCATTAAGCTCGGCTAAACTCCTTCAAAATTCTTTGAACCAAGGTGATTTTCGACACCTCGGATACAGTCCGGCGTTGGAGCTCGGATACATAGTCCGGCGTTGGAGCTCGGATACCGTCCGGCGTTGGAGCTCGGATACATAGTCCGCGATAGAGCTGGAAGCATCCGGCGTTGGTGCTCGGCTGCAAAGATACCTCAAATGCAGTCCGGCGTTAGAGCTCGGATGCAAGAGGACACCGCCTCCGGAATAACTTCAAACCCGAGGTGTGGCATAAAAATAACAAGGCATTGATAAAGGCCGAAACTTAAAGGGCTCCTCGGATACCCGACGTGTAAACTCGTCGAATGCATTTCGCGATCCTCAAGATCAAGATGAGAAGATTTGTTGAACCAGTTTTCAAGACCGACGATCAAGATGAAGAACAGTTCGGAAGAATCGAGGAGCGTCCCTAACTTGAAGACCGGTTCAGGGGGCTACTGACGGTGTCCTGGACTAGGGGGTACTCACCACGTCGTCTCCCGATTAGTTGGATTGGGCTGAGGAACCCCATGGCTGTATACTCATGGGCCAGTCCGGACAGTTGCCGCATACAAGGAAGATTCCACAAGACTTGGCGATCAAGACAAGGACTCCTCCCAACCGGCGTATTCGGCTAGGACTCTTGTTATCCTAGGCCTCTGGTGCATTATATAAACCTAGGCCAGGCTAGTCGATAGACATAGACAACAATCATACCATAGGCTAGCTTCTAGGGTTTAGCCTCTTTGATCTCGTGGTAGATCTACTCTTGTACTACCCATATCATCAATATTAATCAAGCAGGAGTAGGGTATTACCTCCGTCGAGAGGGCCCGAACCTGGGTAAAAACATCGTGTCCCTTGTCTCCTGTTACCATCCGCCTAGACGCACAGTTCGGGACCCCCTACCCGAGATCCGCCAATTTTGACACCGACACTCATAGTTCGTAGGTTCGTCATGGTCAAGTAACTTGACCTCCATAACAGGATTACCATACCACTCTGGTGCAGATCTTACTCTGGTTTACCTACGAGGTTTGGTAGTAACTTGACCTGAAGTTACATGATCATCATCATTAGCTTCCTCACTAATTGGTGTAGGAGTCACAGGAACAGATTTCTGTGATAAACTACTTTCTAATAAGGGAGCAGGTACAGTTACCTCATCAAGTTCTACTTTCCTCCCACTCACTTCTTTCGAGAGAAACTCCTTCTCTAGAAAGGATCCATTCTTAGCAACGAATATCTTGCCTTCGGATATGCGATAGAAGGTGTACCCAACAGTTTCTTTTGGGTATCCTATGAAGATTCACTTCTCCGATTTGGGTCCGAGCTTATCATGTTGAAACCTTTTCACATAAGCATCGCAATCCCAAAGTTTAAGAAACGATAGCTTAGGTTTCTCGCCAAACCACAGTTCATACAGTGTCATCTCCATGGATTTAGATGGTGCCCTATTTAACGTGAATGTAGCTGCCTCTAATGCATAACCCCAAAACGATAGTGGTAGATCGGTAAGAGACATCATAGATCGCACCATATCTAATAAAGTACGGTTACGACGTTCGGACACACCATTACACTGCGGTGTTCCAGGTGGCGTGAGTAGTGACACTATTTCACATTGTTTTAACTGAAGGCCAAACTCGTAACTCAAATATTTTACCTCTGTGATCATATCGTAGAAACTTTTATTTTCTTGTTACGATGATTCTCCACTTCACTCTAAAATTCTTTGAACTTTTCAAATGTTTCAGACTTGTGTTTTATCAAGTAGATATACCCATATCTACTCAAATCATCTATGAAGGTCAAAAAATAACCATACTTGCCGCAAGCTTTAACACTCATCGGACCTCATACATCAGTCTGTATTATTTCCAATAAGTCAGTTGCTTGCTCCACTGTTCTGGAGAACGGAGTCTTAGTCATCTTGCCCATGAGGCATGGTTTGCAAGCATCAAGTGATTCATAATCAAGTGATTTCAAAAGTCCATCAGCATGGAGTTTCTTCATGCGCTTTACACCAATATGACCTAAACGACAGTGCCACAAATAAGTTGCACTATTATTATTAACTTTGCATCTTTTGGCTTCACTATTATGAATATGTGTATCACTACGATCGAGATCCAATGAACCATTTTCATTGGGTGTATAACCATAGAAGGTTTTATTCATGTAAACAGAACAACAATTATTCTCTAACTTACATGAATAACCGTATTGCAATAAACATGATCAAATCATATTCATGCTCAACGCAAACACCAAATAACATTTATTTAGGTTCAACACTAATCCCGAAAGTATAGGGAGTGTGCGATGATGATCATATCAATCTTGGAACCACTTCCAACACACATCGTCACCTCGCCCTTAACTAGTCTCTGTTTATTTTGCAACTCCTGTTTCGAGTTACTACTCTTAGCAACTGAACTAGTATCAAATACTGAGGGGTTGCTATAAACACTAGTAAAGTACACATCAATAACATGTATATCAAATATAGCTTTGTTCACTTTGCCATCCTTCTTATCCACCAAGTACTTGGGGCAGTTCCGCTTCCAGTGACCAGTCCTTTTGCAGTAGAAGCACTTAGTCTCAGGCTTAGGTCCAGATTTGGGCTTCTTCACTTGAGCAACAACTTGCTTGCCATTCTTCTTGAAGTTCCCCTTCTTCCCTTTGGTCTTTTCTTGAAACTAGTGGTCTTGTCAACCATCAACACTTGATGCTTTTCTTGATTTCTACCTTCGTTGATTTCATCATCATGAAAAGCTCGGGAATCATTTTCGTCATCCCTTGCATACTATAGTTCATCGCGAAGTTCTACTAACTTGGTGATGGTGACTAGAGAATTCTGTCAATCACTATTTTATCTGGAAGATTAACTCCCACTTGATTCAAGCGATTGTAGTACCCAGACAATCTGAGTACATGCTCACTGCTTGAGTTATTCTCCTCCATCTTTTAGCTATAGAACCTGTTGGAGACTTCATATCTCTCAATTCGGGTATTGCTTGAAATATTAACTTCAACTCCTGGAACATCTCATATGGTCCATGACGTTCAAAACGTCTTTGAAGTCCCGATTCTAAGCCGTTAAGCATGGTGCACTAAACTATCAAGTAGTCATCATATTGAGCTAGCCACACGCTCATAACGCCCAGATCCGCTCCTGCAATAGGTCCGTCACCTAGCGGTGCATCAAGGACACAATTCTTACGTGCAGCAATGAGGAAAATCCTCGATCACGGACCAAGTCCGCATCATTGCTACTAACATCTTTCAACATAGTTTTCTAGGAACATATCAAAAATAAAACAGTGGAGCTAAACGCGAGCTATAGATCTACAACATAGATATGCTAATACTATCAGGACTAAGTTCATGATAAATTAAAGTTCAATTAATCATATTACTTAAGAACTCCCACTTAGATAGACATCCCTCTAATCCTCTAAGTGATCACGTGATCCAAATCAACTAAACCATGTCCGATCATCATGTGAGGTGGAGTAGTTTCAATGGTGAACATCACTATGTTGATCATATCTACTATATGATTCACGCTCGACCTTTCGGTCTCCGTGTTCCGAGGCCATATCTGTTATATGCTAGGCTCGTCAAGTTTAACCTGAGTATTCCGCGTGTGCAACTGTTTTGCACCCGTTGTATTTGAACATAGAGCCTATCACACCCGATCATCACGTGGTGTCTCAGCACGAAGGACTTTCGCAACGGTGCATACTCAGGGAGAACACTTATACCTTGATAATTTAGTGAGAGATCATCTTATAATGCTACCGTCAATCTAAGAAAAATAAGATGCATAAAAGACAAACATCACATGCAATCAATATAAGTGATATGATATGGCCATCATCATCTTGTGCTTGTGATCTCCATCTCCGAAGCACCGTCATGATCACCATCGTCACCGGCGCGACACCTTGATCTCCATCGTAGCATCGTTGTCGTCTCGCCAACTTTTGCTTCTACGACTATCGCTACCGCTTAGTGATAAAGTAAAGAAATTACAGGGCGATTGCATTGCATAAAATAAAGCGACAACCATATGGCTCCTGCCAGTTGCCGATAACTCGGTTACAAAACATGATAATCTCATACAATAAAATATAGCATCATGTCTTGACCATATCACATCACAACATGCCCTACAAAAACAAGTTAGACGTCCTCTACTTTGTTGTTGCAAGTTTTACGTGGCTGCTACGGGCTGAGCAAGAACCGTTCTTACCTACGCATCAAAACCACAACGATAGTTCGTCAAGTTGGAGCTGTTTTAACCTTCACAAGGACCGGGCATAGCCACACTCGGTTCAACTAAAGTTGGAGAAACAGACACCCGCTAGTCACCTGTGTGCAAAGCACGACGGTAAAACCAGTCTCGCGTAAGCGTACGCGCAATGTCGGTCCGGGCCGCTTCATCCGACAATACCGCCGAACCAAAGTATGACATGCTGGTAACCAGTATGACTTGTATCGCCCACAACTCACTTGTGTTCTACTCGTGCATATAACATCTACGCATAAAACCTGGCTCGGATGCCACTTTGTTGGGGAACGAGTAATTTCAAAAATTTCCTACGCACACGCAAGATCATGGTGATGCATAGCAACGAGAGGGAGAGTGTGTCCACGCACTCGTGAGACCGAAAGCGAAGCGTTAGCACAACGCGTTGATGTAGTCGTACGTCTTCACGATCCAACCGATCAAGTACCAAACGCACGGCACCTCCGAGTTCAGCACACGTTCAACTCGACAACATCCCTCGAACTTTGATCCAGCCGAGCTTTGAGGGAGTGTTCCGTCAGCACGACGGCGTGGTGATGATGATGATGTTCTATCGACGCAGGGCTTCGCCTAAGCACCGCTACGATATTATCGAGGTGGATTATGGTGGAGGGGGGCACCGCACACGGCTAAGAGATCCAAAGGATCAATTGTTGTGTCTATGGGGTGCCCACTGGCCACGTATATAAAGGAGTAGAGGAGGGGGGAGAGGGTCGGCCCCTATGGCGCGCCCTGGAGGAGTCCTACTTCCACCGGGAGTAGGATTCCCCCCTTCCAAGTAGTAGGAGTAGGAGTCAAGGCAAGGGAAGAGAGAAGAGAAGGAAGGAGGGGGCGCAGCCCCTCCCCCTAGTCCAATTCAGACTAGGCCTTGGGGGGCGTGCAGCCTCTCCTCTCTCTTTCCCCTAAAGCCCAATAAGGCCCATATACTCCCCGGCGAATTCTCGTAACTCTTCGGTACTCCGAAAAATACCCGAATCACTCGGAACCTTTCCGATGTCCGAATATAGTCGCCCAATATATCGATCTTTACGTCTCGACCATTTCGAGACTCCTCGTCATGTCCCCGATCTCATCCGGGACTCTGAACTACCTTCGGTACATCAATACACATGAACTCATAATATAACCGTCATCGAACTTTAAGCGTGCGGACCCTACGGGTTCGAGAACTATGTAGACATGACCGAGACACGTCTCCGGTCAATAACCAATAGCAGAACCTGGATGCTCATATTGGCTCCCACATATTCTACGAAGATCTTTATCGGTCAAACCGCATAACAACATACGTTGTTCTCTTTGTCATCGGTATGTTACTTGCCCGAGATTCGATCATCGGTATCTCAATACCTAGTTCAATCTCGTTACCGGCAAGTCTCTTTACTCATTCCGTAATACATCATCCCGCAACTAACTCATTACTTACAATGCTTGCAAGGCTTATAATGATGTGTATTACCGAGTGGGCCCAGAGATACCTCTCCGACAATCGGAGTGACAAATCCTAATCTCAAAATACGCCAACCCAACAAGTACCTTCGGAGACACCTGTAGAGCACCTTTATAATCACCCAGTTACATTGTGACGTTTGGTAGCACACAAAGTGTTCCTCCGGTAAACGGGAGTTGCATAATCTCATAGTCATAGGAACATGTATAAGTCATGAAGAAAGCAATAGCAACATACTAAACGATCAAGTGCTAAGCTAACGGAACGGGTCAAGTCAATCACATCATTATCCTAATGATGTGATCCTGTTAATCAAATGACAACTCATGTCTATGGTTAGGAAACTTAACCATCTTTTATTAACGAGCTAGTCAAGTAGAGGCATACTAGTGACACTACGTTTGTCTATGTATTCACACATGTATTATGTTTCTGGTTAATACAATTCTAGCATGAATAATAAACATTTATCATGAAATAAGGAAATAAATAATAACTTTATTATTGCCTCTAGGGCATATTTCCTTCAATAAGTTCATAGCTCGAGTAATCCCAATAGCGGCTGGGAACTCGACAAATTGCTATCTTCCATATACGACAGTCACCATGATCGTATTTGAACTCATGTAGAATACCGGTGTACTCAACCTTTGGGTAGTCGTCTGAGATTTTTGGAAGTGGAACCCGGTGACGAGTGTACACATTCACAAGTTCCCACTCATAGTTGTACCCAATGTAAACAACCCAATCTCCATTTGCGCCTGCCCAAGCCTTGCCCTCAAGCGATTGCATCTTAACATCATAGGTATCATTATCAAGCGACATCAACTTGCACAAGGCGAGGCTTCCCTCATCCCCACGCCAGTCAGCAAGATCACGGCGAAGAAGATAGGGGAGATCAAACCGCTCCTGGACCCTTGGGTTCCTTGTAATGATGTTATTAGTTGAGTCGAGAATGGTCTTGAACGAACCTGCCATGCTAGCCGAGGTGATGACGTCGCACCGATCAATGAGTTCCTCCATCGCATCATCATTTAGATCGGGGCAAGAATAACGGGGTTGTTTCCGGCCTCTTCCCTCCATGGAGAAGATGATCGAACAATGGCAGAAGGAAGGGTGAAGGCGAATGGAGGAGGGGGGAAGAGCGTGAGATAGTAGTTCCAAATCGAGAGGGAAAGGCGAAGCGGCGGTGGACGGTTGCCACGGTACACGAAGAGGCGTCTAGGGAGCGAACGGTTACCGCAGAGGTCACACACTGACGACAAGGGACGAGTGAACCGCATGCGTATATCGCACACACCTTGATCTGGTTGGCCGTTTCTTTTGTGTTGCCTAATCAAAAACAGTTCATCCGAGTGAACCGTATGCTGTATATCGCACACACCTTCATCTTGCTGACCGTTTCTTTTGTGTTGCCTAATCACAAACAGTTCATCTGAGTGAACCGTATGCTGTGTATCGCACACGCCTTCATCTGGCTGCCCGTTTCTTTTGTTCCTCCTCATCGCAAACAGTTAATTGAACTAAACCGTATGCCCTTCATCGCACACACAACTAAAACCTGAATCGTGTTTGATGCATCCGTCGTCGCAAATGTTTTGTACATTTCTGACGGTTTTCATACAACACTGTTTGCGATTATTGCATCGCACACAGTTTCTCGAAGGGTCTCTGATCGTAGTGTCGCGTTAGCAACATCCTGTAGTAGTGCATGGTTGTTGCGTAGACTAGCAAACCAGGGAAAAAGAAGGCTCAGAAATAAATAAGCCCGAAACTAACGCTAGTCTATTAAGGCAATTGCACATATTACATCCACTAGGCATCAAAGGTCGCCACCAGTGCAAATATAGGGAACACCCTACACTATACAAAAATGGCTTGCTGTTTTCTTCAGCCGGTGGCTGCACGTTAAGAACAAATTTTGTATCGCAACAAAATAAATTACAACTATAAAGAAAAAGGAAGGTTGGCATAAAAGTTAACAGTCTGGCAGATAAATGCACCACCAGAAGTTCAGAAGCTCAGTTCATTTGACCTGACTGTTACGTTTTCATGATGTATTGTCCGATGGAGCACCATAACCTTCGCCTTCATTTCTCCTAGGCTCCTAAACAACATAGCGAATGTCTGATAGTCTGGTTTCAAAACCATGCATATCTTGATGACATCGAACAATGTCTGTCCTTGTTTCACAAAGGGTCTCTGTTAGGGAATGGACTTGTGTCTGGAGCGCAGATATAACATTGTTTTGAGCTTGCATATCTTGATGATGAGGCAGTTTGGACGAGATTGCCTTAACAACAACCCAGTATTATGCAGGAACGTGCTTTTGGCACTGTTAGTGGACAGGTACTGACCCACTGCAGCAAGTGCTGACATTGCGGTTATAGTTGCCTCGCTACCTTCAGAAGGTGGCGGTTCCACCATTTTTTCCATAGCTTGCTGAAAAGTTGAGTTTTTACATTAGTAGTACTAGAACAGAAGATATTAAGGAGGTAGCAAAACCAAACAAAATAGCTTTGGCCTATATACAAAACTTATTCTGGTGAACCCATGTAAAATATTAGTTGTATTTTACTGCAAAGTACATAATTAAACCAGGTTCCAAACATATGACAATGTACCATGGCTAATGTATTGTCTATTTCTTCACATTGTATTGACAGCTAAGGATAAAGAGACAAAGTTTATAATACGATAAGCATAGTATGACATCATTTATATCACAAAACAACTGAGAACAAACAAACATGCAATTGTAACATTGTGTGGGCAAGTCCATCACGGAACTAGATTACAGGTCAAGATCAAAGGAACATCACTCCTCTCTTCTAAACCTTGTAAGGTGCAATGATACGCTAAGACAATTGTGTATAAAATTGAAAAGAGTAATATACATTGGCTGCAAACCATGCAATTCAAGGCACAAGTCAGAGTAAGTAGTAGTTAAAAGGCATGAGGATTAAGAACTTAAAATAGCGGCTTTGACTGGTGTAGTCATGCCCTTCGTCTTGCTGGTGTGACAGTCCTTGAAGATTTCCACAGCATTTGGTTCAAGTACTTTTTGGTCCTTGCGGGCTTTCCTCTGCATTTGGAACAAGTCAATATAGATGTGATAATATGGTACAGCGAAAACAGTGAAACAACAGCTAATTACAAGAGCCTCACAGTGTGCAATATAGCTACGAGATCCCATCATCTATTGGAATTTCACTTTCGTACGGTTGGCCTTGTTCTTTGAATAGTTCACCTACAAGAAGATAGATATGTGTGGCACATGTGTAAATAGGACTTCAACATGTGATATGATCACATATATATAATGTACCTGATACTTTGGATCAGACCAGTGTTTAACGAGGCCTCTCCAGTCTTCATCCAATATATTTTCCACTGGAGATGTTTGGGCAAGTTGACTGTTAGCCTTGCCTTCACAGTGAGTTTTCCTCAAGTTATATCGATACTGTCGCAGAGCAGACTTGAAAACATGGGTGCAAGTTTGTCGGGTTGCATCATCTTGGCTATCCAACTTGAATCTCATCTGTTGAAAATTATGGGAGTCTCATTATCAGCAACCTAGAAAGTATGGGATAGAGCAAGGCGATATTACTAGTTTCCATACATAACCATACTTACAAATAAATGGTCGAGGAAGGTGTTGAACTGGGTTTCGTCTTTGTCATTCCTGTACTCAATCCATGTTGGGAGGATATGTACATGACACCTAACGGCAACCGCTGCGTCTGATACTAACTTGGCTGACTCTGTAGCATCACGTGGCCTTTTTAAACCTGCCTCAAAATGGATCTCCATTCTTCCTCCTCTAGATTTAGTTAAGCTATCGAGCATTATCCCTGATGTTTGTTTCCTCTTGCGCCTAGGTGCTAGTCCAACAATGAACATAGGAAGTGTTAGTGTACATCAAAATGTGGGACTACATATAAAGAAGCATGCAACTATTGTTGGGGAACACAGTATTTCAATTTTTTTACCTAAACGAGTGGGGAGAGTGTGTCCACGTACCCTCGTAGACCAAAAGCGGAAGCCTTTAGTAACGCGACTGATGTAGTCGAACGTCTTCATGATCCAAGTATCGAACGTACGTCACCTCTGCGTTTAGCACACGTTCAGCTCGATGACGTCCCTCGATCTCTTGATCCAGTTGAGGACGAGAGAGGGTTCCATCAGCATGACAGCGTGGCAACGGTGATGATGAAGTTACCGGCGCAGGGCTTCGCCTAAGCTCTATGACGATATGACCGAGGTGTGTAACTGTGGAGGGGGGCACCGCACACAGCTAAGATAATTGTCTGTTGTGTCTTTGGGGTGCCCCCTTGCCCCCGTATATAAAGGAGGGGAGGAGGAGGCCGGCCAACAAGTGGCGCGCCAGGGAGAGGGGAGTCCTAGTAGGATTCGTCCCCACCCTTTTTTCCATCTACAGGAGGGGGAAAATGGGAAGGAGAGAGAGTAGGAGAACGAAAGGGGGGTGGTGCCCCTTTCCCAAGTCCAATTCGGTCTCTTCCCTTGTGGGGGGTGCAGCAGGCCCTTGTGGGCTGGTTAGCCTCCCTCCTATGGCCCATAAGGCCCATATCTTTCCCCGGGGGGTTTTGGTAACCCCTCCGGTACTTTGGTATGTACCCGATACACTCCGGAACCCTTCCGGTGTCCGAATACTACCTTCCAATATATCAATCTTTACCTCTCGACCATTTCAAGACTCCTCGTCATGTCCGTGATCTCATCCGGGACTTCGAACAAACTTCGGTCATCAAATCACATAACTCATAATACAAATTGTCATCGAACGTTAAGTGTGTAGACCCTACGGGTTCGAGAACTATGTAGACTTGACCGAGACACATCTCTGGTCAATAACCAATAGCGGAACCTGGATGCTCATATTGGCTCCTACATATTCTATGAAGATCTTTATCGGTCAAACTACATAACAACATACATTATTCCCTTTGCCATCGGTATGTTACTTACCCGAGGTTCGATCGTCGGTATCATCATACCTAGTTCAATCTCATTACCGGCAAGTCTCTTTACTCATTCCATACTACATCATCTCACAATTAACTCATTAGTCACATTGCTTGCAAGGCTTATAGTGATGATCATTACCGAGAGGGCCCAGAGACACCTCTCCGATACACGGAGTGACAAATCCTAATCTCGATCTATGCCAACCCAACAAACACCTTCAGAGACACCTATAGATAATATTTATAATCACCCTGTTACGTTGTGATGTTTGATAGCACACAAGGTGTTCCTTCGGTATTCGGGAGTTGCATAATCTCATAGTCAGAGGAATATGTATAAGTCTTGAAGAAAGCAATAGCAATAAACTTAACGATCATTATGCTAAGCTAACGGATAGGTCTTGTCCATCACATCATTCTCTAATGATGTGATCCCGTTCATCAAATGACAACACATGTCTATGGTCAGGAAACTTAACCATCTTTGATTAACGAGCTAGTCTAGTAGAGGCATACTAGGGACACTTTGTTTTGTCTATGTATTGATACATGTATCAAGTTTCCGGCTAATACTATTCTAGTATGAATAATAAACATTTATCATGATGTAAGGAAATAAAATAATAACTTTATTATTGCCTCTAGGGCATATTTGCTTCAACAGTAACTTGACTCCAACAACTACCTTCTTGCTGTTGAAGCTCACAAAGTTCATCTGATCTTGCCAACTCATCTTGTGTCAAGAGTGCCTCGGAAGTAGTGTCAGGTGGCAAGGGAGCTTGGGAACATGTTGCTAGCTAAGTTGACCAACGAGTAACTCGTGCAGCTGGTGGTACTGTGGAAGGTGTTGCAACAACTAGGGCTATCTCTGCTTGTTTGGTAGCAGCTATTTGTTTCTGTTTGGCTTGTTCTGCAGCTTGTGTAGCACGGGATACCCTGTTTGTACAATTTTCCGCTGGACTTTGACGTTCTATTGCACCATCAGTACCAGCAGAATCTACAGGATTCTTCCGCTTCCCTTTCCTTGCTTCCTCTTTCTCTGTGCCATGTTAAGTCAAGCCGACAAGAAAAACGAATAACAATTTAGTTCTTCAGAACAAATTGATGCGTGATACAGACGAACTGAACTTTGATGTTAGACAACCACATGATAGGAGGATGTAATACGTATGAAAAACAGGACGGCATGAGATAACCAGAACTATGATGTGTAAACTAAGCAAAAGACATTTCACTAAATTAGAAGCAATGCAATGGAAGGTAGACACCATATGAAAGATGCTACAAATATTGCTTTGCCAAGTTAACATTGTCTCATCATAAATGGCGTTTAAACAAATGTGAAGCAGTACAAGAAATAAATCATATGCAAGATGCAAACAACATCACGCTACCAAGTTAAAGGTCTCTCGTCATTAGTGCCATTGCATATTCACAACATTGCAAATTCACAGCTTATGATGTGTAAACTAAGGAGAAGGCATTTCAACAAATTAGAAGCAATGAAAGCTAGACACCATATGAAAGATGCAATGAATATCACTCTACCAAGTTAAAACTGTCTCGTCATAAGTGCCATTTCAACAAATTAGAATTATTAAAAGCTAGAAAAGAATGCGAGATGTAACCTATATCACACTCCCAAGTCAAACGTGTCTTATGATAAGTGATTGTTGCAGGTTACACAACAGTAGTACTTTGATGTAAGAACATGGTGTGATAGACATATATTGTATGTTCTATAAACAAGAACACGTGTCTTATTCACAAGTATAATGTGTAAAGTAAGCAGATGGAATTCAACAAAATTAGAAGCAATACAAGCTAGACATCATGCATAAAATGTAACCACATATAACAATGCCAAGTTAGAGGGAGCACCTGTGATGGTGCACTATGGGAGACGTGCTCATCATGAACATAACTACGTTGAGTGTCTATGCATGTGTTGTACTGCAAATCATCTTGGGGGATGGAGGAGTAGAATCTGTAGAGGCCCTCCGTTTGGAAGGAGCACCTTTATCCGCTGCCTTGCTAACTTCCTTCCGCTTTATTGATTTTGAATTGTCAAGTAAAACCAATAAGAAAAAGCAATAAAATTAACTCTTCAGAACTCACTCGCGCATGATACTGACAATCACTACTTTGATGTAAGGCAAACACATGATACCAGGATGGAATATGTACGAAAATAGGACGACATGGCATATTCACAACTATTTGTGTAAACTAAGCATAAACCATTCCAACAAATAAAAAGCAATGCAAGCTAGACACCACATGAAAGATGCAACCAATATGACTCTGCCAAGTTAAAAGCGTCCCATCACAAATGGCATTTCAACAAATTAGAAGCAACGCATGCTATAAATCATATGAAAGATGCAACTAATATCGCACTGCATATACTAAAGGTGTCTCATCATATTGATTGACGCGAGATACAAAAAAACAATAGTTTTATGTAAGGACATGCTTAATAGACGGATGTACTATGTACTAAAAACAGGAAGGCATGTCACATTAACAGGTATAATGTATAAACTAAGCAGAATAGCACATGCAATTTAACCAGATTGGAAGAATTACAATCTAGAGACCATATGCAACATGCAACCACATATCACGCTGCCAAGTTAGAGAAAGCATCTGCGATGCTAGTGTAGGGGAAATGCGGTAATCAACTACAGAGCTACATTCACTATCTTCGTCTAGCCTTGCTGTTTCTTGAGAATCATGTCGGCAGGCTGACGCTGCATTCTTTAAATGAGGATCTTTACTCACAGTAGTCCACTGGCCTGACTACCTCATCATAAGTGGTTGATGAGGGATACACAAGAATATTAGTTTGACGTAAGAATATGGTTAATAGATAGATGTACTAGTATGTACCAAAAAACATAAAGGCATGTCATATTCAAAGGTATAATGTGTAAGCTAAGTAGATGCAATTTAACCAAATTGGAAGATTACAAGCTAGACATCCAGCTGGAGTGTTGAGCATGATTATCTAGGACCTGAGAGCCTGGTGGGAGGCGGGCTGCTTTGCTACCACCGTGGCTTTTTAGTTGGCTTATAGGTGATGCATGTCTATGCTTGGCTTGTCACTGGCTCGGCCAGTGCGCTAACTAGCTATTTGTCTTCTGGTGCTCAAGGGATGGTGGTTCATGTAAAAAATATCTTTCCTTACCTTAATAAAGACCGACTTAGGCCTTTCGAATACAAGCTAGATACCATATGCAACATGCAACCACATATGACACCGTGAAGTTAAAAGCAAGCACCTAGGATGGTGGTTTATTGCGAGCGAGGTCAACACCAGAGCTACGTTTACCGTCTCCATCTGCTAACACTGCACCTTTTATAAGGCTGAAACGTGTATGGCCTATCCACGTATGACGCTGGAGTGAATTCTCTCTTTTCTTTTCTGCTTCTCTCAAGGCAACAGAGTCTGAAATACCCTTGCATAAAAACACAATAATGAGAGTATGGGTGAAGTGTGTGCAGAACTAGTGCACTGTAAAAGTAGCAGATAGCAAGTGGCTGAAAAATAAATGACAGGAGACATATGATAGCTGTACAACATTGCATAGCAAATAAAATTAGATTCTACCACGTATGATTTTATAATATATGAGCACTGGGATGGCTGGGAAATGCAGGTACTCCTCCAGCACACCACCACATGTGGTCCTATCAAGATAACAATCGACTGAAAATAAATAGGTCAGTCGACTTTTTTATGAACCGTCCGATCTATAAGGAACGGGCAGATGGCCTTCATCTACCTCCCGCCAGTCACTGTTGACGATCTTTCTCGAACCGCCAGTGACCATCGGCCTAGACCCCTGCCTTCGCCGCCCCGCCCTCCCCTCGACCTCACACCACCGCCATGCTTGGCAGCATGTAACACCCCAAAAATTTTGCCAAGTTTTCAATATTAAAAATTTTGCCAAGGGTTTTAAAAAAATCTTTATTTATGTTGATTTCAGAACTCTTCTTTTATTGTTAAGGAGTTTTGTATTTTTCCCAAGTGGAGCTTTCCAAAATACATTGGACTTCTTTGCCATCTCATTAAAACAATTTCTAAATAAGTAGAATTGTTTATTAAATTATTCACCACGAGCTTTATTCATTAAAATGAACTGTATTAAATTTTTGGAGCTCCTTTTGAACTACAACCTTTTGATAGAATCACTTAAAATTTCAACCAAAATTTGGAGATGTCATGAGATGTCTCTAAATCAATTATGTGCACTAATAAATTTATTTCATTGCTTATTTTGGGTTCTTTCACCTGGTTTGCTTCTCTGGTCCTGTGGGCATTTTTTTGCACTACAACCCATTTAAATATTTCCCTAGAGCCTCCACCAAAATTTTGGGATGTCAGTAGTAGCATGCCATCCAACTTTATGCAAAAACATAGTGATGTTCTTTGGAAAATTTGAGTGCAATGCCTCTTTTTCATTCGGACCAGACTTGTGTTTTCTACTACAACTCTATTATTTCTTGCTCTAATGACCTTGTGTTTTCTCATGCTTGTAGTCAACCTTGCAAAACCCCTAAGTCCAGGAGCATGCTCTATTTGGAACACTTTTGGTCCATGAAATGATGCCACTCACTCCCTGCCCAGGCGAAGTTTTGCAAAACTTGCACTAGCAAGTTTCTCCTTTTTGCAAACTGACTTCACCACCCTCTCTTATATCCATAGAGACACTGATCTGGAGAGTTTGGCCACTCCAAGAGCTACCTAGGTGCCTTTGGCATTTTGTCAAACACCCTGTGTGCATGACCAGTTTTGGCATGACTTCAAGTTTACTTGGTGAACTTGATCTCCTGGCCTATCCATCGTGCCCCTTGATCCCCTTGCTAACCTTAACCTAGCCTGGTTCCTTGCCAGCCTCACCCAAGCCCTGTAGCAGGCCATGTCATTTTATCGAGCACCTTTCGTGCGTGCTCTGGGCGCGCCCAGAGCGTGCGTTTGGCACCCGCCTGCACCCGAGCCGCCGCGTCACACCCCGCACTCAAAACCCGACCCCAGCCAGCTCGCCGTGTCCCCTTGCACCGCCACGCCACCCGACCACCCCTCGCACCCCACAGCGCCACCGCCAGGATGGTCGTGGCGGCTAGTTGCCGGCCGCTAGCAGGCCCGACCGTGGTCGGCGCCGCCAAAGCCACCCCAGCTTGCCACCTGCCTCCTGGAACCGTGGTCGACCGTGGTCCGCTAGCGCTCGTCGCCGCCACGTCGCCCAAGCTACAGGGAGGCGGTTCGCCGTCGTCCTTATCGCCGGCCGCCCCAGAACCGACCTCCACCGCGTATATAAGGGCCCCGGAGCTCAACCGAGTCCTCGAGCAACCTCACATGATCCTCCTAGTGTTGCCTTGGCCAGCAGTCGAGCAAAGGAAGGCCTTCTTCCCCGAGTCCGGCCGGTTCGGTCGCCGCCAAGTCCTGGCCGATTCCATCACCACCAGAGCCTCTCCCTCTCCACTCTCTCCACCAAGAACTCTCCTTCCTCTCATGAGCACAACCCTCGCTCAATTTTGGCCGGAGACCACCGCAGCCCCAAACTCACTATCCACCGAATGCCCCTCCGCCGTGGAGCTCGCGCGGCGACTCCTCCACCGCGGCTACCCTACGACCACCGGAAGGACCGCCTAGGAGTGGCGGATCCATCCCTGCACTCGGATGCCCTCGAGGAGCCGCCTAACGCCGGCGAAGACCGCTGGAGTCCCCGCCTCCGTTCGGCCATAGGAAGGAGAGGGAAGGAGACTGGTCAAACTTGACCAGTGGGGCCCCCCCTTGACCCACTGGCAGTGACTCAGGCGCAGTCCATGCTGGATAAGTGGAAGCGCATTTTCAAAATGCGCCTTCGACGTGGTTTTTGAAGATTTCATGATGATTTGGGTGCACCCTTCCTTCCCATGACCTGAAGGCAAGCATGCTGAACCCTAGTGAATTTTTGTGTGTGTTGCATAGCACAGTGGCAACACCACCCCGACACATACATGCGTCATTTTATGTGAGGATGTGATCCTATCCATGGGTGCATATTAATGAGTTTATACTAATGAAGTTGACACGATTTGTGATGGAAATCACCGTCATACGTCCTTCATGCATACCGGAAGGAAAGACGGAAAGGCCTCTGTCTTGGGTAGACACGGGCTTGCCCCTAGTCCTCCGTCGAGACGGTCGTGTCCGTATGACATGAGGGGATGTCGCGTGATGTTTCCATCTGTTGTTTGAGATACATGCATTGTTATGCTAATCATGCAGGAAATACTACAACCTCTGAGTCGACCATAGATCGAGTCTTGTGCCGATAACCCCATACTTGCTTCATTACTACCACTCGTTCCTACACCAAGTAGGGTGCGGTTCGATAAGTTGTCAACCCTTTCCTAGCACACACCGTCTGAGAGGCTGTGGTGGAAGATATCGAGGCATCCGTAGTCATAACACCGGTCCGGGAGCATGGGTGTTCGGTTGTAGCCGAAAGGGGTAGCTCCTAGTTTGCTTGTGCTGTATAAATTTTGTGATCCCATGTTACGTCGAGGTTGTGGCCTCCCCACTTAGAGTTTTGCTTAACAAGTGTCGTGGGTGATTCGGACACATGTGAGTTAAGCTGGTGTGTGCAAGTTAGGTGTGTTTTCAACAAAAGACCGTGAGCGGAGTTAGTCCCGATGGACTAAAGAAATCCGTTACTCGTGGGTAAAGAGTACACCTCTGCAGAGATTAAACCTATTGAATAGCCGTGTCCATGGTTAAGGATTACAGTTTGGGATGGGTCAAGTGTCGGTCTTAGTGTCGGTCTTCGGAGGTGAAACTGTTAAACACGGAAGCACGATCGTGACTTGTGATAATTTATGACTACTATTTTGGATGTGGACTAACCCGTGATATTTTTCTGGTATTATTGAATACCCCTGGGATGGTTCTACCTCCTGGATATTCATTGTGACATTTCTTTTAAAGCCCTTTATGCGGTGTCGCTCGGGCGCCTTGATTGTGGCATTTCTTTTAAAGCCCTTTATGCGGTGTCGCTCGACGCCTCGACCGTGGCATTTCTTTTAAAGCCCTTTATGCGGTGTCGCTCGGACACCGATTGTGGCATTTCTTTTAAATCCCTTTATGCGGTGTCGCTCGACGCCCGATCGTGGCATTTCTTTTAAAGCCCTTTATGCGGTGTCGCTCGACGCCCGATTGTGGCATTTCTTTTAAAGCCCTTTATGCGGTGTCGCTCGGATGCCCGATCGTGGCATTTCTTTTAAAGCCCTTTATGCGGTGTCGCTCGACGGCCGACCGTGGCATTTCTTTTAAAGCCCTTTATGCGGTGTCGCTCGAGGCCCCGACCGTGGCATTTCTTTTAAAGCTCTTTATGCGGTGTCGTTCGGGCCTCGACCGTAACATTTCCTTTAAAGCCCTTTATGCGGTGTCGCATGAGAGCGCCCGATTGTGGCATTTCTTTTGAAGTCCTTTATGTTATTTACTTCATAATTTTAATAATACCATATTACTGAATATTCGCTAATAACATGCTGGCACGCACCAGAGTTTTATTTATCTTATGTGACTAGCGTCATGAGCATAAAATATTTTCAGCACATCATTGTTGTAATTTACCCATGTTCGTAATGTTTGCGAGTACATTCAAAATACTCACTGGCTTGTCCCTGGCTATTGTCTTGGCCAGATTTCATGCTTGGAGAGGAGCGTTGCGGTGACTGTCCCAGAACCTAGGCAACGGTGATCTCAGCCACGCGAAGATAGGAGTTAACCTGGTCAGCTGTTCCCGTGGGAAATGGAGTCCCATAAACGAGGATATTTCATAAACTGCTTCCGCCATCAACCTTTAGAAACCGTTTGTTGTACTCACAGGCCAGAATGGTCTTGTACTACACATATTGTATTTTTCTGCTTGGAATTTCTGTATCAAGCTAGTGCCTCATCAGCTAACAGTAATCCTGGGGCTGATGAGCACAACGGCCATTTTCTGGGAATTTAACACCCGGAGAACCGGTCGCCACACAGCACCCCCAGGCCATCCCTTTAATCCTGGCCGACCTCCAGATAAGGTGCCAGCAGCTCTAGGCCCCACACGCCCCTAAGATAAACACCGAGGCGCTGCTTCCCCGGCGTAATAGGCGGACTAGCGCCTGTTACACCGGGGAATGCTTTCGTTAGTTGGGAATCAGCTGGCCAGGAGTTAAAATCCAGGGGGTGACAGACCTCTAGCTAAGGTGAAATAGTATATGAGGAGAAACCTTGTGCATCACGAGTTACTAGGAACATCTAGTATCAAGAAGAACCTTTCAACTAGTGTCTTCTATGGGATGAATACCGTGCAATCAGACACGTAAGAGTTGCACGAATAAGGTAAGAGGAGTACCATTTCCGGTTGCCAGTGTGGTGTCCTCAATATGTCGCAGCGATCTTCTTCTTTTTGCCAGGGGAATCGATGTTCTGGAGGAGGGTGCAGCCTTGGACGAACCCATGGACAAATTGTTGACTGTGTTGTCGTGGTCGTATGTCGGCGGAGGGGAAGCAGATCCGAGGCGGCAAAGGATGGCATAGCAGGAACAACTTTGGTGCGGTGGATGGTGCCGAAGTTGGAGCGGCAGCGGTGAGGCGCATGACGTCTTGGTTGAACTAGCTCGGGTACAGACGGCTCATCCTCGGCTTCAACTACTAGTCGTGGAGGGCGTTGCGGTTGAGGTTGCGGTGGACGACGACGTCGGGGTATCGGCTCCGGCGTGATGGAGGAGGGCGGTGGTTGATGGGTGGGATGGGGTGGCAGACGGAGAACGCCGGGTTTTCGCGGCTGGTGGAGAGGTAGTTTTGGCGCCCACGGAGTACGAATGGGGAATCGGACATGGGGCGGGGGGCGGGGGGAGCTAAGGGATAACCATGTTTCGGTCTGGGATGCGCTTGTTTTTTTGGCTTTTTTAACAGATGGGACGCGCTTGTTTGAAATTTGGGGAAAGTACAAACTTTGCCCCCCTCTTAAATTTCAAACCTACTACGGGTCGGGGGTAGGATGGTAATCCCAGGTGTCCCAAATGGTGGGCTGGAGCAATTTCGGCGGCACACATGTGTGCTTAGGCGGCCATTGTGTATGAATGTTTTTCGGAGGCGGTTGTGTGGCGTCTAGATGAAGCTACAAACCTACCCTGGTTTAGACCTTTGGACGTCGGGCCGGTAGGTTTCACGGGTCGGAGTTAGAAAATTAATTTCCTTCTACTACCAAACATTGGTCTCACGCGGATTCGAGCGAGTAGAGGCTCTTTTGGCGCTTCGTTCGAAATTTTGAAACAGAAGCATTCACATTTAGAGTACTCTTCAACTTTGAGGATTGACCTAAATAGACAACAATAAATTTGACCTTGTATGTTTGAAAACCTCATTAAATTATCCGCTTCTTTTTGAAATTTTGACACTTGAAAATCATATAACTATGATTATTTTGGATTGGAGGAGCTAAATTTGAATCTATTTTGTACACAACTATCTATGCTAATGTACAAAATCAGAGCAAAGATTGGTGCCCCCATAATTTAGGTATGATTTACAAATGCCATGATATCGAATTCAAATAATTGAATGGACTTCATGTTGAATTCAAAATTTTTAAACCACCTTAAGTTGAATTCACACTACTGCAGGATGCCGCTAACGCGACACTACGATCAGAGACCCTTTGATGAAACTGTGTGCGATGCATTAATCACAAATGGGGATGTAAAAAAACCATCAAAAAAGTTGTAGAACGTTTGCGATGGCGGAGCCATCAAACACGGTTCAGATTTTAGTTGCGTGTGCGATTCAGGCCACACAGTTAACCCGTTCGAACTGTTTGCGATGAGGCAGAACAACAGAAACAAGCAGTCATATCAATGTGTGCGTGATATACGGCATATAGTTTGCTCCGATGAACCGTTTGCTATTAGGGAGTGCAACATAAACGGTTAGCCAGATCCAGGTGTGTGTGATATAGGGCACACGGTTCACTCAGACGAACTGTTTTCGATTAGCGAACGCAACAGAAACGGTTCAACTTAACAAGATGTGTGTGATACATGGCAAACAGCCGACTTGGATGAACTGTTTGCGATGAAAAATTACAACACAAATGGTTAATACAGTTAGTTTGTGTGCGATTCTGTGTGTACAAAAAACTTTGAAAAATGCAAACTAGTTGCTTGCAGTGGGTAGGAGTATCGCACACAATGCGTCTGCGAGTACTCATGTGCGATGATTAGTAAGTTACACATACACTTCCTTATGTTAACACTTGTGTGATAATTAACACATGGAACCAGATACGATATTCGGGTTGTGTGTGTGCTCCACTTAGTCTTCCCGCGCTCCAGCGAATGCTTCCTGCGCTCCACATGGATGAATTGTAAAATCCACGCCTATTCCCTCATCGGTTTCCCACCACCAGCTAACGGCTTGCGGCATATAACCCAGGCGGCAACGCACTGCCGCGACACTCTGCGAATATCTAGTCCTCACCCATCTACCATTAGTTATTCCAAGCATGCCAGGCAACGACCAAAGCTTCGACGTTGATGCCTACCTGCGTTACATCTTCGGCGAGGAGAACGAGCTGGAGCAGGTCGGGGAGCAAGAGCTTCATCGGCCGGTGCAGGCACCATGGCCCATCGGTAGCGATATCGGCGTCACAGTCCTTGGGAGCACAATCGACATATTGCAGAGGAGGTGTGATGAGCAGTTTGCCATCCACCGTGGAAAAGATCAAGAGTTGCTCGGCGGCATGATCGATGACCCACCCGAAAAGCCGCCGCCACCAGTGCTCATCGAGATCCAGATGCCCCGCAAGGAATGGGCAGAGGACCTCTGTGATTCAGTCAAGACAAAGGCAACCTACGGCTTAATCATTGGCCACGACGGCCGTGTCAACCTCGATCCCGATGATGTGGTGGCCAGGCTCAAGCGCATCCTTGGCGGAGTTGACGTCCCTGACGAAGTAGAACATTGCCAACATGATATCTTGAGGATGAAGGTGATAGACGGAATTTGCTACTAGGCCAGAGACATGGAAATGGAGCGGTTCCGTGGAGTTGTCATGCACGCGATTGCACGCTGTCAAGCTCTTTTGGAAGAGGCCTAGCAGCCCCAAGAGCCTCCCAGCGCCAGCAGCTCCGTAGGCGGAGGCGGGTCGGGACACTCGGAGTGAACGGCCGCCAGGGTGCTATGCTGATCATGGAGTCCGAGAAGACCATCGTGGGGTGGCCGCCAGCTCAGCCTTTTAGCTTATATTTTATTATAATTGTATGCATATGTAGGTCGTGAGCGTTCTGGGCCTTGCCGCATTTGGCATTTTAAATTATCTTGAATATGTAAGACAATTATTAAGAATTATTAACAGTTTCAATTGTAACTTTGCCTCAACGGCGAGGAGAGCGCGCGCAGGGACACCAGAGCGGAGCGCGCCGCGGCTACCTCAACAGCGAGCAACCACGTGGTCAACCTTCTGCCATCAATAAATTTTGACCTTGTTTCTCGTCACATTGCTGATTACAATGCAATAAGTAATTGCAAATCTGTTCAGACCTATCAAACTAATATGTGTTCACACTTAGCATCGGGCTATAAAAACTACCCACTCGAAAATTACTTCACAGTTCCTCTCCTCATCACCCACAAAACTGGTTTTTTTTCTGTCAAGTCATTCAGCCATGACCGGTAGGAGGAGTTTAGGGTGGACATATAACCAGGCAGCAAAGACCAAGGCCATGAAAGCACTAGAGAGGTCTCGCCACAAAGCCGCAGCCGCAGCAGAGATGTCCCGGCGTGCCACGGAGCCCTCGAACGAGATCTCACGGGCACGCGAGGGCTCTCACAAGCGCATTCGCGGCGTCGGCCATCATGATGAGCCGGCGTTCCTGAAGTCCTTCACCGCTGGCGTCACTACGCAGCAGGAGCTGGTCGACGGCTTGATGAAGCTGCTCAAGATCAGCGATGCCTCGGTTGACAAGGCGACCAGCCTTGTCGAGCAACTCATGGATGACAATTCGAAGCTCCTCAAGTTGGTTGCCGAGAAGGAGGAGGAGGCCGCCGGCTGCAAGATGCTGCATGAGCAGAGCAGTGCCTCGGAGATGACGCTGAAAGCGGTCGTTAAGGAACTGATGGGTGGTTTGAGGAAGCTCCGGATCGAGTGCGAGCAGGGGGTGGAGGAATTCGTGGCTGCTTTCAAGCAAAGTCGTGAGGAGTTGAAGAAGGAGCTGGAGGAATTCGCCGCCCGGCGATCCATCGAGGAGTAGAGATAGTAGCGACCCAGATCGTTGTCTGCAATTTCCTTCTTCTCTTGCCCCCGTGTCTTCCGGGCTTTTCCCCATGTGGCATTTTAAATTATCCGGAATATGTAAGACAATTATTATCTGCGCCATTGTAAATTTGTCATTGCATTATCCGTTGCCATTTTATTTGTGGTCATATTATCCGTTGCCCTATGTGGAAATTTAAATTAGGGAGGAATATGAGTTGAAAACACAAACAAAGCAAATGCTACCATGGGATCACAAGCAAACACCCTCTGTCCAGGTGCTTTAATTAACCCATTAATGGAGAAGTTGTGAGCGGGGCGGGCGGCGACTGGTGCATGGAGGTCAAAGAGCTAGCTTCCCGGTGAGCATGGGTGGCCTTGCTGCCCGCATGTGTCCCATCGAGCCTGCGAGGTGGACAGGATGCACGCGTCCCGTCGAGCCTGCGCGGTGGACTGCTCGCACGCATCCCGTCGAACCTGCACGGCGGACTTCTCGCGCTCGTCCCATCTAATCAAACAGCTGCGCGCACGCCACTGAGTATGGTTAAATTTCGGCACGGTAAATATAATACAACCGTTTGCGATATTAATGTGTCAGCTTTTTGTTTCAAAAAGGACTTCGTTGGCTACTAATGTGTGCGCCTCTTCTCAAACTGAACGATTTTTTTTACCACGACATATATGTGCCATGTCATGAAACCATGCCAAGTTTCATGTTTTTTGGGTGACTTTTTCATTTACTGGGATTTAAAAACCGAGATTTTCATTGTTTCAGGACGACGACAAGTTTGTAATTCTTTCTCATTCCTTAAACGAGACCTAAACATGCACCCAATGACACATGTACGATTTCCCACCCATTTTGCTTCACTGGAGCATCTGGTTGTAATTCAAATTTGAATTATGGACTACATTAAATGCATAGAAGAGTTAGTAATTAGTAATATATATACAATGGCCAAACGAACCCTGAACAGTTTCAAATTTCAGCCCAACACTCCTGTTATTCTATGTTGCCTATAGAAAACAAAGTTCAAGGCGAGAAGAGGCATTGATTATCGTTTCGCCCACAAGAGGGGCATGTTTCCCTACCGAACCCATGAGGGTTGCGACAAGCTCCGGTTTGTAAAATGCTTGTAATATAGCTTCGCCGAAATTGGACAACTATATATACCATGTAGTGACACCATTCCAAGTTTCATGATTTCCTGGTCAGTTTTCGATTTACAGACATTTAAAAACCGAGATTTGCAACGTTTGTGGCCAGGCCAGGACGGCGAGACGGTTGAATTCGTTCCCATTCGTTCCATCGGACCTAAACATGCACTCAAAGGAAACATGTACGTTTTTAGCCATTTTAGTGCACTGGAGCATGTATTTGTAGTTCGGATTTGAATGATGGACATTAAATGCTTAGAAAACTCAATTAATGAATAAAAAAGGTCAAACGAACCCTGAATAATTTCAAAGTTCAGCTGGAATCTCCAGTTGTTCCGTGTACGTGTGGAAGAAAATATGAGGCTAGAAGAGGGAGTGATTATCGTTTGGCCCACAAGGGGACACGTTTCCCTATCGAAACCACGAGGGTTCTTGCGACAGGCTCCAGTTTGTAAGAGGTTTGTCATAAAGCTTGGCCCAAATTGGCAATGTTTTTACCACGACATATATGTGCCATGACATGACACCATTCCACCTTTGATGACTTTCTGGTGAGTTTAGGATTTATGGGGACTTAAAAACCAAGGTTCGAAATGTTTGAGGATGAGCCAGGACACCGGTACGGTTGTAATTCGTTCCCGTTCCTGGCATGAGACCTAAACATGCACCCAAGGACACATTTATAATTTTTCTAGCCATTTTGGTGAACTGGAGCATCTATTTCTAGTTCAGATTTGAATTATGGACATTAAATGCCTAGGAAACTCAATTAGTGTATAAAAAGGCCAAAGGAACCATGAATAAGTTTAAATTTTAGCACGGATATCCTGTGGTTCCATGTTGCCCGTGGAAAAAAATACAAGGCAAAAAGAGGCAGTGATTACGTTTTGCCCACAAGGGGAACACCTTTCCCTATCAGAACCACGAGGCTTCTTTGAGAGAAGCTCCAGTTTTTGTAAGAGGTTTGTAATAAAGCTTGGCCCAAATTGGACAATGTTTTAACCACAACATATATGTGCCATGACGTGACACCATGCCACCTTTGATGACTTTCTAGTGAGTTTAGGATTTATGGGGACTTCAAAACCGAGATTCGAAATGTTTGAGTACGAGCCATGACACTAGTACGGTTGTAATTCGTTCCCATTCCTGGCATGGGACCTAAACATGCACCCAAGGACACACGTATAATTTTTCTAGCCATTTTGGTGAACTGTAGCATGTATTTGTAGTTCTTATTTGTATTATGGACATTAAATGCCTAGGAAACTCAATTAGTGTATAAAAAGGCCAAACGAACCCTAAATAAGTTTAAATTTCTACACGGATAATGTGTCGTTCCATGTTGCCCGTAGAAGAAAATAAAAGGTGAAAAGAGGCAGTGATTATGTTTTGCCCACAAGGGGGACACGTCTCCCTATCGGAACCATGAGGCTTCTTTGAGAGAAGCTCCGGTTTGTAAGAGGCTTGTAATAAAACTTGCGCCACAATGGGCGAAAAAAATTCCTCGACATATATGTGCGATGTCATGACACCATGGCAGGTTTTACGATTTCAGATTAGTTTTGGATTTACGGGGATTTAAAAGCCGAGATTCTTCTCACGAAATGTTTTCAAATAGCACAAAGTTCACGCACGAAAGCCGATATTCAATGAAAACTTCGTGGAAACCATATTTTAAAATTTAATAAAAATCTAAAAAAATGTGGGATGTTAAGAAGGTGATGTTTTATTGCGACACAAAATTTCAAGTTCAAAAACATTATGAGATGTGAGCTATGAAAAAGAAAAATTCTGCCCTAAGTAGTGACATTACTATTTGGCACTATTCAACACTGATTTTGTCTTTTTCATAGCTCACATCACTTAATGTGTTTCGACTTGAAATTTTGTGTGCCAATAAAACATCATCCTCTTAACATCCCGCATTTTTTTTTTGAAACTTCAAAACAGCTTTTTCTCATGGTTTTCACCGGTTTCCACCGAATGTTGGTTTCCGTATGATATCCCCCATTGCTGCTGCGTGATCTGAATCTTGCGTTCTGACTGGCTAGAACCCAAACCCCATGGATCTTACATGTGCACCATTGGATGCTCCTAGATCGAACGACAACCCTGAGCCCTTTCAACAACAAATGCAGTACATGGGTAAGCACTGTGCGCATGCGTCGTGTAGCTAACGCTTCCTTCTCTACTAG
The DNA here is from genome assembly GCA_021605205.1 of Aegilops longissima. NCBI lineage: Eukaryota > Viridiplantae > Streptophyta > Magnoliopsida > Poales > Poaceae > Aegilops > Aegilops longissima. The sequence continues at coordinate 226,471,244 of CM038677.1, read as the reverse complement.
GTTTTCATTCAAAACAGGCTACCGTTTCTCGCCACTCCTCTCATCGGTTTCCCGCCTCTTCTCCCAGATATGCATGATGTAGATGTTCATTTAATTCTTATAGTTCATCTCATCCAAAATCACTTAGTTTTATAAAAAAACTATTTTAAGATCCATGGAATTGTGCATTGTAAAGGTAAAAACAAAATGTGATAATTCATTTAGAAAAAAAGGTTCGGGCAATTAAGATATGGAAGATTCTAGAGAACAAAGGAGAAGCGCTTGTGTTTTGAGGTTTGTGCATTATGCTTAAGTTCAACCATGGAGTCTTCTAGATTGTACATGTGGCAGAATATGGTGGAATGTAGATGATATCCAACGGCCAGTAGTGCTCGGATTTGCCATCTCTGTACCGTCGGATTGGCTTCATCCAACGAGCAACTTTCATAGTTATTCGCACACTATATAGGTGTATAGATGTATAGATATATATAGATGTGTCCCATGCTAGACAAAATAAAGTTTGAGTGCATGCGTGGGACGACCCCCCCCCCCCCACTACCGCCTCGAACTTGGGAAACTGACATCATAGGTATTGAACTAGGCTTGGAGTCGGATACGGTGTTCGGTTTGTAATGTACTTGGCATGCCCCATAGAAGTTTTGCATTTGGGATTTAAACACATCATACACCACTGTACCCATACATATTTTCGGGCCGCATGCAGTGTATACGGAGTCTTCTGATCGACCACATCTCCCTTGTGCGGTTTTCTATGACGACACGGATATCTGTGGGCCCCCCGAGTGTATATATATATATATCATCCCTTTGACCTATAATGAGGGGTATGTGTTGGCCATGAATGGATTCCTCCTAGTTCATGTTAGGGCCGGTCACCGTCAAATGTCCGTCAACCAAAGCTTGAGCTCATGCGTTGTCAGGATTCCCTCCCAGATGCTCTCGGATTGCTGGGTTCGACCTACATCAAACCCTGCGTACGTATCTCATCCTTAACTACCTTGCCTTCATGGTTGTTGTCTGTATCGAGAGGTAGGCACCACATCTAAATTGTACATTATTATATATTTAAAACACACATCACCCCTTCCCAACGCACATCATTTTGGGCCGCATGCAAGAGGTGCTGGTTTTGTGGCCCCTCTCGTGCAATGTTTATGATGGTTCAATCTATTGGCCCAAGCGGTTTATCAACAACAACAACTGTCATTTGACCAAACGAAAGATTCATTGGTCCTTCTTATGGTAGGTCATGGCGACATGGATGTATGACCAAAGTATCGATCATTACGTGCATCCGCCCCACTGACACGAAGTGGGAGGTGGTGGGCCAAGCATCCTAGCTAGGTACGACATTATGTCCTAGCTAGGTGGTTGTTAGTGTGCTTTCGGGTTTGTGAGGCAGGTGCCACCAAAGTTATGCATTGTGTATTTAAAGTTTTAAACATCCCCAATATTCGTACATATATTTAGCCACTTCCAGGTGGTTCTTGACTTCTGTCCCCTATCATCGATCTTCAATAACGCGCCCAACCATGGGCCAGCGGGGTCAAAGTTGTGCATTGGAATTTTGAACATCACATACCACCCTTTTCACTCATATATATTTGGGCCACATGCTGGTGTGGCTGTCTTTTGACCCTCCCTAACGTTATTTCTTGCTGCAAAGACTCTGATGATCCTCAACAGACATGGGGTATAATATCTAAACCGTGTGCGATACAAGTGCGATGTGAATCACCACGACCGTGCAAGCACGAGCAAATTAAGGTGGAGGTACTGGCTCAATCGTGTGCGATGCAAGTGCGCTGAAATCACCACAACCGTGCAAGCGCGAGCAAAGGGTGGAGATACTGGCTCAACCGTGTGCGATGCAAGTGCGCTAAAATCACCATGACCTCGCAAGCGCGAGCAGAGGGTGGAGGTACTGGCTCAACCGTGTGCGATGCAAGTGCGTTGAAATTACCATGACCGCGCAAGCGCGAGCAAAGGGTGGAGGTACTAGCTTAACCGTGTGCGATGCAAGTGTGCTGTAAAACTACCACCCGTGGAAGCTAAAGGCGGGTAAGTTTATTTGGAAATTAGGACGAACCGTGTGTGATAGACCAGATAGCTAGAAATATAAAAAACAAACTACCCGCCTTGAGCGTTGCAAAAATAAACGGATCCGCGCCACTTTTCCTTATCATCATACACGCATATTGTTATGGGACCGTGAGCGATCTTGGGCACTCCCGCTCCGCATCAATTCCTTTACCCAAATTTTAGTAGCCGCCATACTTCAACTGTCGCCCACACTCCTCCAGCACCGACCTTATAGTAAAATTGCAGTAGCCGAGGCATTTGAACCGTCGCCCTCCCTCGTCCACCACCATCTCCACCCACCATTACTAAAGTTTTCAGTAGCCGCGGCATATCCTCAAACACCACCACCCTCCCCTCCACAGTCCCCCACCCCCCTCCCCCCTTCGAACCCTAGATCACGGCCGCCGCCACCAACCTGCTGGTCTGCCCGTTCCTCCTAGCTTAGATAATAAAGTTTAGGTTACCCAGCGATTCCCATACCGTCGCCCCACTCCTCTGAGTTTTTAGGTGAGGCCTGCGGTGTCCCTCCTCGCAAGATCCACATCCCCTTCTCCAGAATGTCGCAGCCTAAGCTCGACCACGTATCCCAGGGAGCCCGACGAGCATTCGGCCAAGAAGAGGTTTATCAAGGCCTCTCCGGCGGACGTTGGCGAGGTGGCCGCCGTTCGCCCCGACCTGTCGATCCCAGAGCAACACGTCGCCGTGGAAGCCGGCGAAGATGTTGACTACATTGCCATGTCAAAGGCTTCATGTCAGTGGGCTAGTGTATTACTGTATCTCGGGAAAGCTGGCTACGACATCAAGCTCATCCACACCGACGGCTTAACGCGGGCCATGTCACAGGTTAAGTGGTCCATCCCCAACCCCTCTGGTTCAACCGCCATCGATCTCTTCGACGGCCCTGCCGCTGATCTCCTCCACCAAGCGGTCAAGGATTTGCGACCTTTATACGCCATCGAGCCCATTTTGTCACTTCTGAAGGACACGTTCTACGGCGGTGGCTTGGGATCCTCAATTGCCAAGTCAGATCTCATCGACCACGACCACGACCACGAGGAGGGCACCCACGAAGGTTCTTCCAAGGTGAAACAACCCATCTGTGACATCAGAGAGCGCACCATGGGTCTGTGCTCTTCCAACTGGAAGGATCCCGTCCATGAAATGTGAGGCAATATTCTATCGGCAAATATTACCTTTTCTAACTTGCCAACCCGTACCATTTGTTGTAGTAGTATTTGTCGTGCGGTGCTTTAACTGTGCCATGTTTAATTATTTCAGTTATGCAAAAATGTATTGTTCAATGGGTCTATGTGATGTTTAAGTATGAATTGTCCACTTTAGTTTCACGAATGGCTATATTTGGTTGTTTATAGTGAGTAAATGCCTTGTTTATCTGTATTTGGTTGTTAGGTTGGTTGGAGTGAGCATTTTTTCAGTTATCGAGCAGATGCCTTGTTTATATGTATTTGGTTCTTAGTTTGGTTGCAGTGAGTATTTGTCCAGTTATCAAGCAGATGCCTTGTTTATCTGTATTTGGTTGTTAAGTTGCTTTTTTAGCATTTGTGCAGTTATCAAGCAGATGCCTTGTTTATCTGTATTTGGTTGTTAGGTTGCTTTTTTTAGCATTTCTCCAGTTATCAAGAAGATGCCTTGTTTATCTTTATCTGCTTATTAGGTTGGTTGCAGTGAGCATTTGTCCAGTTTTCAAGCATATGCCCTATTTATCTGTATTTGCTTGTTAGGTTGGTTTCAGTGACACTCTGTCCAGTTTTCAATGGCTATATTTGGTTGTTATACTGGTCATTTATGCCTTGTTTATTTCAGTCATTCACAATGTGTGGTTCATTATGTGCAAGTCGAATCGTGTGCGCTCGACTACATCAATACCAGTTTGAATGGCTATATTTGGTTCGATTATTCTGGTGTAGTTAACATATGCCCTTTATTTCAGTTTTACACATTTATCCGATTGTGATGTTTAAGCATTACCTACGTTCTATTCATTTTCAACAATACCAGTTTGAATTGCAATATTTGATGGCTGTTAAGCTTCTTTGTCGGTAACATTGCCTTCCATTTTATATCTGCTTTAACAGCATGTTGAAACCAACACATTCAAGCTATCATTTGGAGATGATGTTGTTTATCTTTGCTATATTTGTTTGATGTTAAGATTGTTGTACTTATCATGCCTTTCCACTACTTATGCAGGACAACAACGGGAGTGGCCACCATTTTCCGCCGAGGTTAGTGTCATCCCTTGGCTTGTACTCCCCCCGTGGTTCCATAATGTAGTGCATATAGATCCAGGCCTGGACACTAGTTAGATTCTAATATTGACTTGTTGCTTGTAGGTACATATGCCCTTGGCAAGGATCCACGCATCGACCCTTTTTGCGTATGGGGCAATGAGATATTGATGAACAAGCATCAAGTGAGGAAACTGATGAGGATTATTAGCAAAAAGATATGAATGGTGGCAAGCAAATTATTTGTTTATGCTCTATCCAACACAACAGTGAGTTGTAGGATGGTAACTACAAACTCTGCAGCCTTCTCTTTTTACTGCCCATAATGAGTTGTTAGACAACAATGTCTGAATCTTTTTCGTTCCCAGTCGTTCTCGAAGCAGTTCACTCAAGATGACCTCAAAAAGTACATGATTGGTGGACACGCAATGAAGGTTAAAGTATTTCATCCAGACTACAATGAGCATCGAGAAGTCCTAATGAAGACAGTGAAGGATGGATGGGCAGCCATCACAAGGGGTTAGCCTAAAGTCGTATGCGCTTTACGCATGGAGGAGGGCACAATATGGGCATTCCGCTTCACCTTCTCCAAAGAACAGAATGTCTTTCGCCTCTCTCTTACGATCTTTAGTACAACTGTGGTTCATCATTCTTTACTTGGTGCTTCTGTAGTTCTTTAGTATATGTACCTGTGCATTGAATTATGGATTCGTGGTTGAACCAATATTTCTAATAAACATGGTTGGATATGAAATAAGTGATTGCCTACTTTCAAATTCATATCATGTGATTTTTAAATTAGGGATTAATTGGATTATTTATGGATTAAATAGGGATTACACTGCACACGGTTTGTGAAAGCGAAACGTCTACAATATACGTGGAGATCAGAAACGTTTCTAGGATCCACTACGTGTGCGATCAATCTCCACTGCACACACGGCTTTGTCTTGAAAACTGTTTGCGTTAGGCCACCTTGCTCAAACGTTTATCACATGAAAAGTGTGTGTGATGGACAGCCTTTGCCACACAATTTCTTCTACGCACCATGTTGTGATGCATTCAATAACGCAAACGATAAAATTATTAATATTGTGTGCAATGGCAACGCTATCACAAACAGTTTAACGGGAAAAATTGTGTTTGATGTACCTGTGAACGGAAACGTTTTCCTTGGAGCGACTATGTGGGATGTACATACGAATGGAAACGTTTAGCGGGGACTGATTGTGTGGGATGTACTTGCGACCGGAAACAATTTTGCCGTATAATTGTATTTTTAGCTCTACTGTACGTATTTCCGTATTTGAGCGCTCGCCGGTCGCACATGACCTCATTTTGCCAAACATGTGTGCCAGGAGGGCATATCCCCGACGGTTTCTGGGTCGTGTGGGAAGGACCCCCCTATCGCCCACACTCACTTGGCGACTGTTCCAAATGCCGTCGTGGAAAGGGGTTAAAAACTATTTGTTTAGGACCGATGCGCACCAGTGTCAAATGTATGCTAGTTCATAGCTAGCTATTTATAATGTTCATTGTGTAACTTTCGTATGTATAATGTGCTTTACACACACAACATGAACTATACTCACGTTTATATTCAATTGCTAAAGCGATGCATTGTCTGGATTTCAAAATACTAACTATGTGGATCAATTATGTCAAATAATAACATAGACATGCTCAAATTCGATAGAATCTAGATGTATGATGGATCAATGACCGTTCCTTACGCGAATTGCAAATATCATGATCCCATTCTAATATTTGGATACAATTTATATCTTTAATCAATGTGTACTTCAGTCTTTTACGTGTAGTTTCACTCTCCATCGGTGGTCTCTCACACATGCTCACACTCTCTCTCCCGAGGTGTCTTTCTCGCAGACATGCTCTCGATATAACCCTCCCTCCCTCTCATAACCATTTACGACTGTTTTCACTAACCTTTTATCACAAGCACTCTTCCTCTCACAAGCATACACACGCACAATCCCTATCGACCCTTTCTATATACAAAGACATGCCTACGTGTCTCCTGTACGCACATTATCTTTAGGCCTGTCTCTCATGCATTTTCTCACACCTCTCTTCCTAATCAACGAGTATGATTCTAGTAGAGCATTTTGTAGGATGCCCCTTAGAGTTAGGTTGGATGAATAGTAATATCAGAGATAAGGGGTTACCTTAGTCCGAGGACCTAGGGTTACAAATCCTAGCCGGCTTTGTCAGTGGACACACAGTCCTTCACGATTCTACTATCTTTGTCTTGTACGACTAGTCATCCATGGGTCTCCCTAAATGCGTCACGGGTCGACCAATGTGGCGCAGGACGGAACCAAACCAAGGGCCTCACCTCGACCCACCGGACCTCACGCGGTGACACACCCTCTGCCCCCAGGTCTTGTTATCTTATCACACCCACACATACCAACACAAACACCACACAAACAAAATTCTCCTCGTGCCTCTATCCCCTCCCCCTTGCATATACACACTCAAGGGAATCTCTCGCCGTGACATCATATTCGTCTCTCTCTCCCTCTCTAGACCTCTCTCATTTCTCGTGCTATCTCTCCCAGGCCCCCTCCCCCTGCCGGCCCCTCTATCCATGCCTCTCTCGAATACGTAATACACACACATACCTCTCTAGGCCCTTCCAAATACATCAACTACACATTCACACATGTTACATCATGTACCCCGTTGATCTAAAAAGCCCTCCCTTCACGTTTATTTCGCATACAACATTCCTTTTGAATAAAGTGTGGCCTAAAAATTATTTTAGAATTTCTACATATATACAACATTACAAAGTTATATGGAGGAGTATGAACGTTAATTTGCATTGCATGGTGCCCACAATGATATTTATTCTGCACTATGAATTTTTATATTTTTATACTATATATAAAGTTAGTCATAATAAAGAGAAACGAAGAGCATCTCTCTGTCCATCGCATACACCCCCTCTACGCCCCTTTCACGTACGCACACAAACTATCTCCAGGTCCTCTAAAAGTAAGCCCCCAGCACATTCACGCATGTTTCATCTTTCTCTTGCGATATATACAGTGACGATCATTGTATTTGAAGTGAAAGCATGAAACGTACATTGGACTTCAGAATCCACTCATTACGGTCACCATTACATTTTGTGGTTATTATACAGTCACGGGCTCACCGTACAACTCTGTATTTGTTGAAGACACGACTAGTTGACCAGTTAAATGCTCCACGTGGCACCTCTAGTGTTGCATCACATTATCTCACTACCATTGGGCCCACCTTTTGGCTTGTATCTACTCTACACTCTTATAAAAAACATAGTTGGTGATGATGGTCCTGCAATATAGGCCGTCGGATTTATATCTGACGGATAGGAAGGAAACTATGGCAATTTTGCAAAAAGGTACCCACACACCTCTCCACATTTGGAAATAAGGCCTTCCCTCGTTCATCCTTTTCTCTCACAAGATAAACTAGTAATATAAATGCATCTTGATGTTACGTGCAACGCACGGGCATCTTGCTAGTAAGAATGAAAACAAACGACAAAAAAATATTCGAGGGTGGTTCGAAGTCATGACCGCGGGCATAGTGGACAAGGTGGCGTTGTATTGGTATGCTGAGCCGTCTGTTTTAACACAGATGAGCTGCTGTGGTGATTATACACACACACACACGCATGCGCACGAACTGCATGCACGCAACACTCACACGAACACATGCAGCCACACACGCATGCAACACTCACACGTACACACGCAACCATGCACGCACACAACACTCACATGCACACATGCATGCATGCATGCACACAACACACGACCAACACACACTCTCACGCTCAAGTGCTCAACCTACATGTGCATGCGCACACATCAGGCCCTGACAAACACATACACAACCAGGTGATTCCCGTGCACGAGTTGGAGTCTTGTCGCGTCTGCGTAAATTTGTCTTTATCTGACCTTTTTTCCTATGCGAACTGACAGGTGGGACCCACAACGAACATGGTCAATTTACTAGTCAACATGGTGCTACGCAGACTATTTGGCCGGTCAACAGAGTGCAATCTGATGTTGAACGGTGAGCAAGTGACCGTATAATCACCGCAAAACATATATAGTGACCGTAATGAGCGTATTTTGAAGTTCGGTGACCGTATTACACTTTCCTCTCTGTAGGCCCTCCAAAACTACATCTCTACACGTTCTCGCATGTTACATCTAACAACTATGCAATACAGCACTACTACTACTACTACTACTACTACTACTACTACTACTACTACTACTACTACTACTACTACTACTACTACTACTACTACTACTACTAGTACACCCTAACACAATAAATCATATGTGTTTTTAGTTTTACTAGATATCATATTGTTATTTAATTATTCAGTATGCATACATTAAAATTGCCTTTGTAATGTATGGCCAGTATCATCTACCGCGCGGGAAAAATCCTGCCCTTTCCTATTTAATCGGGTTTGTATCGATGGATCGTGCGAAACAACAAAACTATAGTACTATGCAGTAAAAGTGACAGTTCACTGGGCCGCCGTGTCATGTACTCCACCGTCGTAAGAGTGGAGCGCTCGCTTTCATAAATGTTCTAGTCCCTTTTGCCGACATGTGGGACATCAAGCTACCTGGTCCAAGTGCCATACCAAAATACAGTGCAGAGCAGCAGGGGTGAAGCACCCAAGTCATGGCGCCGGTGTAGCAATGACCAATGAGGCATCAAATCACAAAGTTGCACCTTTACCGTAGTTAATTTGGAGGGACGAAGTAATAATGCTAAAAAAAGAAGCTGGAGGGACGAAGCAACCATCATTCCACTCGTTGTTGAATCCGCTTCTCCCTCATCTTCTTCAAGTTAACCACGTGTTGCTTCTGCCGTTGTTTTGCCTCATGTGGGACGCGGATCGGCTTGGTAAAGCACTGACACGTGGAACCGCATGTTTGCAAACCGCCAGGCCAGCATCCTCTAAAAATAAGAAACCTCCCCCGCCATCCGCACAGCAAAATCACCTCCTTTTTACTAAACTTGATTCTATAATTTTTTAGATCAATATAATTGAGATTTGTATAGATAGCACACAGGAGCAAAACCTAGTGGTACGGTTAAGGGCATCCACAATGTGTAGCCAAATGTGAAAATAGCTTTTGGCATCGATGGGAACCATTGTGGACGGTGCTGCCAAAGCCAAAAAGATGGAACTGAAGCTCCCTGATTGATTGATTGATTGATTGATTGAAGGAATAGAAAGAATGCAACGTCTCTCCTCTTTCTCCCGTGCTTGGACGCATGTACAGTATAGAGCACAGAGTCTACTCCCCTGTCCCTTCTATCAAAAATCACAAAGTAGTGAGGCGACAAATCACAAAGCACAGACGAAGCAACCATCATTTCACTCTTCGCTGACTCCACTTCTCCATCGTCTTCTTCGAGAAACCACCTCACCGCACTAAGATGGACGGACGACGCTATTGTGTACTAGTAGTACTAGTACATTTACGCGTCCTTTGGTTCAACGGACTTCCTAGATGCAAATAAGGCAGTTGTCTCGGCTTGCAGGCGGCACTTGCGAACGACTTACCGTGGTCTCCCTCAATGGTGTTCTTCGTCAAACGCACTTCGCCAAACCACAACGTTCGAGATATCATCGACCTCACCGCAATGGGGAAGGAAGTCAAATAGTTACTACCTCCATTTTTTGTACACAAGGCCAGTATATCAAAATTACAATTTGCAAAAGGCCACTAACACTAATCAAGGCAAAATTGATGGGGTTTGCCTCCTACTAGCAACCAAGGACATTAATATACCCTTGCATGCATGCGGAAGTGAGAAGGTTGGTTTGCATGGTGCTGCATTAATCAAGCGATGAGGAGTGAGATGGTTAGCTCTTTGGGCTTTGGAGAGAAAAATACACATTAATTGACCCGTCAAACAAGGATTTGTATCGATTAATCCCGCGAAGGAAAACCCCACCTTTCTTTTTTAACACTAGTACTCCTAGTACGTACGTACTTATCCTGTTTGGGTCTAGGCCTTGCATTGCCATACTTCGCCTCACATTTTTGCCAAGCTTGCCTAAAGTTTTCAAAATGAAAAGGACGCACGGCTGTCGCGGTCGCACCGCACCCTCACACGGCCGCTCCTGCATGCCGCGGTCGCACCGCACCCTCACACAGTCGCTCCTGCAAGCCGCAAACCCTACCAAGGGAACGCACCCTCACTGACACGTGCTACCGCATGTGAACAAATCAAACTCAGCCATCCTACCGCTGACAAATAATTTTCGTTCATACAGTATGTTTATCCAACCACATGTTGGGGAGGATCCGTACGGCCCGTGTGGTGGTCTATTGGGGAAGAAGAAGAGGTGAGGAAGAAGGGTTAGGAGACGTAGGATATTCATCCAACCGCCTGAAATGGTAGACTGACCCAAATGATGAAAGTCAGGCGACTTCCATAACAATATATGTTTTTACACAGCAAAAGATCCCTAAAAACAACAACATAAATAAAAACTATCACTGCTGGCGGAACGAGACGTCCTCATCGTCTTTGGCTGTCGGCACGAACCAGCCATAGCCGCCGACGTGTGTCTCCACACCGTGGTTGTCCTTGACCTCCAGCTACTCGTTCATGCAGAGTGTGCGGGCGCTCTACAGGGACGAGAGCACCGCCCGGTTGAAGTCGAGCACGTCTGGTTCCGCCTGCAGGAGGGCCTCGATGGTAGCGGCATCCACGCGCTCCGCGTCGAGTTGAGCCTCCACCGCCGAGTTCAAGTCCAGGACGTCCGGTTCTGCCTGCAGGAGGGCCTCGATGGCAGCGGCATCCGTGCGCTCCACGTCGATTTGAGCCTTCGCCACCCGGTTCAAGTCCAGGACGTCCGGTTCCGCCTGTAGGAGGATCTCGATGGCAGCGGCATCCGCATGCTCCGCCTCAAGTTGAGTCTCCGCTGCCCGGTTCACATCCACGACATCCGGTTCCGCCGGCAGGAGAGCCTCGATGGCAGTGGCATGCACGCGCTCCGCGTCGACTTGAGCTTGTGCCTCCCGGTCCTCCTTTAGTATCGCCAGGTTGAACCGCTGGTCCGCCTGCACCATGGGGGACCCAGACACCGGCACAAAGTCGACGTCCATTGTCTCATACCCATCGGGGGCCTTCTGTGTCGTGACCTCTGCCATGAACATTGGATCGGCTTCCTCCTCCTCGTAGCTTGGCTGCAGAGAACTCGGGGATTGGCCCGCCGCAAAGCGAGCTTGGGAACGGAGGTCTATGGCACCGACCGCTACCCTAATTTCTGCACGGTGCTCCGGCGTCAGCATCTTGTAGTACGTGATCTTGCGGCGCACCATGGCTTTCCGGTGAACTAGGGGATGCTTGATGCGGGCTAGGGGATCGAAAGGTGGGGGAATGGGCTGGAGAGGAGGTGTGGTTTTGGGGCAGTTTCTGGCGTAGGCCGAGCAGCGAAGGTTCTGGTGTGAATAGTGGTTCTAGTGATGACTGGTCAATCGGTTTTGACTGTACATCACTCCTGTCGCGTTCGCTTTGCACCCCGGCACGTTGGACCCTCCACGCTGCTCACCGAATGGAATGCGCTTCGTCTTGCATTTTCGCTCGCTTGTGGGACCGCAGTTGAGAGAAAACCGACATCCCTCCCCCTCCCCCGCCTGCGTCATTTATACTACCACTCCCTCCGTTTTATGCGGAGTACATAAAAACAGAGGGAGTATACTATAGATGAGGATCCCCTTACGTGGCCGAACCCATTGAGTAACTGACATGCGGGGCCTAGCAAGCATGGGGTCCGCCAGTAAGTGACCAAAAAGGAGGGTAAGGCAGGGATACCTATGTCAGAGGATCCACTTCCACTACTACTCCCTGCTTCCATCTACAGGGCCTAATGTGTTTTTCGAGGCTAACTTTGACCAAATGTTAGAGTAATAATATATGACATGCGACTTACACAAAGCATACGGTCAAATTCGTATGTGAAAGGAGCTTCCAATGATATAATTTTAACATTATACATCTCATGTACTATTAATCTTGTCAATAGTCAAAGGCGGTTTTGAAAAATGCATTAGAGCATGGTTAATAATATAGCCAGCCTATGGCTATAAGGAACTGCCTTGTCATTTATAGCCATCATCTATATGCACTCATACAGTTGTGTGGACTATAAGGTTGGCTATTTCCCGCAAAAAATAAGGTTGGCAATTGTATTAGTACTTTTTTCCATCTCCTCTCTATCTCTTTCTTCATATTTATTGTATTTAACTAGGAATGCGTATATAGCTAGGCTCTTGCATGAGAGCTCACTCCCCTTACTTTTTCACATCTCTCTCCTCCACATAGGCCCTATATAAATGGAAGGAGGGAGTACTATGAGTACTTCATACTCTACTACAGATATTTTCAGTACTCCACTAGTACTATTGGACAGGGAGCTTAAAAAAGTTACTATTGGACTGGCTATACATGGCAAAATCATAGTAGGAAGAGCATGCGCGAGAACAAGCACATTCACGTGGTTGAAAACAAATTGGAAACCATCTTTGTTTGAATACAAATCTAGGAGAACGTATGAATCCAACAATATTGATTGGGCGTTGTTGAATGTTGATACTTTTTTCTGTAAGTTTGATCAAAGTAGAGATACTTTGACTACACATAAAACTTATATGTAAACTAGAAAGGATCAGAGGGAGTATATTGTACGTTCGAAAGCGAAAAGAACATTGAATACCCTTTATATATGATTTGTGGATGCTATGATCACCGGTTCAAAATTTTGAATCTACCTTAGGTATCACACATCCACCCACTTGTTCTCTCTCGATTTCATCTCGGGGTCCGGAGATCGATTGAAAGAGGACTAGGGTGGGTACAATACGTTCGTTTCGCTTATGAACGTACAATATACTCCCTCTGATCCCCACAGACCCCCCCTCCACGAGTCATTTCTATCATAGAAACAGACCAAACCTTTATCTCCATGCACGACACGCAATTGATCTCTCAACATCAATCGATCTCGTCAAGATGTGTCAGGGCATGAACCGAATGGGATGTCAAAACTAAGACGGGAAGCGACATGTAGTGGAGGCAAAGGGAAACTTTAAATGAACCATTTGTTTGTATGCATGTCGGACAAATTACAACATTGGAAATACAAGCATGGTCTAGGCCCACATGCGAATGATACTCGGCGAAATGTTCAAATGAGGCATGCGGGAGGATGGACTCGACCGGAGCGCGGCATGATCGATGGAGAAGAGGGTTGGAGAGGAATGAGAAATAAGCAACGCCACATGATTATACTTGAACGGCTCAAATAAACAATAAGTTGTCTCATTTTCCCTTCCGTCTTGGTCACGGAGTACGATACTCCGTCTGTTTTTGTTTACTCTGCATATTAGGTTTGACTGAAGTCAAACTTCATAAAATTTGACCAAATTTATAGAAAACTAGCAAGATACCCGTGCATTGCACGGAACATCAAGATCTTGTGGGAGAAAAGGATGAACGAGGGAAGGCCTTATCTGCAAATGTGGAGAGGAGTGCGGGTAAATTGTCATAGTTTCCTTCCTATCCATTAGATATAGATCGGACGACCTATATTGCAGGATGGCAGGCACATCATCATCACCAACTCTGCTTTTAACTACACTAGCAAGATTCCCGTGCATTGCATGGAACAACAAGATGCATTTGTATGAGTAGTTTATCTTGTGGGAGAAAAGGATGAATGAGGAAAGGCCTTATTTGCAAATGTGGAGAGGGGTGTGGGTATCTTTTTGCAAAATTGCCATAGTTTCCTTCCTACCCTTCACATATAAATTGGACGGACTCTTATAAAAAATAGAGTTGATGATGATGGTGTGCCTGCCATCCTGCAATATAGGTCGTCTGATTTATATCTGACGGATAGGAAGGAAACTATGGTGATTTTGCAAAAAGATACCCACACACCTCTCCGCATTTGCAAATAAGGTCTTCCCTCGTTCATCCTTTTCTCTCACAAGATAAACTAGTCATACAAATGCATCTTGATATTACATGCAACGCACGGGCATCTTGCTAGTAAGAGTAGAAATATGAACATTTACAATAGCAAATCTATATGATGTGAAAGTATATTCAATAATGAATCTAATGGTATTGATTTGTTATTGTATATGTTATTATTTCTATCTATAAACTGTGTCAAAGTTTACAAAGTTTGACTTTGAGCAAAGCTAAAATGCGGAGTAAATAAAAACAGAGGGAGTACGCAGGGACTAGTATAGTTACTACTGCCGGAACATGGTAAGTTGGACCCCTAAATGTGGGCACGGACCGGGCACACCTCAGTTATTCTTTTGAACAGCCGGACACCTACATTTAGCACACCATCCGACTACTTAATCAAGTGTTATGCTTCACTACTTAAAAAGGAAAAGGGTGGTACCGTACCCAAAACCACCACACTTGGGGCTAGGTTAACAACTTGGTATTGTACCACATCTGAACCAGGGCACAAGAACCACTTGTTCTGCACCTAATGGGCAACATGGAGCACTGATGCTCGAATATGGCCAGGAAAACAGGGAAACCGATATGTGGGGCACACCTGTTGGGACAACGTGGCGCAGACTAGTCCAATGGAGGATCTGGCCCACGACCTCCTCGCCACCGGCTACCGTTCATGTGGGTCGTGGGGGCCAGCAACGTGGCGCAGCTCCAGCACCGCCTCTGGACACGGCGACTTCGGTGAGCAACACGCTCATCGTCGCTGGACACGGTCGGTTTCAGTGTGCCGAGGGTGGCGTTAGCATTGTGGCACGACCAGCAGATCAACACCCAGCTCGTCGAGGATGCACGGGGCGCCGAAGTGCGCGCGCACCGCGACGCGTCCGCGGAGTGGTGTAGCACGGCCAACTGCATCCCCAGGACCTGAGACCATGTCGGGTCGTCTTGCTTTTTCATTGACATGTGGGGTTGCATGTGAGCAAAGGGCATCTCCAACATTGCCACGACCGCAGCTGACTACCCTGGCACACCTATAACCCTCGTCCCTCGCGCCGTTGTGCGGTGTGTTCCCAGATGGTGCCAGCTGCCCGCATTCATGTCGTCCGTCTGTATGCCGTCATTAAGAGGCTCGGTGCTCGAGGAACCAACTCCAGCGACTTAATGACACACCTGGACTCTTGGCCTCAGCAGAATGCGCTACTTAAAGCGGCAACGCCTAGCTAACCTCCACACCATAGCGCATCGTCCTGCTACCTGGCACCACATCCGCCATGACCGCGAACGCTCTGTGGGAGAGCTTGTCTTCGGGGATAAAGCTCGAGGTTGCCACCCTCTCTCAAGTCGCCGCTCGCGACGCAATATCGACGTAACTGGACGCGGACGTGATCGCACAAGCGGTGGCCACACTGGCGGCCGACGACGGGAGCACCGTCAGCCATGCGTCCTACTTGCCGTCGTCCAACGTCCGACACCGCCGAGGTCGGGGACTCCTCCGAGGATGAGTAGGGCATGGGAGGCGGCAGGGCATAGTGTGCCAACTGGCCGGTCCGTCTCCTGTGTTCTACTCTTCCTCACCGGAGACCGCACCTTCACTTCACGTGGAGATCACAGATGGAGGATGTCGGTCGCCACCGTAGAATAGGTTTAGGGTCGGGTTTCTTTTATTTTTCTGTCCTATAAAAGTTCGAAATGTAATGAAAATCTGCCGTGTTTGCATTAATCTTGGCCGGTGTATATGATCTTTCACAATAATATAGTATATTGTAGGAGTACTAGCAAGATGCCCGTGCATTGCACGGAACATCAAGATCTTGTGGGAGAAAAGGATGAATGAGGGAAGGACTTATCTGCAAATGTGGAGAGGAGTGCGGGTAAATTGTCATAGTTTCCTTCCTATCCATTAGATATACATCGAACGGCCTATATTGTAGGATGGCAGGCACACCATCATCACCAACTCTGCTTTTTATTGAACCGAGAAAAAGCTAACATGTGAAGTAAATAAACACATAGGGTCTACATACACAATTTATCTTAGGCACTCCAATAGTACGTCCACTACACATTCATGCATTTCACATCTTTCTACATCTACGGGAACCTACGAAAGGGTTAACATAAATTGCCTCTCTCTCTCATCCCTGATTTTCATGGTGGTGGGCCGCTCCACTACAAAAAAAAGACACATCCGTGAAATTTTGGGCCGAACGAATTTTTTTCCTGTCATACATATGACACTTCTATGATGATAATTGTGACAAAACCCGGTATCATCATAGATGTGGTGGGCTCCTACTTATGACAAAAATCATGATGAGAAAATGGGCTTTTCGTCCCTGGCGGGCCGGAGACGCAGCTGCATGACGTTCTTTGGGCCGTCGACGGAAAAACCGTGGTAGAAGCGAGGGGAGGAAAATTTCAGGAGTTCCGATTACGGTGGGAGGTCGGGTCGAGCAATGCGCTGCTTCTCTCGTACACGCACGCTGCTGCGTGTGTGCGTAGGCGTTGGCTCTAATCGAACCCGAAGCGAGGCGTTGGGCTCTAATCGAACCCGGCGATTGCTGCGCAGCTACACGTTACTTAACTCGAGCGATCGATCGAGGCAGTTAATCGAACCCGATCGAGCGATTCCTTTGCTACTGCTGCTAACTGAAGCCGATCGATGCTGCCTCTGGGATGAACAGTGAGCGTTGTGGGGGGGGGGGGGTTGGATGAACAGTGAGCGGTGGCGTTGCCTCTGGATGAACAGGACCCCATGGTGTGGTGGAGGGCTGGATGAACAGTAGACGGTGGAGGGGTGCCTGTGGAGGGGTGGTTGAACAGGAGCCCGTGGTGTGGAGGGCTAGATGAACAGTAGATGATGGAGGTGTGCCCATGGAGGGGTGGTTGAACAGGACCCCGTGGTGTGGAGGGCTGGATGAACAGTAGACGGTCGAGGGGTGGTTGAACAGTAGCCGGTGGAGTAGCGCGCGGTGGAGGCTGGATGAACAGGAGCCCGTGGAGGCTGGAGGAGGTCGACGGTAGCCCGTGGAGGTTGGAGGAGGTCGACGGTGGAGATGAACAAGATCCCATGGAGTCCTGTTTTGCGACGCCACACCCTCCCAAGAACAAGACCCCTGCTTATTTGTATGAGGTCTGCTTTGCCTGCTTTTGCGGTATGCCACACCTCCCGATCAACAGGACCCCTTTTCGACCGTAGGAGGTCCATTTAAATCCGCTTTTGCAAGACGCCACACCCTCCCGATCAACAGGACCCTGTTTGACCGTAGGAGGTCCGTTTAAATGCTTTATGATACGCCGCACCCTCCCGGCGAACAGGATCCCGTTTGAATGTGGCGGTCGAACACAAGGCCATTTCTCCGCTTCTGCGTACGCCAGCCTCGTTCCATCGCATGTTCCGCCCAAGCCTCCCGATGAACACAACCACGCATTCCGCTCCGACCCAGCGGTTGGCTCACACGCCCGCTGCCTCCCGATGAACACGACGCATTCCGTTGCCTCCCCATGAACATGACGATTCCGTTGCCTCCCCATGAACACAACGCATTCCGCTGCGCCCGCCACGAACACGACGACGACGTTGTTTCGCTCGACCCAGCCATGTACACGAGCCCTGGCCGCACATATGCGCCGAGTAGGCGTTCGAGACCCCACCAGATGTACACATACGCGGGCGTATTTTCTTTCTTGCACCCTGGCGCTGTGACGACGCGTGTACATGCTACGTCGCGCGCCTCTACTACTTACACGCGCTCCTCTACATCGACCAAGATGTACGCATACGTCGCGACCAGAATGACAACGCTACGTATGCTTCGACCAGGTGGGTCCCGACTGTCAGGCACTTCCTTGCATGCGAATATGTAGCTGGTGGGTCCCAGCAGTTAGGGGGGAAACGTTTTTTTCATGAAATACGGTGGCCTGTCCGGTGGGTCCCCGCTATCAGGTGGAGGAATAATTATTTTGCGCGTAATAAGGAGGCACTTCCTTGCCGCGGCCGTGGACCCAGCTGTCAGCGTCTCCATGCATAATACTCTTCCAATGGAAGTCGGTCGTTGACAACATTGACCACGCCGCGCCGAGAGCACCACGGCGGTGGACGACGGCGAGGCCTAGGAAGGGGACGACACGGAGGCAGGGAAGACTCGGCAGTTGTTTCCCATGCGGAGGGGAGTACGACTGTACGAGGGTTTACTGGTTCGTCTGCCGTCGCCGGAGAATAACAACAGGTGTGGGTGGGTAGAGGGATTGCTAGTCCAGCGATGGGAGTACGGTGGGGCGGTGAGGCCGCGTGGCAACACAGCCGGCCGCGGGGAGGAGGGAGCAGGCAGTCCCGCCGGCGCTTGTTTGAGCGGCTGGAGCAGGAAGAACAGAGATTGAAGAAGCACGACGGCCGTTGGATGGACATCCAACATCGGTGCTTAAAGGCCAACCTTTTTAGGAAAGCCTCAAATCTGTGGAAAACAGCATACAACCCATCTGCCATTATTTCTAATAATTTACAGCCCATTTGCTAATTCTTAAGGTTTTTTTTGAGACCGTATTCTTTTTGTTAGCATTACAGCCCATATTGTGGCCACGGTTAAAAAATTATACGAAATTCTGCATATTTCGGTGCGGTCCGAACTGTTTTTAATCCTGAAATTTCGACTCACATTCAAACTGATTTTAAAAATAAATGTATATCAATATAAAATCCAACAAATTCTCCACGCATAAAAATTAATGTAAAAAAGATATCTGAAACTGCTTGCCGGTTTGAGGTATTTTAAAAATGTACATCCCATTTCTCATTACTGATGGGCCATTTTCTCGGCCAGCCGAATGAAAGCTCTCCTAGTCTTGAAAGATTTGCAGCCCAACAGGCCTGACAAAGCGACTTACTTAGCAAATCACAAAAAAACTGGGTTGTGGCCGTGGACCCAGCTGTCAGCCTCTCCACGTACAGTACTCTTCGGATGGAAGTCGTTCCTTGACCACGTTGACCACGCCGCGAGGAGAGCACCACGGTGGTGGACGACAGCGAGGCCTAGGAAGGGGACGACGCGGAGTCGGGGAAGACGTGGCAGTGGAAACCCACGCGAAGAGGAGTACGAGGGTTCACTGGTTCGGCTGAGGTGTGAGGCTGCCATCGCCGCAGGGCTTGGCCAACGGTGGGAATAGTAGGCGGCGGTGAGGCCTCTGTGGCAGCACAGCCAGCCACGGGAGGCAGGAGCATGCGACACGACCGGTGCTGCTTTGGGCGGCTGGAGCAAGAAGACCAGAGGTTGAAGAAGCACTACGGCCGTAGGATGGACATCGTACGGTCACTGGAGCTAGAATCGTTCATATTGACTAAGTTGACAAAGCCCTTCGTCCCCGTCAACTTAGTAGGCCCATAAGTCAGCCTCCCACCAAGGTGGGTCCCACTAGCCGGGGAGTATTCATTTTTTGTGCGTAATAAGGAGGCACTTCCGGTGGGTCCGAGCTAACAATGGGGGACATTTTTTCGCGAAATACGGTGGCCCGTCCGGTGGGTCCCATGATGGGGAAACGATTTTTCAAGAAAATACTGGTGACCCGTCCGGTGGGTCCCCGCTGCCGTGGAGGAATAATTATTTTCCGTGTAATAAGAAGGCACTTCCTTGCGGCTGCCGTGGACCCGGTGTCGGCCTCTCCACGTCACAAGATTTCTTCCGATGGAAGTCGGTCGTTGACCACATTGACCACGCCGCGTCGAGAGCACCACGGCGGTGGACGATGGCGAGGCCTAGGAAGGGGAGGACGCGGAGCTGGGCAAGACGCGGCAGTGGATGCCCACGCGGAGAGGAGTACGAGCGTTCACTTGTTCAGCTGCGGTGCGAGGCTGCCGTCGCCGCAGAATAACAGGGGGTGTGGGTGAGTGGAGGGATGGCCTGGCCAGTGGTGGGAGTAGTATGGGGGCGGTGAGGCCTCCGCGGTAGCACAGCCGGCCACGGGAGGCAGGAGCAGGCGGCACGACCGGCGCTGCTTTGGGCGGCTGGAGCAAGAAGACCAGAGGTTGAAGAAGCACTATGGCCGTTGGATGGACATCATACGGTCACTGGAGTATTGACTAAGTTGACAAAGCCCTCCGTCCCCGTCAACTTAGTAGGCCCACAAGTCAGCCCAACAATATGGTGGGTCCCAGCTAGCAGGGGGGTATTCATTTTTTTGGGCGTAATAAGGAGGCACTTCCTTGCGTGCGAAGATATAGCTGGTGGGTCCGACTGTCGGCCGGGGAATGTTTTTTTCACAAATACAGAGGCCCTTCCTGTGGGTCCTCGCTGTCAGGTGGAGGAATCATTATTTTGCGCGTAATAAGGAGGCATTTCCTTGCGTGCGGCCATGGACCCAGCTGTCAGCCTCTCCACGCACAGTCCACTTCCGATGGATGTCGTTCATTGACCATGTTGACCAGGCCGCACCGAGAGCACCAGGGTGGTGGACGACGGCGAGGCCTAGGAAGGGAACGACACAGAGCCAGGGAATACTCAGCAGTTGTTTCCCACGCGGAGGAGTACGAGGGTTTACTGGTTCATATGCTGTCGCCGGAAAATAACAACATGTGTGGGTGAGTAGAGGGATGGCTAGGCCAGCGATGGGAGTACGGTGGGGCCGTGAGGCTCTTGGCAAGCATAGCCGTCATGGAGGAGGAGCAGAGCAGTCCGCCGGGCGCTTGTTTGAGCGGCTTGAGCATGAAGAGCAGAGATTGAAGAAGCACGACAGCCGTTGGATGGACATCGAACAGTCACTGCTCTCGTGTGTTGAATAAGTTGACAGGGGTTGTGTGTGCGTCAACCTTTTTTTATGAAAGCATACACGTCAACCAGTAGTAGGCGCACAAGTCAACCTCAAATCTGTGGAAAACAGCATACAACCCATCTGCCATTATTTCTAATAATGTACAACCCATTTGCTAATTCTTAAGAATTTTTTTGGAGCCCATCTTCTTTTTGTTAGCATTACACCCCATATTGTGGCCACGGTTAAAAAGTATACAAAATTTTGCATATTTCGGTGCGGTCAACTGTTTTTAATCCAGAAATATCGATTCACATTCAAACTATTTTGAAAAATAATTTATATAAATATAAAATCCAAATAATTGTCCACGCATAAAAATCAATGGAATTTAAGATCTTGTAATGAAAAAAAATTTGAAACTAATTCCCGGTTTGATGTGTTTTAAAAATGTACAGCCCATTTCTAGGCAAACCGAGTGAAACTCTCCTCGTCTTGAAAGATTTGCAGCCCACCAGGGCCGATAAAGCAAGTAGACCTTGTTTGGGTATTTCTTAAAAAAATAGAACTGGGCTAGGCATTTTCAGCAAGAAAAAACACAACTGGGCTCATGATGTGGTAAACATAAATAAAACCACAGCTAGACGGGCCACAGCCCCCAGACAGCCCCGTTGTTACCCTCGATCCGTCGCTAAAACTAGTATAAATAACAACCGCTTGTTTCTCAAAAAAAAAACGCGACTTCTTCGGGTCCCTCGTGTCACCGCTCGTAGTGTAATTCTCTCGCTTATTGACTACGTTGACAATGGCGTGAGCCCCATATGTCCAACCATTAGAGCAACCATATTTTTGGGCTTGTACTATAGAGGCACTTGCTTGCGCATCGCCATGACGCTGGTGGGTCCCTCGTCATCCTCTCCACGTACAATCATCTCCTTGTTCCTCTCGGTTGTTGACGACGTTGACAACACAAGAGGGCGGCGCACCGCGCACGGCGAGCGAACCAAGGCCGCAAGGCGGAGGAAGACGGCAAGGCCTCGGATGGAACGAACAGGAGCTGTTGAAGATGCGCTGGTCCAGTCGCAGGCGGAGGGGAGTACGAGGGTTGACTGGTTCGGGCGCGGGTGCGTGTTGGGGTTGACGTTGCCGGAGAATAATAGGACATGTGGGGGAATAGAGGGAGGGACTGGCCAACATTAGAGGGTACGTACGGTAGGGCGGCGGAGGCGTAGCCAGCCATGGGAGGCGGGAGCAGGCGGAGCCGACAGGGTGGTTTGGTTTGGGCGGCTGGAGGAAGAAGAAGACAAGAGATAGAAGATACACGACAGATGTTGGATGTCAATCCAACGGCTGGTAGGCAGAACCGTTTGTTGACTGGCTAGTAAGTCGACACCACCTTGGATAGGCTATTTCCTCGCGGGTCCCAAATGTCGAATCCAAATCATCACGGTCATGCAGCCTTTCCTATGAAAATTTACAGCCCATTTGATGTGCTAGTTCGAAATAAGTTTGTGGATGCTAGTGGGGGCTAATCACTTGGCTTCTGTAATGCACAGTGAGCTCAAGCAGCCGGCGAGAGTGATGTTATTTCCCTTGGTTGGGATTTGTTACAATATTTCACTCTAAATTAGACGAATGGCAAGCCATTTGCCTTGTTTCAAAGAAAATATGACAGTCACAGCCGAGTTGAAAAGGGCAGGAACATCTAACTCTAGCTTACAAACTGTACAATAGCACGAGGGTTAATTGTTCATCAGGTTTACAAAAAACAGATTGAAAAGGGCAACAACATCTAACTCCACCACTGTTTTCGGCAGTCACAGTCAAATGGATCGGTCAGGTCCATATAATGAACATCCTGGGTCGTAAAATTTACTGGATTATGACCGTAATATGTTGTAAATAGAAGCCCGACACGTTCAGAAGCTCTTTTGCCCACCTGAAACTCCTTTTTTTGCTCTTCGACATACCCATCCGTCAAAACCATGCTGCTAATAAACTTAAGCCGATGGACAATAGTAACCTTGCATTCAGCAGGAAGAATGTGATAAATCTTGTGTTTGCACGGTTGGCTACATATCGTTCTAGCGTTATTGTCTTCAATCGAATCTCATGAGAAGTGAGAAAATCCCGATGCTTATGAATCCACCGATTGGTTATAACTTTCTTACCCTATCCTGTTGCCTAAATAGACATGAAGATTGAAAACAGTGAAGTTCTAAAAGAAGAGTGTCGAAAGAGCAACAGCTGAATGGTTAATTCTAGTACACTATATGCGGGCTTCCAATGTGCGTGAAAATATCACCTTTATATACAACTTCTCCAGACATGGAAAGCATTGTAGCAAGCCAATAATATTGTTTAGATCAAAACTATTCATTTGGATATATAAGATCTTGACAGAATCCAGCACCATTGATAGGCTATCCATGGAGAAACTCTTCATTGAGCATAGAACATAATATTAGTACAAAATGTGTACTCCAAGATGATATATAAATTATGCGTAGAAATTTAAAATGCAGCTTATTGTTACAAGTGTAGATGGTAATATAAAGTACCTGAGGAAATGTGGAGCCAAACACCATATTGAAATGAGCACAGAGATCATGTATTACACCCAAGGTCTCCAGTTTAGGCGCAGAGAGGACGATTATTTGCAATGGTGAATAACTAGAATCAAGGATCAACCTTTGAAGCGAAGGGGCATCTTGGATGATGAGCTGCCTTCCGTCAAAAGAAATTCCAATTCTTACAAGGTTAGGCGACTTTATTTGGAGACAACCGATTCTAACTGTGAAAACAAGCACTAAGCACTCGAGCGCAGGGCAACTGGAGTGGATGATGCTGTGCAATGAGGCCTCCGATATACAAACCCGCAGAAGTGAAAGTTTCTTGAGAAATGGAAGTCGAAGGTTTAGTACCAGATTGTCTGGTAGGTAGCACTACACAAAGGTGGCGGTGTGGAGAGAGGACGAAAACTACAAAATGGACATCGGTGCTGAGGGCACAAGTTCATGGCGTTCGGTATGTAGTATGTGATTTCCAGGGGAATAGTAGAACTCAAGCAGCTGTAGTTCTGTGAATTCAGGGGATTTAAACCAGGCGTCCACCGTGCAGGGCATGGTATGCTTGCTCAGGTAGCATGATGGGATGCAGAGGCTGTGAACGGAGCCCTGGTGGGAGGAGATGATGGCTCTGGGGATTTCAAAATCATTGAAGAGAGATAGCTGACGACAGTTGAGACTAAGGGGCACGACGCGCCATAGAGGGCGCCACCGAATTGAGAGGATTTGGGTGCGGCAGCAATCCTTGGTGGGGAGAAGCGAGATGATCTCCCCAAGGACGGCGTCCGGGAGATCACTGATGCGGTCCACCCGAGATTCTATGGGTTCCTGAGATCCGGTGGGGGCGGGGTCGCTGCTTCTCCTCGCGCTGCCGGGTGCAGGATCTACAACAGGCATCACCGCTGGCGGGAGCCTCATCTTCTTGGCGCTGGGGTCAGCCGACTCCATTTTCCTCGAGGGCGTCGCGTCGCGCTCACGGATTTGAGGAGAGTAACGAATGACGAGCCTAGTTGTAGTGCGAGCGAAGAAGAAGGGGAGCTGGGGGGTTTTCTGTAGGAGTGTGGAAGAAGGGGAGCTGGGGTTTTCTGTAGGAGTGAGGTGAGGAATTTGGGGGTACGAGTGGAGCGAGCTGACGTGAGGTGGGTGGGAGCAAGGAGGAAGAAGAGCACCCAGGTTTTTTGGGGGGGTGTGTCTGGGTGTGGGTAGCGCCTCATTCAAGTAAATATATGGGCTTTTGAATTGATTTTACTATTTACTAGTGTGGATGGGCTGTTTTGTCTTGGGCCCAGAGAAACAATTACTACTAGTACAAAGGAGACACTCTGCAGCTACCCGGAAAAACAATTACTACTAGTACACTTTGGAGACACTCTACCGCCTCGCTCCTCCTAGGTCATTGAAACGTCTCCCTCTACCGAATGCCCTTATAGTTTTGTTCACCGACATGTGGGCCATGCAGCGCGCGGGCCTAAATGCCATCCACCAAATTAGAAGGCATTATGCAGGCGGAGAGTCACCCGGTCATAGCGCGGCATTAACGAGCCGTCGTATCACAAAACCCCACCTCCCCGCAGTCTAAGTTTGACGGACGAAGCAACCATCATTTCACTCTTCGCTGAATCCCCTTCTCCCTCACCGTCTTCAAGAAAGGCAACACTCGCATCTGCCACTGTTCTTCTCTCCGAACGAAGGGAAGGTAAGCGTTTCCGTGATGTTGGTATATTTTTGTTCAAAGAAATAAAAGAACTTTTGCAAAGCAGTAACCGATCCTCACTCTCTTTTTTGTTTCATTGTCATTGCGATTGTGTTTTCCTTTCAGTGGTCTCCTAGTATTCGTCAGTTTCATGATGGACCAAGGAGAACCAGGCAAAGATCTGCCGATATTGGAGCAGACGCGGGAGGCTGATCCCCACGAGACTGAGAGCTCCGAGGCGACCCCAGATATGCTCACGACCACTACTGAGATGGTCAACGCCCCGTTTGAGGTTAGAGCCCCCGTGGCACTGCAGGAGCAGTTTTCCCCCTTCGAGGATGTGTCCCCCCCACCCCCACCCCCCGCTGAGTTGCCCAAGGTGATTTCCTTCTTTGCCGATCTCGATTGTGGTTTTTCATCTAAGTATGTGGTGATTTTTTTAGAAAAGGAAGTATGTGGTGATTAATAATGCAAAATTTTATTAGCTTCGATGCCATGCTATACATAGTGGTTTAAATAACTTGTGTTTCTTATTTGAAAAGTGATTCAGAATTTGTTTCGCTTCAATTAGAGCCCCGATGCGCATAAGGATTGTGTGGTTGTACATGTCACTTGCTATGAGGCGGACGACCTGAATATACGCACTGGGAAAACAGAGTTTTTAGGCTGTTGGATCCTGGAAGCCATTTGCGGTTATACCAATCAAGAGTTGTATTCCAGCCTCACTGTTGTCAGGCATGTTGTCCAGGGTGTACTGAAGCACAAGAAGTTCAAAGCTACTCCTTCATTTGTGAGGAATACTGTTCTTGTCAAGCTTACGCAGGAAGATGACGTGGCATGCCTCCACAAACAAGTTTATCAGTGGCAAGTCCACAAGGTTGTCTTCATGAAGGTTCACAGGATTGAGCTGTTGCGGGACGTCCTCGATGATGTTCATGGCAAGGTCCGTCTTGTGTCCAGCCCAAATTAGATCGAGGCATGAAATAGTTGCCCCAACTAGTGTTTAATAGTAGTTTGGATTGTGCCTAATTATCCGAACCTTGCCTATTATCGACCCCTCTGGGGCTAGTACTCTGTTTGAATCCATCTATGGGAACTGCTGCTACTTTTGTGTGCCCGTGAATCATGTGAGAACCATCGTAATTGTTGCCGAAACAGATGCGTCCTCACTAGTTTTTTCATCAATATGGCATGGTAAGACATAAGTTGTCACGATTTATCATACGAGCAGTGTGTGTTTTGATGAAATAGAGCACTCGTTCGAGAACCGTGCGCCGACATATACATAAGTACTTGTAAACACTGTTGGTGCTACCCCACTTGTAAGCAGTTGTGCAAAACATGGCACATTGGCTCAGCTCGCTTCAACACTAGGCTATCGACCAGCTAACAATCAACAATCTACCGTCTGACATATAAGCAACTATGTATCTTGTTACAGTGGTTCATGCAGTTAATTGAGGCCACAATGTAATAAATTCCAAACGTTCACACGCTAGTCCAGCGCTCATGTGGAACACTCACATTAAACTCGTCTTCATAAAAAACTTGAAAAGCATAAGTTAAGCAATTTTATACATCTCAATGATTCATAGAACATAACAAACATATACTAGTTCACAACAAAAGACAAAGTTGTGAGAAGGTTTACTAATGAGGAAAAAACAAGCAAGGCTTTCTCGAGCAAAAGATTCTCCCGGCAGCTTAAATTTCCTAGAGTTCACTCTGGGTTTTTCTTGTTGCCACCATCCAGGGTTAGGTTCTCTCATTCCAGAATAACCAATTATAATTTTGGTCTCAGCTGGAATGCTGAACTGAACCATGCAGTGTACTGACCAGCTGAAATGCTTGTGCATTCCACTAAATTTAAGCACCGCTATTTGCAGAAATAAGCAGACCACAATGCCTCTTGTCCGCACCTGTCCAAAAACCCGCCGTGCAGCCGTGCCAGCTAGTCCTCGGTCCATGGATGAACTAGTAGAAAGTGCATTCCGGACTAGGATGTAGTTGTTTTCGCTCGTCCCTGCACTGCAATCAGGAAGTAAAACGTACGAATCAGCTTCTTTTAGATTGTGTTGGCCATTCTACCTTAGTTGTTGGAAATATGCCCTAGAGGCAATAATAAATTAGTTATTATTATTATATTTCCTTGTTCATGATAATCGTTTATTATCCATGCTATAATTGTATTGATAGGAAACTCAGATACATGTGTGGGTACATAGACAACACCATGTCCCTAGTAAGCCTCTAGTTGACTAGCTCGTTGATCAATAGATGGTTACGGTTTCCTGACCATGGACATTGGACGTCGTTGATAACGGGATCACATCATTAGGAGAATGATGTGATGGACAAGACCCAATCCTAAGCCTAGCACAAAGATCATGTAGTTCGTATGCTAAAGCTTTTCTAATGTTAAGTATCATTTCCTTAGACCATGAGATTGTGCAACTCCCGGATACCGTAGGAATGCTTTGGGTGTACCAAACGTCACAACGTAACTGGGTGGCTATAAAGGTGCACTACGGGTATCTCCGAAACTGTCTGTTGGGTTGGCACGAATCGAGACTGGAATTTGTCACTCCGTGTGATGGAGAGGTATCTCTGGGCCCACTCGGTAGGACATCATCATAATGTGCACAATGTGACCAAGGGGTTGATCACGGGATGATGTGTTATGGAACGACTAAAGAGACTTGCCGGTAACGAGATTGAACAAGGTATCGGCATACCGACGATCGAATCTCGGGCAAGTACAATACCGCTAGACAAAGGGAATCGCATACGGGATTGCTTGAATCCTTGACATAGTGGTTCATCCGATGAGATCATCGTGGAACATGTGGGAGCCAACATGGGTATCCAGATCCCGCTTTTGGTTATTGACCGAAGAACGTCTCGGTCATGTCTGCATGGTTCCCGAACCCGTAGGGTCTACACACTTAAGGTTCGGTGACGCTAGAGTTGTTATGGGAAATAGTATGTGGTTACCGAAGGTTGTTCGGAGTCCCGGATGAGATCCCGGACATGACGAGGAGCTCCGGAATGGTCCGGAGGTGAAGATCGGTATATTGGACGAAGGGTATTGGAGTTCGGAATTGTTCCGGGGGTACCAGGTGATGACCAGCGTGTCCGAAAGGGGTTTCGGAGGCCCCAGCAAGCTTTGGGAGCCTTATGGGCCAAGGGGAGAGGGCACATCAGCCCACTAAGTGGATGAGCGCCCCTCCCAGCCCATCTCATGTAACCTGGAGAGGTGGGGGCGCCACCCTAGGGGCAGCCCCGCCGGCTTGGGGGCAAGTTTCCTAGGGGTGGGGCGCCAAAACCCATCTAGGGTTTCCCCTATGGCCGCCGCCCCTCCCCTAGGGAACCCTAGGGTGCCTCCCCCTCCTTGCTTCCCCCTATATATAGTGAGAGAGAGAGGGCAGCCGCACCCTTCCCCTTGCACAGCCCTCTCCCTCCTCCAACACCTCCTCCTCCTCCGTAGTCCTTGGCGAAGCCCTGCCGGAGAACCACGAGCTCCATCACCACCATGCCGTCAGGTTGTCGGAGTTCTCCTCAACTTCTCCTCTCCCTTGCTGGATCAAGAAGGAGGAGACGCCCCGGCTGTACGTGTGTTGAACGTGGAGGCACCGTTGTTCGGTGCTTAGATCGGAATCAACCGCGATCTGAATCGCTGCGAGTACGAAGATGCTCATCCTCTCCCTCTCTTGTTGCTAGAATCTCCATAGATTGTTCTTGGTGATGCGTAGAAAATTTTGAATTTCTGCTACGTTCCCCAACAGTGGCATCATGAGCTAGGTCTATTGCGTAGATTCTATGCACGAGTAGAACACAAGTTGTTGTGGGCGTTGATTTTGTTCAATATGCTTACCGTTACTAGTCCAATCTAGTTTCGACGGTATTGTGGGAAGAAGCGGCCCGGACCGACCTTACACGTACACTTACGTGAGACAGGTTCCACCGACTGACATGCACTTGTTGCATAAGGTGGCTAGCGGGTGCCAGTCTCTCCCACTTTAGTCGGATCGGATTCGATGAAAAGGGTCCTTATGAAGGGTAAATAGCAATTGACATATCACGTTGTGGTTTTGCGTAGGTAAGAAACGTTCTTTCTAGAAACCCATAGCAGCCACGTAAAACATGCAAACAACAATTAGAGGACGTCTAACTTGTTTTTGCAGGGTATGCTATGTGATGTGATATGGCCAAAAAGAATGTGGTGAATGATATGTGATGTATGAGATTGATCATGTTCTTGTAATAGGAATCACGACTTGCATGTCGATGAGTATGACAACTGGCAGGAGCCATAGGAGTTGTCTTTATTTATTGTATGACTGCGTGTCACTGAATAACGCCATGTAATTACTTTACTTCATTGCTAAACCGTTAGCCATAGTAGTAGAAGTAATATTTGGCGAGACAACTTCATGGAGACACGATGATGGAGATCATGATGATGGAGATCATGGTGTCATGCCGGTGATGATGATGATCATGGAGCCCCGAAGATGGAGATCAAAAGGAGCAAAATGATATTGGCCATATCAAGTCACTTTTTGATTGCATGTGATGTTTATCATGTTTATGCATCTTATTTGCTTAGAACGGCGGTAGTAAATAAGATGATACCTCATTAAAATTTCAAGAAAGTGTTCCCCCTAACTGTGCACCGTTGCGAAAGTTCGTTGTTTCGAAGCACCACGTGATGTTCGGGTGTGATAGATTCTAACGTTCACATACAACGGGTGTAAGACAGATTTACACACGCGAAACACTTAGGTTGACTTGACGAGCCTAGCATGTACAGACATGGCCTCGGAACACAAGAGACCGAAAGGTCGAGCATGAGTCGTATGGTAGATACGATCAACATGAAGATGTTCACCGATGATGACTAGTCCGTCTCACGTGATGATCGGACACGGCCTAGTTGACTCGGATCATGTAATCACTTAGATGACTAAGAGGGATGTCTATCTGAGTGGGAGTTCATAAGATGAACTTAATTATCCTGAACATAGTCAAAAGGTCTTTGCTAATTATGTCGTAAGCTCGCGCTCTAGTCCTACTGTTTATATATGTTCCTAGAGAGAATTCAGTTGAAAGATGATACTAGCGATTATGCGGACTAAGTCCGTAAACTGGGATTGTCCTTGTTGCTTGGAAGAAGGCTTATGCCTTAATGCACCGCTCAGTGTGCTGAACCTCGAACGTCGTCTGTGGATGTTGCGAACATCTAACATACACGTTTTGATAACTACGTGATAGTTCGGTAATGTTAAATGGTTTAGAATTAAGGCACCGAAGACGATTTCGAAACGTCGCGAAACATCTAAGATGTTTCGAGGGCTGAAATTGGGATTTCAGGATCGTGCCCACGTCAAGAGGTATAAGACCTCCGACGAGCTTCTTGTCCTACAAACTAAGGGAGAAAAGCTCAATTGTTGAGCTTGTACTCAAATTGTATGGGTACAACAATCACTTGAATCGAGTGGGAGTTAATCTTCCAGATGAGATAGTGATGTTTCTCCAAATTCATTGCCACCAAGCTACTAGAGCTTCGTGATGAACTATAACATATCAGGGATAGATATGATGATCCTTGAAGTATTCACGATGTTTGACACCGCGAAAGTAGAAGTCAAGTAGGAGCATCAATTGTTGATGGTTAGTAAAACCACTAGTTTCAAGAAGGGCAAGGGCAAGAAGGGATACTTCATGAAACGGCAAAATAGTTGCTGCTCCAGTGAAAACCCAAGGTTGAACCCAAACCCGAGACTAAGTGCTTCTGTAATGAGAGGAACAGACACTAAGGCAGAACCACCCTAGATACTTGGTAGATAAGAAGTCATGCAAGGTCGACGGAAGTATATTGGATATACATTATGTTAATGTGTACTTTACTGGTACTCCTAGTAGCACCAGGGTATTAGATACCGGTTCGGTTGCTAAGTGCTAGTAAGTCAAAATAAAAGCTACGGAATAAAAGGAGACTAGCTAAAGGTGAGTTGACGATATGTGTTGGAAGTGTTTCCAAGGTTGATATGATCAAGCATCGCACGCTCCCTCTACCTTCGAGATTGGTGTTAAACCTAAATAATTGTTATTTGGTGTTTGCGTTGAGCATAGACATGATTAGATTATGTCTATCGCAATATGGTTATTCATTTAAGGAGAATAATGGTTACTCTGTTTATTTGAATAATACCTTCAATGGTCTTGCACCTAAAATGAATGGTTTATTAAATCTCGATCTTAGTGATACACATGTTCATGCCAAAAGATATAAGATAGTAATGATAGTACCACCTACTTGTGGCACTGCCATGTAAGTCATATTGGTATAAAACGTATGAAGAAGCTCCATGTTGATGGATCTTTGGACTCACTCGTTTTTGGAAAGTTTAAGACATGTGAACCATGTCTATTGGTGTATATGCATGAAGAAACTCCATGCAGATGGACCGTTTGGACTCACTTGATTTTGAATCACTTGAGACATGCAAATCATACCATATGGGCAAGATGGCTGAAAGCCTCGTTTTCAGTGAAATGGAACAAGAAAGCAACTTGTTGGAAGTAATACATTTTGATGTGTGCAGTCCAATGAGTGCTGAGGCACGCAGTGGATATTGTTATGTTCTTACTTCACAGATGATTTGAGTAGATACTGAGTATATTTACTTGATGAAACACAAGTATGAATTATTGAATGGTTCAAGTAATTTCAGAGTGAAGTTGAAGATCTTCGTGACAAGAGGATAAAATGTCTATGATATGATCATAGAGATGAATATCTGAGTTACGAGTTTTGGCACGCAATTAAGACATTGTGGAAGTTGTTTCACAATTAATACCGCGTGGAACACCATAGTGTGATGGTGTGTCCGAACATCATAGTTGCACCCTACTGGATATGGTGCGTACCATGATGTCTCTTATCGAATTACCACTATAGTTCATGGGTTAGGCATTAGAGACAACTGCATTCACTTTAAATAGGGCACCACGTAATTCCGTTGAGATGACACCATATGAACTATGGTTTGGAGAAACCTAAGCTGTCGTTTCTTGAAAGCTTGGGGCTGCGACGCTTATGTGAAAAAGTTTCAGGTTGATAAGCTCGAACCCAAAGTGGATAAATGCATCTTCATAGGACACCCAAAAACAGTTGGGTATACCTCCTATTTCAGACCCGGAAGCAAAAGTGATTGTTTCTAGAAACGGGTCCTTTCTCGAGAAAAAGCTTCTCTCGAAAGAATTGAGTGGGAGGATGGTGGAGACTTGATGAGGTTATTGAACCATCACTTCAACCAAGATAGCAGGCACGTGAAGTTGTTCTGTGGCACCTACATCAATTGAAGTGGAAGTTGATGATGGTGATCATAAAACTTCAGATCAAGTCACTACCGAACCTCGTAGGGTGACAAGGATGCGTACTACTTCAGAGTGGTACAGTAATCATGTCTTGAAGGTCATGTTGCTAGACAACAATGAACCTACGAGCTATGGAGAAGCGATGGTGGGCCCGGATTCCGACAAATGGCTCGAGGCCATAAAATCCGAGAGAGGATCCATGTATGAAAACAAAGTGTAGACTTTGGAAGAACTTC
Source organism: Aegilops longissima (assembly GCA_021605205.1). Taxonomy (NCBI): domain Eukaryota; kingdom Viridiplantae; phylum Streptophyta; class Magnoliopsida; order Poales; family Poaceae; genus Aegilops; species Aegilops longissima. Next base: position 226,438,246 of record CM038677.1, on the reverse strand, counting down.
TTGATGGTCGTGAGGCTATTGGGTACAGATGGAGTTTAAAAGGAAGACAGACAATGATGGTAAGTATCACCATTAAGAAAGCTCGCCTTGTCGTTAAGATGTTTTCCGACAAGATTCAAGGAGTTGACTACGGCGAGGCTTTCTCACTCATAGCGATGCTAAGAGTCTGTTGGAATTGGATTAGCAGTTACTGCATTATTTATGAAATTGCAGATAGGATGTCAAAACATTGTTTCTCGACAATTTTCTTGAGGAAAGGTTGTATGTGATACAACCAGGAAGGTTTTGACAATGCCGAAGACGCTAACAAGTATGCAAAGCTCCAGCAATCTTTCTAAGGACCGGAGTAAGCATCTCAGAGTTGGAATGTACGCTTTGATGAGATGATCAAAGATTTTGGGTTTATACAAAGTTTATGAGAAACTTGTATTTCCAAAGAAGTGAGTGGGAGCACTATAGAATTTCTGATGAGTATATGTTGTTGACATATTGTTGATCAGAAATGATGTAGAATTTCTGGAAAGCATATAGGGTTATTTGAAAAGTGTTTTTCAATAGAAAACTTGGATTAAGCTGCTTGAACATCGAGCATCAAGATCTATGAGGATAGATCAAAAACCACTAAATGGTACATTCAAATGAGCACATACCTTGACATGATCTTGAAGGTGTTCAAGATGGATCAGTCAAAGAAGGAGTTCTTGCCTGAGTTGTAAGGTATGAAGTTAAGAGTTAAAGCTCGACCACGGCAGAAGAGAGAGAAAGGATGAAGGTCGTCCCCTATGCTTCAGACATAGACTCTATAGTATGCTATGTTGTGTACCGCGACCGAAGTGTGCCTTGCCATGAGTCACTCAAGGGTACAAGAATGATCCAGAATGGATCATTGGACAGCGGTCAAAATTGTCCTTGGAGTAAATAAGGACATGTTTCTCGATTATGGAGGTGATAAAGAGTTCGACATAAAGGGTTACGTCGATGCAAGCTTTAACACCTATCCGAGTGACTCTGAGTAGCAAACCGGATACGTATAGTGGAGCAACCATTTGGAATAGCTTCAAGTGGAGTGTGGAAGCAACATTTACAATATGACCTAGAGATTTGCGAAGTGCATACGGATCTGAATGTTGCAGACCCGTTGAATAAAACCTCTCTCACAAGCAAAACATGATCAAACCCCAGAACTCACTGAGTCTTAATCACATGATGATGTGAACTAGTTTAGTGACACTAATAACTCTTTGGATGTTGGTCACATGGCAATGTGACCTGTGAGTGTTAATCACATGGCGATGTGAACTAGATTATTGACTCTAGTGCAAGTCGGAGACTGTTGGAAATATGCCCTAGAGGCAATAATAAATTAGTTATTATTATTATATTTCCTTGTTCATGATAATCATTTATTATCCATGCTATGATTGTATTGATAGGAAACTCAGATACATGTGTGGGTACATAGACAACACCATGTCCCTAGTAAGCCTCTAGTTGACTAGCTCGTTGATCAATAGATGGTTACGGTTTCCTGACCATGGACATTGGAGGTCGTTGATAACGGGATCACATCATTAGGAGAATGATGTGATGGACAAGACCCAATCCTAAGCCTAGCACAAAGATCGCGTAGTTCATATGCTAAAGCTTTTTTATTGCTAAGTATCATTTCCTTAGACCGTGAGATTGTGCAACTCCGGATACCGTAGGAATGCTTTGGTGTACCAAACGTCACAACGAATCGGGTGGCTATAAAGGTGCACTACGGTATCTCCGAAAGTGTCATTGGGTTGGCACTAATCGAGGCTGGATTTGTCACTCCGTGTGACGGAGAGGTATCTCTGGCCCACTCGGTAGGACATCATCATAATGTGCACAATGTGACCAAGGGGTTGATCACGGATGATGTATTACGGAACGAGTAAAGAGACTTGCCGTAACGAGATTGAACAAGGTATCGCATACCGACGATCGAATCTCGTGCAAGTACAATACCGCTAGACAAAGGGAATTGCATACGGGATTGCTTGAATCCTTGACATCGTGGTTGAAAGGATCGATATGGTTGACTAGAGGGGGGGGGGGGTGAATAGGAAACTAACAATTTTAATCTTTTCTTTACCAAATTTAAACTTTGCAATATTATAGGTTGTCTAGATGTGCAACTATGAGAGCAACCTATATGATGCAATGACAACTAACACACAAGCAAGCAAGGATATAATACAAGAAGCTTGCAAAAGTAATGGCACGAAATAACCAAGAGTGGAGCCGGTGGAGACGAGGATGTGTTACCGAAGTGCCTTCCTTTTAAAGGGAAGTACGTCTCCATTAGAGCGGTGTGGAGGCACATTGCTCCCCAAGAAGCCACTAGGGCCATCAGATTCTCCTCACGCCTCACACAATGCGAGATGCCGTGATTCCACTATTGGTGCCCTTGAAGGCGGCGATCGAACCTTTACAAGCAAGGTTGGGGCAATCTCCACAACAATTGAGGTTCCCAACAACACCACGAAGCTTCACCACAATGGAATATGGCTTCGAGGTGACCTCAACCGTCTAGGGTGCTCAACACCCAAGAGTAACAAGATCCACTAGGAATAAGTGGGGAATCAAATTTCTCTTGGTGGAAGTGTAGATCGGGCCTTCAATCAATCCCGAGCAAATCAACAGGTTTGATTGGCTAGGAGAGAGATCGGCGAAAATGGAGCTTGGAGCAACAATGGAGCTTTTGGGGAAGAGGTAGGTCAACTTTGGGGAAGAAGACACCTATTTATAGTGGGGAACCAATCCAACCGCTACTCCACCAACCAGCCTCAAGACAGAGTGGTACTACTGCTTAGGGCGGTACTACCGCTTATAAGCGGTACTACCGCACCTCCCAAAGGGTCTTGCGCTACCGACAAGGGAAACAGGCCCTGTCTCGAGCGGTACTACATGAAGTACAAGCGGTACTACCGCTTGAGCGGTACTACCGCCCCTCATCGCAAGAATTAGTACCGTGAAACCCGACACGAGAAAAAGCAATGAGAATCAAGGCGGTAGTAGCCGGAACCATCTGCGGTACTACGGTCGAAGCTCACAAGCTGTACTACCACTCGTGGAGCGGTACTACCGCTGACGAGCTTCGCGGTACTATCACGAGGACCGCGGTACTACTACTGGGACAGACAGTGAGCACAGATAAAGGAAAGATAGCTCCAATGAAGCGGAAAAGGCAACAGGTGTGATAGGGATGTGTACGTGTTGATTCCACCCTAGCGTAGCCAAAGCGGATCCCCTCTTGATAGTACGATGACTCCTACGAAACTAGACCACCAAGATAGAAACGAAGGAGCTACACCGCCTTGAATAAAACACCGAGGGAAGTAATCGCCTCGTGCCAAAGGATGAATCTCGAAAGAACTCAACGCACACGATTAGTCCGCAAAAGCATTGTCATCAATCACCAAAACATCTTGGGGATAAATATGCCCTTACAATCTCCCCCTTTTTGGTGGATTGATGACAATACGGGATTTGCACAAACATGAAAGATATAGGATCGGCAAAAGTTCACAGTCCTAAAATGTAGAAGGGCTCCCCTCGGATGTGTGCTGTCTAGATAAGTGCTTTGGACTGCACGGCATGTATACCAGGATCAACGCTCCCCCTACATTTTAGAGACCAACTACCTAAGCATGATATATGAGAGCAATACAGATAACATGATAAGCATGCAACTCATAAGCTAGATAGACATAGATAAAGATATTCGAAAGAAAAGATAGCATATGTCTCACACCATATGACTAGAACTTAGGTCTCACGACACAAACCAGGCACAAACCAAACCAGGCAAACGCGAGAAAACACAAACGACACGAGGAAACCCAAACGACGCGAGGAAACACAAATCCCTAAACTCTCTCCCCCTTTGGCATCGAGACACCAAAAAGGAGAGGGAGTGAGGCTACGGCTCCAGGTGAGAGCAAGAGAATCAGATCTCCGCGGGAACGTCTACTCCACCATCATCGGTCGGGAAGTGCTCGGCATCAGAATCGATCCACGGGCAGTGCTGCTGAATCCATTCCTCCTCCTCAGTAAGCTGGTCCTCAGATCCACTGTTAACTATGGCACCCAACTGGCGCATGAGCTCCTTGTGACGACGAAGGGCCTTCTTCTCACCCACATGAGTCATGTACTGACCATGAGCCTCCATGCAAAACAACTTCTTCATCTTGAGCTTGAGCTTCTTTGCCCAAGAGGACTCTGCCGCAGAAGGCACATAGTCATCATCATCCTCAGCCTCCTCCTCGGTCTCCATGGCAGTGGCAGACGAAGGAACTCCAGATTTAGGGACCTGAAAGCCCCAGTTGTCCTTCTTCCTCAGACGCTTGATGTCGTGAGAAACCAACTCCCCGGTCTCTAGCATCACCTTGGGATAGACACGACCCCAGGCCTGCTCAATAAGTAGCATGATGAACGGGCCATAAATCGGGCACTTGTGCTCGGAGATAGCAGATAACAGCTCAGACCACATAACATGAGAAATATCCAGGGACTCTCCGGTGTTTTGTTCCTTCTCACGCTGGCAGAAGAGAAGCATGTCCACGAGATAAGAGTGAACCATATCCAGATTCCCGATGCGAGGGAAAAGAGTCTCACGGAAGACACGGTGAAGAATGTCCAGAAAGGCAGGAAGCTCATAAGTTTTCTTCTTCGTCTCCGGGTTGACCTTCAAAGTGCAGTAGGGCCATAGAGCTTGCTTGTGAGTGGCGGAGTTGTTGCGGTGTGGACGAAAGCCGACAGGAGACTCAAGCCCTCGATCTTCCACCCCAATCAAACCCATGAACGCCTTCCACTTGACTGAAAGCAACTTGCCATTGGTCAACCAAGTCAATGTCCTGTCCTCATCAGTCCCGAGATGAACCGTGGCATAGAATTGGGCCACAATATCAGCATCATAATCTTTGTTGAATTGAATGACACCAAGAATGTTCAGCTGAGTGCACATCTGAAGTGCTTCACCAAAGTAATCAGGATCCTTCTCCATATGGTCGGTGTCGATGGAGTGCACGTTAACATAGAGGTTCTTCTTGGCCTTGAGAACATCAAAGAAGATGGAAAACTGAAACCTGTTCCAGAACGGACGGTTGACCATAGTGGGATCTTGGTCAGCCTCATAGGGGTTGCGGCGACGTCGTGCCTAGAACTCCTTGGCTGGCATTTCTGGCACAGTTTTGCCTGGCTTCGGCTTGACGCCAGGCGTCTTCTGGAGTTGGGGTGGAGGAGGATCACTTGAGGAACCTCCTGCGGACTCAGTTGTACGGTACCACTTGGACGTGGCACGACCGAGGTTGACACACCGAGCCTGATGCTCAGGAAGCTTATCACCTGGAACCACACACACGAACACACAAACAACCAGAAAGAATGAGCATAAGCCACCAAACAAAACTAAAACGGATCACTGATTAGTAGAAGTATGGTGGAAACTGGTAGAGGGCGGTAGTTCCGCGACCTGAGAGCGGTAGTACCGCTCCAAGCGGTAGTACCGCTCCAGGGGGAGCGGCAGTACCGCTTGAGACGGGAAACAGCAGTTTCCCACTGCCGTGGTCAGATCCGGCACTACCGTCCTACCAAATTCAAAAATACTCCTACCAAACACCAATCCAAACTGCCTAGAGGCCTTCTCCATCCTACTCAAGCCTAGATTTGGCCAAAAATATAGAGATGCAACTACTATTGCCCCTAGGATACTAGATTGGAAATCTAGACAAGAAGAAAGAGGGAACGGAGGCAATACCGGCGTCCATGGCAAGAGGACAAGGTGGGGATCGACTCCACCGAAGGGAATGGAGAGGAGTGCCCCGGAGAGGGAGATCCGCCGGAGCCCTCCCGCGGCGCCGGTTGCTGGAGAGACGACATGGGGGTGAGCGAATGGGTATGGGGGAGAAGAAACTCCCCGCCTCGACATAACCCCTGCCTCGCCAGAGCGGTAGTAGTACATGCTGGTAGGCGGTAGTACCGCTTAGGGCGGTAGTACCGCGCACCACCAGCGGTAGTACCGCTCAGCAACCACAGGCATCTAAACACACGGCTTAAGCTCAAAGAAAACGGGAAAAACTCAGCCAAGAGAAAGTAAGAACCAACAAGGCTACAAACACACAAACAACGGACCAGAACACACCTCTTCAAAAGAGGGCGGTGGCCGAGGCCACCTATGTTTGAGTCAAGAGGTATGGCGTCGCGAAGATTTTAACCTTGGACCCATGACTAAAACTCATCCTTGAAGCACTAGTACCATACAAAAATGGTTAAAGTGAAAGACTAGATCAATTTATGCATAATGGGGGGAGGGAGAGTTCATTGAGAGAACAACACTCCCCCTATGTCCATGCCTACATCTAAACTAGACAACAAGTTGAGTGTGGTGGGGGGTGCACGAGTTCAAGTCACATTGCTCAAATCAATGATATTTAGCTCATGCCTTAACTCGCGAAATCTTGCTTCATCCAAGGGCTTCATGAAAATATCTGCAAGTTTATCATGAGTGTTGCCATACTTGAGCTCGATCTCCCCTCGCCTAATGTGATCCCGGATGAAGTGATACCGAATCTCAATGTGCTTCGTCTTGAAGTGTTGCACCGGGTTGAGAGAAATCTTGATGGCACTTTCATTATCACACCAAAGAGGCAATTTTTCACAAATGACACCGTACTCCTTTAAAGTTTGCCTCATCCATAGGAGTTGAGCACAAAAACTACCGGCCGCCACATATTCCGCTTCGGTGGACGAGAGAGACACACAACTTTGCTTCTTGAAGACCAACTTACCAAAGAGCACCCAAGAAATTGGCACCCTCCGGAGGTGGACTTCCTATCCACTTTGTCTCCCGCCCAATCGGAATCCGTAAATCCTTCAAGCTTGAAGTTTGCCCCTCTTGGGTACCATAAGCCAAAGTTTGGGGTATGAGCCAAATATCGAAGATTCGCTGACCGCCACATAGTGACTTTCCTTGGTGCGGCTTGAAACCGCACACATTCCCACACTCAACATGATATCCGGTCTAGATGCACAAAGGTAAAGCAAGGAGCCAATCATGGAACGATATACCTTTTGATCCACCGCTTACCATTGGGATCAATGTCAAGTTGGCACTTGGTAGGCATTGGTGTAGTAGCCGCTTGACATCACTTAGCTTGAATCTTTTGAGCATGTCTTGAGTGTATTTGGCTTGGTTGATGAAGGTTCCTTCTCTTCTTTGTTTGATATCAAAACCAAGGAAGAACTTCAACTCTCCCATAGAAGACATCTTGAACTTGGAGGTCATGAGAGCGGCAAATTCCTCATTGAAAGCTTTGTTAGGGGAACCAAAGATAATATCATCAACATATAGTTGGCATACAAACAATTCCCCATCGACCTTCTTAGTAAAAAGAGTGGGATCGATTTGCCCACCTCAAATCCACGATCTTGTAACAACTCGGTAAGGTGGTCATACCACGACGCTGGGGCTTGTTTAAGGCCATAGAGTGCCTTACCGAGTTGATACACATGATCCGGGAAGTAGGGGTCCTCGAACCCGGGGTTGCTTGACATAGACCAACTCATTAATAGGACCATTAAGAAAAGCACTTTTCACATCCATTTGTTGCAACTTAAAGTTGTGATGGGAAGCATAAGCAATCAACAAACGAATGGATTCAAGGCGAGCAACGGGAGCAAAGGTTTCACCGTAGTCGATACCCTCGACTTGGGAGTAGCCTTGTGCTACCAATCTTGACTTGTTGCAAATGATGTTCCCACGAGCATCTTGCTTGTTCTTGAAGATCCACTTGGTTCCAATGACGTTGTGGTTCCCCGATGGCCTTGGCACCAATCTCCACACCTTGTTGTACTCAAATTTGTTGAGTTCTTCATGCATGGCATTGAGCCAATCCGAGTCTTCGAGCGCCTCATAGACCTTTTGGGGTTCAACACAAGAGACAAACGCGTGATGTTCACAATAGTTTGCCAATTGTCTACGAGTGCTTACCCCTTTTCTTAGGCTTCCAACCACATTCTCCATGAGATGGCCTTTGGTGGTGAGTTTGGACGCAATATTGGCGGCACGACGCTCTAATTCCTCCTCGGAGGTGAGATGAGGAGGGGTCACTTGATCTTCTTGAGCGTCGTCTTGAGCATGTTCTTGATCTTGAGCATGCTCGGGGGAGAGAACTTGACCTTGGGCATCATTTGGTGTGTCACCATCGTCTTGAGCATGATCTTGCCCTTGATCTTGTTCATGAGGTTGAGGGCCTTCACTTTGTTCTTCGGAAGCGTGTGGGTCTTCAGTAGGTGATGGCTCCACTTGAGTGGAGCATTGTCCTTCTCCTTCGGCCACAAGGGGTTCCTCAATGGTTAGAATATGACCAATATCCATTCTTCTTATGGCTTGGGGAGGAATTTCATCACCTACATCACAAGTACCACTTTGCTCCACTTGGGAGCCGTTATTTTCGTCAAACTCCACGTTACACGTCTCCTCAATGAGTCCGGAGGACTTGTTGAGAACACGGTAAGCATGAGAGTTTGTAGCATAACCAACAAATATGCCCTCATAAGCTCTAGCCTCAAATTTAGACAAACGAACACCTTTCTTGAGAATGAAACACTTACACCCGAACACCCGGAAGTACTTGAGATTGGGCTTGTTGCCGGTGAGTATCTCATAAGGAGTCTTGTTCAAGCCTTTGCGGAGATAGAGCCGATTGGATGCATGAGATGCGGTGTTGATGGCTTCGGCCAAAAAGTTGTATGGAGACTTGAATTCCGCCATCATGGTCCTTTCCGCATCCATCAACATCCGGTTCTTTCTCTCCGCAACACCATTTTGTTGAGGGGTATATGGTGCAGAATATTGATGCTTGATCCCCTCATCACTAAGAAACTCATCCAAGGTGTAGTTCTTGAACTCGGTGCCGTTGTCACTTCTTATTGTCAAGATCTTTCCATTATGTTGACGTTGAGCTTCATTTGCAAAGTCGATGACGGTTTGTTGAGTCTCACTCTTCCTCTTGAAGAAGTATACCCAAGTGTATCTTGAATAGTCATCCACAATCACCAAGCAATACTTTCTACCCCCAAGACTATCAAAGGATGGAGGTCCAAAGAGGTCCATGTGCAGGAGCTCCAAGGGTCTCTTCGAGTAGATGATAGTCGTGGGAGGGTGAGCCGTTTCATGAAGCTTTCCTTCGATACAAGCACTGCAAGCACGATCTTTGGCAAAACTAACATTTGTTAGTCCACGGACATGGTCCCCCTTGAGAAGACTTTTCAAAGATCTCATATTGACGTGGGCTAACCGGCGATGCCAAAGCCATCCCACGTCAACTTTATCCATTAGGCATGTCGCGGTCTTAGTGGGTCGCTCCGAAAAGTTTATCACATAGAGACCGTTCTCGACATGCCCAACAAAGGTTACTTTAAGAGTCTTGCTCCACAAGAGGGCCACGGTATCAATGTTAAAGAAGGTGGCAAAGCCCATGAGTGCAAGTTGACGAACGTAAAGAAAATTGTATGCAAGGGACTCAACAAGCATGACTTTCTCGATCGTTAGATCATGAGAAACGACAACCTTGCCAAGACCCAATACCTTAGAATGTGAGGCATCATCCCACTCGACATTGGTGGGCATATATGGGATCTTTTGCACGTCCACCACCAAGTCCTTGCTCCCGGTCATATGATTTGTTGCTCCACTATCAAGCAAGCATGATCCCCCACCGGAAGCAAACACCTACAAGAGATCAATGCTTGGTTTTAGGTACCCATTTAGTAATGGGTCCTTTGATGTTAGTAACGAGGGTCTTAGGAACCCAAATAGACCATTCAATGTACTCATAAGAAGAGCCAACAAATTTAGCATAGACATGCCCATCACTAGCACGGCACAACACATAAGAGGGGTTAAAGTCGCCGGCTTTGTTGGGAGAGATGGCTTTGCCCCTTTTGGCATCACCACTCTTCGCATTGTTCTTCTTCTCCTTAGGAGCACCCTCTCCTTCCTTCACAAAGGTTTGCTTGAGCGGGGGAGCTTGTTTGGTCTTGTTATTCTTCTTCTCATTCTTCTTCTTGTTCTTGGACTTGGGTGAGAACCCAACTCCCTTCTTGCCCACAACTTCCTTTTGATTGCTCAAAAGGTCATTTAAGTTCTTCTCACCTTGTATGCATGTCACAAGACCTTTCTCGAGTTGTTCCTTCAACTTGGCATTCTCCTCCACAAGATGCACATGCTCACAACACGGGTTAGTAGCATTTGCATTATCAATTAAGACCATGTGAGGAAATGTGGCCTTTTCCTTGGTTATCTTGACTTGGAGTTGAGCATGAGACTCCTTGAGGTTTGCATGAGCACCTTTCAAGACCTTATGGGCCTTGTCAAGTATATCAAACTCCTCCTTGAGTCTAGCATGATCAACCCCAAGTTTAGCCTTCTCGGAAGTTAGAACACGAGACACAACAAGAACATGATCAAGATCTTTCTTTAATTTGGCATGGTCATCGTTGTGTGACTCCTCAAGAGCCAAACGATGCCCACGCTCTTCCTCAAGAGCATTAGAGAGATCCGATATCTCATCGGCATAGTCACGACTATGACCTTCCATCTTAGAGATGGTTTCTTCGTGAGCCTCGATCATGTCATTGGCTTCACCAAGTTGTTCCAAGAGAGCAATGAAGTGCTTCTTGGATTTGCCCTTGAGCTTACTCATAAAGGTCTCAAACTCATTCTCCTCCACATTAGTCCCCTCATGTTCATCAATGCAATCCATCAAAGAATAATGATTGATGATGGTAGTTTTGATGTTGGGGGTTACCTTGTTGGTGGCGTTAGCCATGAGGCACTTGGCGGTGATGCTTTGATTAGGTGAGTCGAAGAGAGACACCCAAGGAGTCGTCGCAATGGCAACGGAGGCCATGGCAACCGACTCACCATCTTCATCATCATCATCGTCCTCATTGTACTCTCCTTGAACCACCAAAGCTTTGTGAGGAGCCTTCTTGGTGAAGTTGCTCTTGTTGGGGAAAGACTTTGCCTTGTCCTTACGGATGAGCTTGCCACCATTGTCTTCCCTCTTCTCATATGGGCACTCCGCAACAAAGTGACTCACATTGCCACAATTGAAACAAGTCCTCACTCGTTGCTTGCCCTTAGCGCCACATGAGTTGCTCTTGTTGAAGTTGGGCCTTGAGTTCTTCTTGCTCCAAAATTGCCTTGAAGCAAGGGCCATGTGTTCATGATAGTCATACTTCGTATCTTCGAGGTTGCTCTCTTCTTCTTCCTCCTCTCATTCTTCTTCGACACAAACCTTGGCCTTCAAAGCGAGGTTGGGCTTCTTTGCTCTTTGGGAGCGAAGCACCACATTGTCGGCGGTCTTGTCCAATATGCTCATAGCCACAAACTCATCCAACACATCACTTGAGGACAGGGTGTGGAAGTCCGGCCTTTGACGGATGACGGAGGACATGGCTTTGTGGTAGGGCATCATTGCCTTGAGGAATTTGCGCTTGATCCAGTTGTCATCCGTGTCCTTACTTCCATGATCCCGGAGGGAGACCGTGAGCTTGGTAACTCTCCAATAGAGCTCACGAGGTTCTTCATCTTCTTTCATTGCAAACTCATCGGCTTCATCTTGCACCACTTCATAGTTGGAACGTTGAATGCTTGCGCTTCCTTGATAAAGGGAAACCACCTTGTGCCAAGCATCTTTGGCAAGGGAGTAGGGCCGGAGATGAGGGAGGTCTTCGGGAAGGATTGCTTCTTGGATGATGAAGAGAGCATTCTCATTGAATTTATGGTCCACGACTTCTCTAGGAGAGAATTTGCTCGGGTCATGCGGATAGAAACCTTCTTCAATGATTCTCCAAAGGTTAGTGTTCACATGATTCAAATGACGCTTAAAACGATAAACCCAAGAATCAAAATCCTCCTTTTTATCAATCTTAGGAGGTGGACCGGCATGATTCAAATGAGTAGAAGGAATTGGTCCAACATAAACGGGAGGAGGTTGCACATGGGCGAAGATGCCGGTGCCATTCTTACCACTAGACGATGGGGATTTCTCACTAGTAGCTTCCCCCTTATCGGAATTAGCATCCGTCCCCGTGTTGGCGGGATCACCCACTTTCATGGGTGCGGTGGAAAGTTTAAGCCCTTCTAGGAAATCCTTAAACATGTCCTTGACCTCGGTCGTTATGGAGGTTTTTAATGTGTCCAACGCCACATTGAATTCCTCACGAGAGATCGAGGTACCCCCATCTCGCGTAGATGATATCGGATTCGCACCGGAAACGGGATGAGCCGTAGACATGCACGCCGATGAATCTTACCCAGCTTCAGGGCTCTCCGAGGAGATAACACCCCTACTGCTGCTCTGCGGGGTCTCCGCATGATCACTAATGCAAGGTGAGTACAAGATTGCTCCTTGAGCTGTTCGGGGTGAGGAAGGAGAAGGGCAGGGCTAGCTCTTCTCTTCCCTCTATATGTGTGTGTCAAACTACTAGGTTCCAACCCTTTGCATGGGTGCCCCGGGGGGTTTATATAGGCCTACCCCCCGGGGGTACAATGGTAATCCGGCTGGGCACGGGTCCCAGCCGTCAGTCTCTTTAGTCGCCGTCTTCTCCGCCGACTCCTGGGGCCCGCCGACTAGTGGGCCCCGCCGAAGGACCAGCATGGGGCCGTCAGCCCTTGTCCGTCGCGGGCAGGTCTTGCTGGCTGCATGTTACTGTAGCCGCGCTTCTAATGACGCGAGCTTGGTCGTGGGGTCATGGCAACAGTGCCGCCGCCGGCGGGCATCATCGCTGCCATTCCTCGCCTTGTCGTTAATGGCGCTTGGGGTGCTCGCCGTCTTCGCACTCCGCCGGCTGTGTGGGTCCCGCCGTCTTGGTCGCATGACAGAGCCATCGTGGGTACAGGAATCTGCCCGGCGCCGGGGCGGCGTGGCTCTGAAGGTTGCCACGGACAGAGATCTCCGTCGGTACGGAGCCCTGTGGCCATGCCAGCTCTTTATGAGCGGGGCAGGGACGGGCCGCAAGGCGGCTTCATCCCATCCCGCTCGTGGTCGCTCAGGCGAGAGGTGAATGGAGTTGCGGGCCGACTCCCTGTATCCGGCTTCACCGGAAGTCGCCAGCTTGGAGTCGGCTTGTCTTGAGGCCGTCTCTGGGACTCGGCTGGGAGGGGCAGTCGGCGACTCCGTCGCCGACTCTCAGAAGGCGGCTCTTCGTCTTGGGGTCTTGAGGGGCGCAGCCTGCCCCGATATTTTTAAAGGTCCTGGGGCTCGGGTTTGCCTACCCGTGGCCCATTACTCCGACAGTATTACTGTCGTTCCTAATGATAAAGATGAGTTGATCCCACAAAGAATTATTACAGGTTAAAGGATGGTAATTGATTTCCGCAAATTAAATAAAGCTACTAAAAAGGATCATTACCCCTTACCTTTTATCTAAACATACACATTTTTGCTTTCTAGATGGTTATTCTGGTTTCTCTCAAATACCTGTGTCAGCCAATGATCAATCAAATACTACTTTTACTTTCCCTTTTGGTACTTTTGCTTATAGACGTATGCCTTTTGGTTTATGTAATGCACCTGCTACCTTTCAAAGATGTATGATGGCTATATTCTCTGACTTTTGTGAAAAGATTTGTGAGGTTTTCATGGACGACTTCTCCGTTTATGGATCCTCTTTTGATGATTGCTTGAGCAACCTTGATCGATTTTTGCATAGATGTGAAGAAACTAATCTTGTCTTGAACTGGGAAAAGTGCCACTTTATGGTTAATGAAGGTATTGTCTTGGGGCATAAGGTTTCTGAAAGAGGTATTGAAGTTGATAAAGCCAAGGTTGATGCTATTGAAAATATGCCATGTCCCAAGGACATCAAAGGTATAAGAAGTTTCCTTGGTCATGCCGGTTTTTATAGGATGTTCATTAAGGACTTCTAAAAAATTTCTCGGCCTCTGACTAATTTATTACAAAAAGATATACCATTTGTCTTTGATGATGACTGTGTAGAAGCATTTGAAATACTTAAGAAAGCATTGATCTCTGCACCTATTGTTCAGCCACCGATTGAATTTACCTTTGAAATTATGTGTGATGCTAGTGATTATGCTGTAGGTGTTGTTCTAGGGCAAAGAGTTGATAAGAAATTAAATGTCATCCAATATGCTAGTAAAACTCTAGACAATGCTCAAAGAAACTAGGCTACTACTGAAAAAGAATTCTTAGCAGTTGTATTTGCATGTGATAAGTTCAGACCTTATATTGTTGATTCCAAAGTAACTATTCACACTGATCATGCTGCTATTAAATATCTTATGGAAAAGAAAGATGTTAAACCTAGACTTATTAGATGGGTTCTCTTGCTACAAGAATTTGATCTGCATATTATTGATAGAAAGGGAGCTGAGAACCCCGTTGCAGACAATTTGTCGAGGTTAGAAAATGTTCTTGATGACCCACTACCTATCAATGATAGCTTTCCTGATGAACAATTAAATGTCATAAATACTTCTCGTACTGCACCATGGAGATGCTGATTATGCTAATTACATCGTTGCTAAATTTATACCACCTAGTTTCACATACCAGCAAAAGAAAAGGTTTTTCTATGACTTGAGACATTACTTTTGGGATGACCCACATCTTTATAAAGAAGGAGTAGATGGTGTTATTAGACGTTGTGTACTGAGCATGAACAGAATGATCCTACGCAAGTGTCACTCTGAGGCTTATGGAGGACACCACGCTGGAGATAGAACTGCACATAAGGTATTTCAATCCGGTTTTTATTGGCCTACTCTCTTCAAGGATGCCCGTAAGTTTGTCTTATCTTTTGATGAATGTCAAAGAATTGGTAATATTAGTAGACATCAAGAAATGCCTATGAATTATTCACTTGTTATTGAACCATTTGATGTTTGGGGCTTCGATTATATGGGACCTTTTCCTACCTATAATGGATACACCCATATTTTAGTTGTTGTTGATTATGTTACTAAGTGGGTAGAAGCTATTCCAACTAGTAGTGCTGATCATAACACTTCTATTAAAATGCTCAAAGAAGTTATTTTTCCGAGGTTTGGAGTCCCTAGATATTTAATGACTGATGGGGGTTCACACTTTATTCATGGTGCTTTTCATAAAATGCTGGCTAAGTATGATGTTAATCATAGAATTGCATCCCCTTATCACCCGCGGTCTAGTGGTCAAGTAGAGTTGAGTAATAGAGAGCTCAAATTACTTTTGCAAAAGATTGTCAATAGATCTGTAAAGAATTGGTCCAAGAAACTTGATGATGCATTATGGGCCTACAGAACTGCATATAAATATCCTATGGGTATGTCTCCGTATAAATGGTTTATGGAAAAGCATGCCACTTACGTCTCGAACTAGAACATAAGGCTTATTGGGCTATTAAAGAGCTCAACTATGATTTCAAACTTGCCGGTGAGAAGAGGTTATTTGACATTAGCTCACTTGATGAATGGAGAATCCAAGCCTATGAAAATGTCAAGTTGTTTAAAGAAAAAGTTAAAAGATGGCATGACAAAAGAATACAAAAGTGTGAGTTTAATGTAGGTGATCATGTATTGCTATACAACTCTCATTTAAGATTTTTTGCAGGAAAACTTCTCTTTAAATGGGAAGGTCCTTACGGTATCGAGGAGGTCTATCATTCCGGTGCCATAAAATCAACAACTTCGAAGGCACAAATCCGAAGGTGGTGAACGGTCAAAGAATCAAACATTATATCTCAGGTAATCCCATAAATGTTGAAACCAATGTTATTGAAACCATAACCCCGGAGGAATACATAAGGGACACTTTCCGGAACGTTTCAGACTCCGAAAAAGAATAGGTATGTGGTACGGTAAGTAAACCGACTCCTAAACAGTTTTTATGGCAATATTTCTCCGTTTTGGAATATTTAGAAAAATAGAAAAATAAGAAGCAGTCCGGGAAGGACACGAGGGCTCCACGAGGGTGGAGGGCGCGCCATACCCTACTGGGCGCGCCCCCCTACCTCGTGGGCACCTCGTGTGCTCTCCGGACTCTGTTTTCTTGCACGATACATATTTTGGTCGGTAAAAATTCATTATATAATCTCCCGAAGGTTTTTACTCCTGTACCATGCAAATATTCTCTGTTCTTGTTTCAAGTTGTTGCTGTTGCAGATTAGAGCAAGATGTCTTCTCAAGAGTCAGTTGGAGAGAGACGGTGTCTCATCTGGCATCGGAACCAAGGACAAACAATGATGCTGACCACTTTGGGCCAGCAATGGAGGAAGAGATGGAGGCTAATTTGATGAGGATATATGCCATGGAGGATCAAGAAGTCACTTCTCGCTTCAGAGCTGGGTTCACGATGGGAGAACTACAGAGCTCAGCCATTCCAAACTCGGTTATCCCTTCCAATGTTAGATTTCTTTCTTATGAAAATATGAAGAAGAGTGTCACTTGTTCTCCTGCAGCTACGCAACACCCTTGGGTGCAAGGAGCTTTAGCCGTTACAGGAAACCTTCGTAAGGAATTAATGGACCTCAAGCAGCAAGTCAATAAGCTTGAGGAAGAGAATCGTATCTTGAGGGGCATCATCGCCAAGAATATCGCACCTTCACCAGCAAAGGAGATATAATCACATGGGTATGGGCACTCCCCTTGGCAACTGCCAAGCTTGGGGGAGGTGCCCCGGTATCGTATCACAACCACACTCCTAGCCTTACCATTTTTCTTAGTTCGTTCGTTTTAGTAGAATCTTGATCTAGTAGAATAAAGTTTTGGTATGATCTAGTTTTGAGTTTTGCTTTATGATCCCTCTATGTAATCAAGTCCGTGAGCTATATAATAAAGATTAGTGTTGAGTCAAGGGCTTGATTATTTTGCCATGATCTTGAGTGAATAAAATAAAAGAGAAAAGAATAAAAAGGAATAAACATATCATATTGATCTTATTGAGAGTAATGACTTCACATAGAAAGAGTATGATGATTAAAAGTTGTTGAGAGTTGACAAACGTGGCTTTGTCATTGTTGCAATTAATAGGAAGTAATAAGGAAAGAGAGGTTTCACATATAAATATACTATCTTGGACATCTTTTATGATTGGGAGCACTCATTAAAATATGACATGCTAAAGAGTTGATGTTGGACAAGGAAGACAACGTAATGAGTTATGTTTTCTTATATCTGAGATAAAGTATATTGCCAGGGATCTTCCAACATGTTGAGCTTGCCTTTCCCCCTCATGCTAGCCAAATTCTTTGCACCAAGTAGAGATACTACTTGTGCTTCCCAAAACCCTTAAACCAGTTTTGCCATGAGAGTCCACCATATCTACCTATGGATTGAGTAAGATCCTTCAAGTAAGTTGTCATCGGTGCAAGCAATAAAAATTGCTCTCTAAATATGTATGATTGATTGGTGTGGAGGAAATAAGCTTTATACGATCTTGTGATGTGGAAGAAATAAAAGCGACGGACTGCATAATAAAGGTTCATATCACAAGTGGCAATATAAAATTATGTTCTTTCCCATTAAGATTTTGTGCATCCAACCCTGAAAGCGCATGGCAGCCTCTGCTTCCCTCTGTGAAGGGCCTATCTTTTACTATTATCTTCTACCTTATGCAAGAGTCATGGTGATCTTCACCTTTCCTTTTTATATTTTATCCTTTGGCAAGCACAAGGATGTTGGAAAGATCCTGATACATATATCTAATTGGATGTGGGTTAGCATGAGTTATTATTGTTGACATTACCCCTGAGGTAGAAGGTTGGGAGGCGAAACTATAAACCCCTATCTTTCTCTGTGTCCGGTTGAAACTCCATAACCACAAGCATTGCGTGAGTGTTAGCAATTATGAAAGACTAAATGATAGTTGAGTATGTGGACTTGCTAGAAAGCTCTGACATAGACTCTTTCTGATGTTATGATAAATTGCAATTGCTTCAATGACTGAGATTATAGTTTGTTGGTTCTCAATAAAGTTTCTGATTCATACTTTGCATTGTGAATAGATTATTACTTGAGCATAAGAAATCATATGACAATATCCATATATGTTGCTGTTATGAGAATAATCATGATGCCCTCATGTCCGTATTTTATGTTATCGACACCTCTACCTCTAAACATGTGGAAATATTTATCGTTATCGGCTTCCGCTTGAGGACAAGCGAGGTCTAAGCTTGGGGGAGTTGATACGTCCATTTTGCATCATGCTTTTATATCGATATTTATTGCATTATGGGCAGTTATTACCCATTATGTCACAATACTTATGCCTATTCTCTCTTATTTTACAAGGTTTACATAAGGAGGGAGAATGCCGGCAACTGGAATTTGGGCTGGAAAAGGAGCAAATATTAGAGACCTATTCTGCACAACTCCAAAAGTCCTGAAACTCCATGAAAGTTATTTTTGGAAATAATAAAAAATATTGAGCAGAAGAAGTACGTCCGGGGGGGCCCACCTTGCCACGAGGGTGGGGGGCGCGCCCTACACCCCAGGGCGCGCCCTACACCCCAGGGCGCGCCCCCTGCCTCGTGGGCCCCCTGTTGGCCTTCCGGTGGCCATCTTCTGCTATATGAAGTCTTTCGTCCGAAGAAAAATAGTAAGCAACCTTTCGGGATGAGACTCCGTCGCCACGAGGCGGAACCTTGGCGGAACCAATCTAGGGCTTCGGCAGAGCTGTTCTGTCGGTGTTCTGGGAATGGGGGTCCCCAGACTTGCCTACCTGCGGCCCACGGCGTGGCTAGGCAGCAGGCCGTTCGGCCCATCTTCATCAGCAAGGCATCCAAGACCCTCGAGAGGGTCCAAGCCTTGCGAGGCGGACAACGCATGTCCTTCTCTGGAGTGGCCTAGCTAGGCAGGCTCATGAGGAGCGGAGATATCAAGGCAGGGCAAACCTCATGAGGCTCTCGTGACGTGAGCCATGACGAACGGTGCCAGGCGGGTGCCAGGCGGGCGCCGGTGCGCGCAGCGTCCTTATTTCCTCTTTGGTGCTAAGGAGGCCAGCGCACGCGAAGAGTAACGAGGCATCAGGCAAAGGTTGCCATATTGGTGCAACGAGACCAAGACCAGGAGGACCGCAAGAAGGAGGTCATCGTGGAGCCCAAGACAACGTCACCCTAGAGCTTTTCGCAGGCGAAGGCCGCTTTTGTCAGGATAGCTTGTACTAGCTGTCCCCATCAAATTTGCCCGCCGTTGTTGGCTCCCTTCCCGCTCGATATTTGGGAAGAGGACCAAGGCCTCTATAAATAGGACTAGCCACCACCATAGGAAGGGGATCGAGAACAGAGAGGTCGAACCATCACGCCACAAGCTCATACGCACAAGAACACCTCAACCTCAAGAGGCTGTTCTTCCCTTGTACTATTCATCATCAGCCCAAGAGGCAATCCACCACCACCACACTGGAGTAGGGTATTACACCACATCGGTGGCCCGAACCAGTATAAACCCCGTGTATTTCTATGTTGCGAATTTGTCGAGCTTGTCTGCAAGATATTAGCGAGCTAGAGCGCAGATCGGTAGGAGGGAAAGGCTCCGCGCGCACCCCAGTGTTCGAACCTTAAGGGTTTGCCGGAACCCCACTTCTGACATTTAGCGCGCCAGGTAGGGGTGCGCCGGAGCCCCTCTCCACCAACCTGCGCTGCCACCCGCCTCTGCGACCGACACCAACAACAGGGTTTCTGGGTACCGGGCCCTGGCCCCCGCCCTACGGCAGGTGCAGTGGCCAACCAAGTTCAAGCCGGAGATGCCGCCGCGTTACGACGGCGCGGCAGATCCGGCGACGTTCCTGCTGGCATACGAGGAGGCTGTCCTTGAAGCCGGAGGCGACGACAAGATCATGGCCAACTGGTTCCCCATGGCTCTCACCGACGAGCCATGCGTCTGGCTGCTTAACCTCCCGGGGTCCACGGTGGCGTCCTGGGAGGAACTCCGCAACCTCTTCACTGCGCGCTACGCGGTGCCGGCGCACCACGCAGTTGCGGCGCTGCTGGGTGGCTCTCAAGCACCGCCTTCAGATCTCCACGTCAAGCCTTTCTTCCGTCAGATTGGGGCAGCCTTCAAGCGCCCGGGGGCTCCGCCGGGTTGGGCTGCGTCGGAGGCCGACCTCACCTTCCACTCAGAAGACCACCCCGGCTCCAATGCCGGCTCTGGCATACTCCCGATGCTCTGCACACCTACCATCTGCGACGTGGCCGTCACCAATACCCTCATCGACGGCTGTGCCAGCCTCAACTTGCTCTCCGTAGAAGCCTTCAGCCTCCTCCATGTGTCGCCCGAGAGGCTCAACCTCAACAAGCCTTTTTCGGGAGTGGGCGGCGGAGCTGCCCACTCTCTGGGGCAGATCCGCGTCCCTGTCACCTTTGGCACGCGCGACAACTACCGCACTGAGCTGGTGGACTTCGACGTCGCCCGCATCGGTCTTCCGTACAATGGCATACTCGGGTATCCGGCTCTTGCTCAGTTCATGGCAGCGACTCATCCAACCTACAACCTCATGAAGGGACCAGGGAGCAAGGGCGTCCTCACCGTCAAAGCGGACACTAAGGAAGCAAAGGACGGCGCCAGCTCACTCTTCAAGACCATGGCGGCAAGAAGACAGCCTGGGCCGGCGCCAAGACGCCCGAGGCCAAGGAGACCGCGCCTGCCAAGAAGAAGCAATTGTTCACCTAAGACAAAGCAGAGACCAAGAAGGTGCCGGCTGACGAGGACGGGTCTTCAGGAGCCACCTTTACCATAGGAACCAGCCTTGACCCGGGACAAGAAGAAGCTTTGGCGAGGTTTTTGCGCGCCGGCAAGGAGATATTCACGTGGGAGCCCATTCAGCTGGTAAGGGTCCCGAGAGAGGTGATCCAGCATCATCTAGGGGTGTGCCCCAACATGCGCCCCATGAAGCAGCGGGCAAGACGGTAGTCCATAGAGAAGCAGACCTTCATCGTCCAAGAGACGCGCAAGTTGGAGTCAGCAGGCACCATCCGAGAGGTTCGATACCCCGAATGGCTGGCGAACCCTGTCGTGGTACCGAAGAAAGTTGGGAAGGAACGGATGTGCGTCGACTTCACCAACCTTAACAAAGCTTGCCCCCAAGAGTCGTTCCCCCTTCCGCGCATCGATCAAATCGTCGACTCCATCGCCGAGTGCGACTTTTTATGTTTCCTGGATGCGTTCTCTGGATACCATCAAATCAAGATGGCGGTGGAGGACGTGGAGAAGACGGCCTTCCTGACACCGTGTGGGGTGTACTGCTACACCTGCATGCCCTTCGGCCTATGCAACGCTAGTGCAACCTTTCAGCGGCTGATGCACATCGCCTTGGGGCGGCAGCTCGGCCGGAACACAGAGGCCTACGTCGATGACGTAGTGGTCAAATCTCGCGAGGCGAAGACGTTGATTCAAGACTTGGAGGAGACCTTTGAGAGCTTGAGCCGGGTGAACTTGAGGCTTAACCCGGAGAAGTGTGTGTTTGGCGTCCCCTCCGGTAAGCTACTAGGGTTCCTTGTATCCCACAGAGGGATCGAGGTGAACCCGGAGAAGATCAAGGCCATCGAAGACATGAGCTCGCCACAGACCCTCAGGGAGATGCAAAAGCTGGCAGGACGGGTGACCACGTTAGGGCGTTTCATCTCCAAGCTTGGCGAGCGCGCCTTGCCCTTCTTTAAGCTCATGAAGAAGAAGGGCCCATTCGAGTGGACCCCGGAGGCCGACCGGGCCTTCCAAGACCTCAAGAAATACCTCACCAGCCCCCTGGTGATGGTGGCACCACGGCCTCTCAAGCCTCTGGTATTTCACCTTGCCGCCACACCATACTCCGCCAGCGCGGCGTTGGTGGCGGTTCGGGAGGAGCGCCAAGACAAGGGTGCACCGAGCCAAGCCGGAACTGATGCAGCGCAGGGTCAGGAAGGCGCAGTGGAGCCGTCAGCGGCGGACGACCAAGCTCAGCAGGGCAACACCACAGAAGCTCCCGAGGACGGTTAGGTCTTAGAAAACCCTCCACCTCAGGATACGCCACAATCTCCGCAGGACCCGAGCCTTAACAGTGTGCCAGCCTTCGTCGAACACCCGGTGTACTTTGTCAGCACCGTACTGCGGGACGCGAGGGCACGCTACCCCATGTCACAAAAGCTCCTGCTCACACTCTTGGTGGCCTCGCGCAAGCTACGACACTACTTCCAGGGCCACCCCATCAAGTTCGTCTCATCTTACCCATTGGAGAGGGAACTCAGGAGCCCGAACTTGGCCGGAAGGGTCGTTGAATGGAACATCGAGCTGCAAGCATTCCAGCTGGAGTTCAGCACTACCAGGGTCATCAAAGGAGCCGTACTCGCCGATTTTGTGGCAGAATGGACCGGTGCCCCAGCTCTTGAGGAAGGAGAAGACCAGTGTCCACCTCCCCAGGAAGTGAGGCACCAGACGGCTGGGTCATGTACTTCGATGGCGCCTTCGTGCACCAGGACGCGGGGGCTGGAGCAGTGCTCATCTCGCCCACTCAGGACAAGCTTTACTACGCCGTGCAACTCTGCTTCCAGCGCAGCGAGAAGGTCTCCAACAATATCACGGAATACGAAGGCCTCATAGCTGGCCTGAAGGCTGCGGCGGCCCTAGGGGTGAAGCGCCTCACCATCAAAGGCGACTCGCAGCTCCTCGTCAACATCTCCAACAAAGTGTATGAGCAAAAGGATGAGCACATGGAGGCCTACCTTGCGGAGGTGCGCAAGATGGAAAAGCAGTTCTTGGGCCTGGAGTTGCAGCATGTGCCCCGGGGCACCAACAAGGAAGCCGACGACATCGCAAAGAGAGCCTCCAAGCGGCAACCGCAAGAGCTGGGCTCAAGAGCGGCTTTGCCGCCGTCCACGCCGCCTCTTTCAAGCATGACTCAGCTCGGGAGGAGCTCCCACAGCCTCGCCACGGGAGCCCCGGCTTATGCCCAACCTCAGAGCTCACTGCTCTTGGCGCTCGAGCCTCAGGAGAAGTGCTGGACCAAGGAATTCAAGGAGTACCTGATGCACGGGACGCTGCCGGGGAAGGAAGAAGATGCGGAGCGCGTGGCCCGACAGGCCACGACATACTACATTCAAGACGGCAAGTTGTACAGGAAACGGCCGAACGAGGTCACGCTGCGCTGCTTC
Organism: Aegilops longissima; assembly: GCA_021605205.1. Lineage (NCBI taxonomy): Eukaryota > Viridiplantae > Streptophyta > Magnoliopsida > Poales > Poaceae > Aegilops > Aegilops longissima. The sequence goes on along the minus strand of CM038677.1, from coordinate 226,415,083 downwards.
TCCAGCGATCAGGGAAGGGAGCTGCTGATGGACATACACGGCGGGGACTGTGGACATCACTGGTCGTGAAGGACCCTCGTCGGCAAAGTCTTCCGCAACGGATTCTATTGGCCAACAACACTCAACGATGCAGCCGAGCTGGTGAAGTCCTGCGAAGCTTGCCAATTCCACGCCAGGCAAATCCACCAGCCCACTCAGGGCCTCCAAACCATCCCACTCACATGGCTGTTTGCAGTTTGGGGGCTTGACATCTTAGGCCCGTTCCCACGGGCGCCAGGGGACTATCGCTATCTCTACGTCGCCATCGACAAGTTCACCAAGTGGGCGGAAGTGGAAGCCGTCAGTACCATTCCAGCTGGCTCTGCTGTCAAGTTCATCAAGGGCCTCGTGAGCCACTTCGGGGTTCCCAACCGCATCATAACAGATAACGGCTCGCAGTTTACTAGTAACCTCTTCAAAACCTACTGCGCTAACCTTGGAACGCAGATTTGCTACGCTTCGGTGGCCCACACCAGGAGCAATGGTCAGGCCGAACACTCCAACGCTGAGGTCCTGAGGGGTCTCAAGACCAGGACCTTCAAGAAGAAGTTGGAGGCCTGTGGTAGGGGCTGACACGACGAACTCCAGTCCGTTCTGTGGTCCATACGTACCACTGCCACCAAGCCAACGGGCGAGACTCCATTCTTCCTCGTTTATGGAGCCGAGGCAGTCCTTCCTCACGAGGTCAAGCATCGCTCCGCGCGGGTCTTGGCGTTCGACGAAACGCAGAAGGACGCCACGCGGGGGATGGATCTCGTGCTGGGGGAGGAGCGCCGTCGCGAAGCCGCATTGAGGGCGACAAGGTACCAAAAAGCTCTGCGGCGGTACCATTGCCGCAACATCTGCTCCAGGATGCTCGAGGTAGGCGACCTCATCCTGAGGCGGGTCCTCTCCAGGGAAGGGATGCACAAGCTTCCGCCCATGTGGGAGGGCCCGTTCAGGGTCGTTCATGTCTCCAGGCCAGGTGCAGCGCGCCTGGAGACGCGGGATGGGACGCCCATCCGTAATGCCCGAACATCCAAAGACCTCCGGAAGTTCTATCCATGAAGCAAGGCCCAGAGCCTGAGAAGCAAGGCCCAGAGCCTGAGAAGAAAGGCCCAGAGCCTGTGAAGAAGGCCCGGTGCCTATGAAGAATCGCCGCCCGTGACACTCATGTAATAATGAGTTGGGGCTGTACACGCCCCAGAGTCTCAGGAGCACCGACCTCAGGCCCTGGGGCTCCCTCCCACGCCTAGTGGACAAAACTTAGCTCCGCGCTGGTGAGAAGACTTGAACGGACCCGTGCGAGCTCGTGTACATGCCAGCGCCAGCGCCCGTGTCCGTGCACACCCCTGCACCCACCACGGCGCCGGTCCCCATGTGTATGCCTGCACCCTGATGACCCACAAGTATTGTGGATCTATCGTAGTTCTTTCGATAAGTAAGAGTGTCGAACCCAACGAGGAGCAGAAGGAAACGATAAGCGGTTTTCAGCAAGGTATTATCTACAAGCACTGAAATAATAGGTAACCGATAGTTTTGTGATAGGATAATTTGTAACGAGCAACAAGTAACAAAAGTAAATAAAGTGCAGCAAGGTGGCCCAACTTTTTGTAGCAAAGGACAAGCCTGGACAAACTCTTATATAGAGAAAAGCGCCCGAGGACACATGGGAATTATCGCTGCTTAGTTTTCATCATGTTCATATGATTCGCTCGTACTTTGATAATTTGATATGTGGGTGGACCGGTGCTTGGGTGCTGCCCTGACTTGGACAAGCATCCCACTTATGATTAACCTCTATTGCAAGCATCCGCAACTACAACAAAAGTATTAAGGTAAACCTAACCATAGCATGAAACATATGGATCCAAATCAGCCCCTTACGAAGCAGCGCCTAAACTAGGGTTTAAGTTTCTGTCACTCTAGCAACCCATGATCTACTTATTACTTCCCAATGCCTTCCTCTAGGCCCAAATTATGGTGAAGTGTTATGTAGTCGATGTTCACATAACACCACTAGAGGATAGACAACATACATCTCATCAAAATATCGAACGAATACCAAATTCACATGACTACTAATAGCAAGACTTCTCCCATGTCCTCAGGAACAAACGAATTCACTCACAAAGCATATTCATGTTCATAATAAGAGGGCTATTAATATGCATAAAGGATCTGAACATATGATCTTCCACCAAATAAACCAACTAGTATCAACGACAAGGAGTAATCAACATTACTAGCAACCTACAGGTACCAATCCCGGACTTAGAGACAAGAATTGGATACAAGAGATGAACTAGGGTTTGAGAGGAGATGGTGATGATCAAGATGTTGATGTAGATTGCCCTCTCCCGATGAGAGGAGCGTTGGTGATGACGATGGAGATGATTTCCCCCTCCCGGAGGGAAGTGTCCCCGGCAGAACATGTCGGAAGTGGGGTTCCGGCAAACCCTTAAGGTTTGAACACTAGGGTGCACGCGGAGCCTTTCCCTCCTACCGATCTACGCTCTAGCTCGCTAAGATCTTGCGGACGAACTCGACGAACTCGCAACACAGAAATACACGGGGTTTATACTGGTTCAGGCCACCGATGTGATGTAATACCCTACTCCAGTGTGGTGGTGGTGCATTGCCTCTTGGGATGATGATGAACAGTACAAGGGAAGAACATCCTCCTGAGGTTGAGGTGTTCTTGTGCGTATGAGCTTGTGGCGTGAGGTTTCGACCTCTCTGTTCTCGATCCCCTTCCTATGGTGGTGGCTAGTCCTATTTATAGAGGCCCTGGTCCTCTTCCCAAATATCGAGCGAGAAGGGAGCCAACAACGGCAGATAAATTTGAAGGGGGGCAGCTAGTACAAGCTATCCCGACAAAAGCGGTCTTCGCCTGCGAAAAGCTCTGGGGTGACGCCGTCTTGGACTCCACGATGACCTCCGTCTTGCCGTCCTCCTGGTCTTTGTGTAGTTTCACCAATATGGCAACCTTTGCCTGATGCCTCGGTACTCTTCGCCTGCGCTGGCCTCCTTATCACCAAAGAGGAAATAAGGACGCTGTGCACACCGACGCCCGCCTGGCACCCGCCTGGCACCGTTCGTCATGGCTCACGTCACGAGAGCCTCGTGAGGTTTGCTCTGCCTTGATATCTCTGCTCCTCGTGAGCCTGCCTAGCTAGGACACTCTAGAGAAGGCCATGTGTCGTCCGCCTCGCGAGGCTTGGACCCTCGCGAGGGTCTTGGATGCCTTGCTGATGAAGATGGGCTGAACGGCCTGCTGCCTAGCCATGCCGTGGGCCGCAGGCAGGCAAGTCTGGGGACCCCCGTTCCCAGAACACCGACAGTAGCCCCCGGGCCCAAGGTGCACTCGGGCTTGGCTTCACGGCGAAGCCAAGGGTCAAGTTCGGAGCACCGCGGGCCCCAAAAGCATGCGGCCTCGATCGACGTGTGGTGGATGATTGGACGTGGGTGTCTCGGCTTCCCCACACTGCCTTGGCAACTACACGACTTGACAAGTCCCTGCGACATGCAAGGAAAACCATCATTACCTTCGATCGTGGGAGACGCCGGTTGGCCTTCTCCTGCTATAAATGGGGAGGGGGGCGGAGCCCCCGTTGCCCATATCTTCCTCGCTTGGTCGCTTCTCTGCTTCATTGCTTGCAGTCCCATCAATGGCGCCACGAAATAAGTTCTTTGCCGCCGAGAAAGGAAAGGCCCATCGCGAGGGCCCCGGCTCCCGGACGGCCGCAGCAGGCCCCGGCCTTGGCAGCGCCGCCCAAGCCATACGCGCGCGCCAGCTCGCCCCCTTGAGCAGTGGGGAGTTCGTCGGAATGCGCCGACCAGCTCCAATTGCCGCCGCATGACCCCGACAACTGTCGCCGGCGTTCTTATCCACTGCCGCCGTCAAACCGACCTCGACCGCCTATAAATAGGAGACCCCGAGCTCGTCCAGACCCTCAGGCGACCTCAGACCATTTCTCTAGAGCCCCCACAGCCAGCAATCAACGGAGGGAGGCCGTCTTCCTCGTCTCTGGCCAGTTCGGCCGCCGCCACACTCCGGTCCCGTTCGTCGCGAGCAGGGCCTCCCCAGTCCATCCAGTGCCACCGTCCGACTCCCCTTGACCTCTCAAACTCGATCGGGAGCCACCGTAGCTCGAAATCCCAATCCTGCCGAAACCACCATCCGCCGCGGAGCTCGCCGCCGGCGACCCCCTCCACCCCTGCCAGCCTACCGACCACTAGGAGGACCGCCCTGGACCAGCGGATCCATCCCCGCCCTCAGAATCCCGCGGGGAGCCGCTGTTTGTCGACGGCGATCGCTGAAGCCCCACCACCGCTCGGCCAGAGGAGAAGGAGGCACGGGCGACTGGTCAAACCTGACCAGTGGGCCCAAGGGGCCCACTGTCAGTGACCCCAAGACGGCCCGCGCCGGTTTAAGTGGAAGCGTATTCCACCAAATACGCCTTCGCTAGAGGGAAACGTAAGTGCTGTGGAACTGCCTTTTTTAAACAGATTTTGACTAAACTTTGTCTGGCTATAATTTTAAAATACAAGTCCAATTGATTTGATTCTTTATCTATTGTTTCTCAATTTTTTTCTAATTTATTTTCATATTTATTTGAAAATTTTCCAAACAACTTTTTTGTACTATTTTGAAACTATGTGTTAATTCAAATTTTCGTAAAATAGGATTTTGAAGAAGAAGGCAACTTTCAAAAGGTGCACCCCCTTGCATACTCTTGAAGGCAAGCATTCTGAACCCCGGCATAATATTTGTTGTGTATCGTTCGATGCATATACTACACCACCTTGACGTGAAGTATTCGGTATTTTATGTGGTGCTATGACCATATTAATGAGTACATAATAATGATTCCTTGGAATTTGATATGCTTCTGATAGTAATCACCCTCGTATGCCTTTCATGCCTATCGGAAGGGATCCAGGAAAGTCTCTGTCTTGGGTAGACACGAGCTTGTCCCTAGTTCTTCGTCAAGACGGTTATGTCCGGTAAGGCATGGTGAGGTATGATGAGTGGTGATTCTGTCTGATTGCTGTGAAATATATTTATTATGCTTATCATGCAGGAAAGGCTTTAACCTCCGAGTCGACTGTGACATCGAGTCTTGTTCCAAAGAACTCCCCATACTTGTTTCAGACTACCACTTGTCCCTGCTATAGGTAGGGTACGGTTCAGTAAGTTGTCAACCCCTTCCTAGCACACACCTTACAGACAGGCCATGGTGGAAGATACCGCTGCATCCGTAGGCATGCCACCTGGTCCGGGGCATGGGTGTTTCCGGTTGAGACGAGGGTAGCTCCCTAGTTTTGCGCTGCTATAAATTTTGTGATCCCATGCTAGTCGAGGTTGTAGCCTCCCACTTAGAGTTTTGCTTAACGGGTGTCGTGGGTGATTCCGCATAATCGATAAGTTAGGCTGGGTGTGTGCGGTCGTGTGTTTTCAATTAAAAGACCGTGGTCGGAATTATTCCCGATGGACTAAAGGAATCCGTTACTCGTGGGTAAAGAGTACACCCTCTGCAGAGATTATATCTATTCGAATAGCCGTGTCCATGGTTAAGGACTACAGTCTGGGATGGGTCAAGTGTTTGTCTTAGTGTCGGTCTTCGGAGGAAAAACTACTAAACCAGAACATGGAACATGACTTGTGACTTATGATGATTAGGATTATTATTATTATGGACTAACCATTTATATTATTTGAATTATCGAGTATCCCTGGGACGGTTCTACCTCCTGGATAATCACTGTGATTATTTACTTATAAGCCCTTTATGTGGTGTTGCACAGACGCCCGACTGTGGCATGCTTGTTATTTAATGTACTTATAAGCCCTTTATGTGGTGTCACACAGACGCCCGACTGTGGCATGCTTGTTATTTTTTTATTTATAAGACCTTTATGTGGTGTCGCTCAGACGCCCGACTGAGGCATGCTTTATATTATTATCCTTTCGAGGCGTTGCTTCTGACACCCGATAGGTGCATTCTATTTCTACTCCCTTATTGCATATTCATATGAATCACCTGCCTGCGTGCATCATGGATTTTTACTTTATTTCGTGACTGACATTGTGATCATAGAATATTTCAGAGCATGATTATCATTTGTTATATTATACCTGTGTTCAAAATGTTTGCGAGTACATTCAAAACTACTCACTGGCTTGTCCCTGGCTATTGTCTTGGCCAGATTTCTTGCATGGAGAGGGGCGTTGCGATGACAACCCCGGAACCCACGTAATGGTGACAGCAGCCTCGCGAAGATAGGAGTTACCCTGGTTAGCTGTTCCTGTGGGAAATGGAGTCCCATAGACGCAGATGAACCACAAACCGCTTCCACCATCAGCCACTAGAAACCAATTGTCGTACTCATAGGCCAGAATGGTCTTGTACTACACATTTTGTATTTTGCTTGGAATTTCTGTATCAAGTTGGTGCCTCATCAGCTAACAGTAATCCTGGGGCTGGTGAGCACAAGGGCCATTTCTGGGAAATTTATATCCCAAAAATCCGGTTCTGACAACCTTGGTATCGAGCCAGTCGACCATTGGCTAATCCTATCTTAGCCAGTCAATAAACCTAGGTTAACCAACCCACCGAACTTAACCTAACCCCAGCCAAGCTCCTCGTAAGATAGCCACACAAAGGACCCGACACCTTTTGGCAATCGGTGCCCAACCTATCAGCCTAGCTTGTCGATCACACGCCAGTGACCGAAACCTAAATAGTCTCTTTCGCAAGCGTGCGACGGAAGACTCCGTCCCCTTTTTCGATAAAAAGGGCACGCTAGCCTCAACCCAGCAGAGCACAACCTCTTCCCCAAACCGAGCTATAATGCTTGGCCCCATTGTGCACAATGAGACCACAGCAACCAACCTTGGAGGTTTTGTGACCGTGCTAGCAAACCTCACCCGCCGTGCCTTTGCATTAGAAGAGCCCCCAGAGTATGTTGTGTACCAAGGAAGCGTGAGCAGTGAGAGCCGTCAATTTTGGGCCACAGTGCACGTCTATGGTAGGGGTCTATCGCCAGAACGCCCTTACAGGTTCACCGGAAGGACAACTTTCTTTGAGCCACAAGCCATCCAACTAGCTGCTCGAGAGGCTATAGTTCAACTCCGGCACTTGTCGCCCAGAGTTAACTGTCCCTCGTTCTACTACTACCCTAGCCGTGATGGGTATGGTAGGCCACCCCAGGTTGCCAACGGAGATCATGAGACGGTTCCTGCATTGTTGCATCTGGTGCGCTATGTAAGTGATGCGCTATGTAAGTGCACTAGAGGAACTGTTCGATCAAATCACCCTTGATCTGATCGCAGCTCGTGGAGAACTGGTTCGCCGAGCCCCGGCAAGAGGAGAAGATGAGCCCGACGCCGACAACCCAGTCGTGCTGTTCGGACAACCGATCGAGTCCTTGAGATCTGCCCCAGCCATCGACCAAAATACTTTGGTGTCCCCAGAAGTGCTTTGTCGCCTTTTGGGAACACGCTCCTATGGGATTGTGGCCAACAACCCCCATGATGGTCATCATAGCTACCCCAACCCTGCAGCCCCTCAACTCCATCCAGCTAACCCTGACGGTGAAACCCGTGGAGAAGCCTCGACGTCCACAAGGCACGCCCACTTACATATTAACGAGTTAGACTAAGTCCCTCGAGTAGTACCAAGCCTAAGTATTTCTACGCCATGTAATTATGTGATCCTGTATCTCCATAATTAACGTAGCCTGCTTGTGTGCCTCTGTTTTGAACAGTAGCCATGCATAAGTATGTTGGCGTATGGTTACATTTTTTATTCCGGGCGTAGCTACCAAAAACCACCCCCGACGATACCCACGGTAATACATCACTATTGTGAGATATGTGTATCTGTAGCATTGACCCAACCCTATAGAGCAGAACTGACAAACTAATTGCCCCTCACCGCGGTAAATAACCCAGCCCCAATGCTATATAGAAGGCCACCTCGTGACCTTGCCAAGTACCCCTCACCTTTTGCACAACCCTCACAGCCATTCCTTGCCATGCCGAACTCTAGTATTTATCTGAGAACTCTAGATGCAACCCCAGGTAGTTTTGTTAAAATATTGTGGGACTTTACCTGCAGTACCATGAGTTCTATCCATCCACCCCAGTACGAGTTGCTCAAATCGAGGATTACCCCATCCACCTTGAAATATTGGGCAGTGGTGCATATCCCTCCCGCAACCCAAACCAAGACCCAACGGAAGTCTCCTTCATGGGGAAATCTATGCCGACTCCGCAAATGGCCATAGAAGCCGATGCGTACGAAGCGCTTGCTCGCCTTCGATTCGCGGTACCCTATGCCAGCGAACGAGGGTATTATTACTTACCGGGTCGTGCAGCACCCGGAGAAGTAGCATCTTTTCCCGGTGGACGAATTGAGAGAGACCCAGTACCGGCCAACCTTGCCCAGTATGATATTGCTCTAGAGCGTTTGACCCAGCGGGTAATGGGTTATCTCTAGAGCCTCGCTCATGATTAATGCCAATCATTTTATTGAATTCTTCTTCTATCAATTGAGCACAATTTTCCTTTCCATCATTTTCAAGAATGACATTATAAGGATGAACAACATGAGATCATCGCAAATCCATTTTTGTAGTTTTATTTTATAAACCAAACTAGTGATAAAACAAGAAGCTAAAAGATTCAATTTCAAGATCTAAAGATATACCTTCATGCACTCACCTCCCCGGCAACGGCGGCAGAAAACAGCTTGATGTCTACTATGCAACTTGTTCTTGTAGACTTATGTTGGGCCTCCAAGCGCAGAGTTTTGTAGGACAGTAGCAATTTTCCCTCAAGTGGATGACCTAAGGTTTATCAATCTGTGGGAGGCGTAGGATGAAGATGGTCTCTCTCAAACAACCCTGCAACCAAATAATAAAAAGTCTCTTCTGTCCCCAAAACACCAAATACAATGGTAATGTGTATAGGTGCACTAGTTTGGCGAAGAGATGGTGATAAAAGTGTAGTGATGATAGTAGATATTGGTTTTTCTAATAGGAACAATAAAAACAACAAGGTAGCAATTGGTAAAAAAGAAGCACAAATAATATTGCAATGCTTGAAAATGAGGCCCTGGGTCTGTACTTTTGCTAGTACAATCTCTCAATAATGCTAATTAATTGGATCATATAACCATCCCTCAAAGTGCGATGAAGAATCACTCCAAAGTTTTATCTAGCGGAGAACATAAGAAGAAATTGTTTGTAGGATACAAAACCACCTTAAAGTCATTTTTTTGTTTGATCTATTCAATAGTTCATACTAAAATAACATAAAGTTATTCTTTCCGTTCGATCTATCCAAGAGTTCGTACTAAAATAACACCATATGATACACATCAACCAACACTAATGTCACCTAGATACTCCAATGTCACCACAAGTATCCATGAGTAAATTATACGGTATGCATGAAACAATTTTAGATTCATAATACTCGATCCAACACAAAGAACCTCAAAGAGTGCCCCAAGATTTCTACCAGAGAAACAAAGATGAGAACGTGCATCAACCCATGTGCATAGATTACCCCAATGTCACCTCGGAAATCCATGAGTTGAGTGCCAAAACATATATCAAGTAAATCAATATAATACCCCATTGTCACCATGGGTATTCATATGCAAGACATATATCAAGTGTTCTCAAATCCATAAAAGTATTTAATCCGATAAAACGAAATCTCAAAGGGAAAACTCAATTCATCACAACAAGATAGAGAGGGAGAAACACCACATGATCCAATTATATCAAAAAATCCCGCGATACATCAAGATCATGCCATCTCAAGAACACGAGAGAGAGAGAGAGAGAGAGAGAGAGAGAGAGAGAGATCAAGCACATTGCTACTTGTACAAACCCTCAGCCCCGAGGGTGGACTACTCCCTCCTCATCATGGTGGACACCGGGATGATGAAGATGGCCACCGGTGATGATTTCTCCCTTCGGCAGAGGTCCGGAACGGGGTGTAGATTGGTTTTTCGTGGCTACAGAGGCTTGCGGTGACGGAACTTCTGATCTAGGGTTATTTCTGATGGTTTCTCTATTTATAGGATTTTTTGGCGGCGGTTTCACGCGAAGATGGGCCTCGAGGTGATCAAAACCCATCGGGGCACGCCCCGTTGTCTTGTGCCCGACTCGTTCACCTTCTGGTCCTTCCACGAAGCTTCGGGGGTCTCTTTTGTTCCAAAAAAATCGTCAAGAAGTTTCAGCTCGCTTTCATTTCTGGACAAAAAACAACACCACAGTAGTTCTGCTGAAAACATCATCAGTCCGGGTTAGTTCCATGCAAATCATACCAAAACCATATAAAATTGTTGTACACATGGCATGAATACTTCAAAAATTATAGATACGTTGTAGACGTATCAGTGATGGATAGCCTTTGCCACATAGTTTCTTCTAGGCACCGTGTGTGATGCATTCAATAACGCAAACGATAAAATTGTTAATATCGTCTACAATGGCAATGCTATCACAAACGATTTAATGGGGAAAATTGTGTTTGATGCACCTGCGAACGGAAACGTTTTCCTTGGAGAGATTGTGTGGGATGTATATACGAATGGAAACGTACTTCTTGGATTAACTGAGTGGGATGTACATACTAACGGAAACGTATTTCTTGGATTGACTGTGTGGAATGTACATACAAGCCTAAACGTTTAGCCGGGACCGACTGTGTGGGATGTACTTACGACCGAAAACGATTTAGCATGTATAATTGTAATTTTTTAGCACTACTGTACATATAACCGTATTTGATCGCTCACCCGTCGCACATGACCTCACTTTGCCGAGCGTGTGTGACCGGAGGGCCTATCTGTCGGTGTCAAAACCGGCGGATCTCGGGTAGGGGGTCTCGAACTGTGCATTTAGGTTTATGGTAACAGGAGACGTGGGACACAATGTTTACCCAGGTTCGGGCCCTCTCTATGGAGGTAATACCCTACTTCGTGCTTGATAGATCTTCATGAATATGAGTATTACAAGAGTCTATCTACCATGAGATCGTAATGGCTAAAACCCTAGAAGTCTAGCCTATATGACTACGATTATGATTGTTGGCCTCTACGGACCTAACCCTCTGGTTTATATAGACACCAGAGGGATCTAGGGTTACCTAAAGTCGGTTACAGAGAAGGGAATCTTCACATTTGGTCGCCAAGCTTTCCTTCCACGCCAAGGAGAGTCCCATCCGGACAAGGGTAGAGTCTTCGGTCTTCATATCTTCACAGCCCATCAGTCCGGTTGTCGGCGTTCTAGGAACGGGGGTCCCCAGACTTGCCTGCCTGCGGCACACGATGTGGCTGTGCTAGCAGGCCTGTACGGCCCATCTTCATCAATGAGGCATTCAAGACCCTCGCGAGTGGCCAAGCCTTGCGAGGCGGACGGCACAAGACCTCCTCAGGAGCGGCCTCACTAGGCTGCCTCGCGAGGAGCAGAGAAATCAAGGCAGGGCAAACCTCGCGAGGCTATCATGACGTGAGCCATGATGATCAAGATCAGGCGGGTGCCAGGCGAGCGCGAGCGCGCGCAGCGTCCTTGTTTCGTCTTTGGTGCTAAGGAGACAAGCGTAGGCGCGGAGTACCGATGCATCAAGAAAAGGTTTCCATATCGATTGTGAGGCCAAGACCAGCAGGACGGCAGGACGGAGGTCACCATGGAGCCAAGGCAGGCGTCACCACCAGAGCCTTTCGCAGGCGAAGACCGCTTTTGTCAGATAAGCTATACTAGTTGTCCCCTTTCGAATTGGCCGTTGTTGGCTCCCTTCCCGCACAATATTTGGGTATAGGACCAGGGCCTATATAAGTAGAACTAGCCACCACAGTAGGGGGCATCTGATAACTCATTGCATCGGATAACCCATTACCACCCATCCGCATATCCACAAGTTTGCCAAGCACAAGAACACCTCAACCTCAGGAGGCTGTTCTTCCCCTTGTACTGTTCATCATCAGCCCAAGAGGCAATCCACCACCACCACACTGGAGTAGGCTATTACACCACAATGGTGGCCCGAACCAGTATAAATCTTGTGTCCTTGCGTTGTGAGTTCGTCGAGTTCATCTTCGAGATCTTAGCGAGCTAGGACGTAGATCGGTAGGGAGGAAAGCTCCGCGCGCACCCCAGTGTTCGAACCTTGAGGGTTTCACCGGAACCCGTGATCCGACACCGGCCCATGACTAACAGGCCGGACTTTGGGGTGCGCGCTAAGTTCTTTCCCTCCTACCGATCTACGCCCTAGCTCGCTAAGATCTCGCGGACGAACTCGCCACACAAAAAGACACGAGATTTATACTGGTTCGGGCCACCGTTGTGGTGTAATACCCTACTCTAGTGTGTGGTGGTGGTAGATTGCCTATTGAGATGATGATGAATAGTACAAGGGGAAGAACAGCCTCCTGAGGTTGAGATGTTCTTGTACTCTATGAACTTGTGGATGTGAGGATGGAGCAGATCCAGTCCAATATGAGTTACCTCTACTGCGGTGGCTAGATCTACTTATATAGGCCCTGGTCCTCTTCCCAAATATTGAGCGGGAAGGGAGGCAACAATGGCGGGCAAATTTGAAAGGGGACAACTAGTACAAGCTATCCTGACAAAAGTGGTCTTCGCCTGCAAAAGGCTCTGGTGGTGACGCCGTCTTGGGCTCCATGGTGACCTCCATCTTGCCGTCCCGCTGGTCTTGGTCTCATTGCACCGACATGGAAACCTTTGCCTGATGCCTCGGTACTCCACGCCTACGCTTGACCCCTTAGCACCAAAGAGGAAACAAGGACGCTGCGCGCGCTGGCGCCCGCCTGGTGTCGATCGTCATGCCTCACGTCACTAGAGCCTCGCGGGGTTTGCCCCACCTTGATATCTCCGCTCCTTGCGAGCTTGCCTGGAGAGGCCTCTCCTGAGCAGGTCTTGCATCGTCCGCCTCACGAGGCTTGGCCCCTCGCGAGGGTGTTGAATGTCTTGTTATTGAAGATGGGCCATACGGGCCTGCTAGCAAAGCCGCGCCGTGGGCCGCAGGCAGGAAAGTCTGGGGACCCCCATTCCTAGAACACCGACAGTAGCCCCCAGACCCAAGGTGCGCTCGGGCTTGGCTTCGCGGCAAAGCCAAGGGCCAAGCGCGTAGCGTCGCAGGCCCCAAAAGCATGTGGCCTCGATTGACGCGTGGCAGTTGATTGGATGTGGGTGTCTCCGCTTCCCCACGCTGCCTCGGCAACTGCTCGATTTGACAAGCCCCTGCGACATGCAAGGAAAACCATCATTACCTGCGATCGTGGGAGGTGCCGGTTGGCCATCTTCCGCTATAAATGGGGAGGGGGGCGGAGCCCCCGTCACCCATCTCTTCTTGGTTCACTTGCTTCTTCCTCCTTGCTCCACTGCTAGCAACAATGGCGTCCATCTGAAGGTTCTCCGCTGAAGAGAAAGGTAAGGCCTCCCGCGATGATCTAGGGCCGCTTTCGCCCAAGAAGAGGCCGGTTCACCGTCGCGACAAAGCAGCGATGCATGTGGTGACGAGGCCTTGGTGCGAGCGGCCTCCTCCAGGGTATCCGCTACCCTTGTCCGGCGATGCCGCCGATCCTGCGGCTGGTGGTGCAGGTGAAGGCGACGTTACTCGGGGAGGAGTATCTTCCGCAAGCGATGGCGGTGTCCAGGGGTGACCTGCGGCTATCCTTCTGTTCCGTTCCTGTAATATGCATCAGGCCTCGTGGAGGCGTTAAACTTTCGTTTGATATTGTGAGGACAATATGTTCTGTAATATTTGCTTCAAGATTTTGCGATTTTCCTCCTATCCGCTTTGTGTTCTGCGTCGGCAGAGCCCGGCCCGGTGCATACCTCAACCGCCGTTGGGCCGACCGGAGACCAGGACAGAACAAGGAGTGAGGAGCTACGTGACCAGTTAGGCTGCTGAGTCGCGATGCTCAGGAGTCCCCCTTGACGCTCAAACGGCTTATAGGGAGAGTATGCGAGGATAGATTAATGTTCTACGACGGTAGAGCCCGGCCCCGCGCATACCTCAATCGCCGTGGGGCCGACCGGAGACCCGGACGGACCAAGGATTAAGGGGTTATGTGACTAGTTAGGCTCCTGAGTCGCGATGCTCAGGAGTCCCCTTGACGCGCAAACAATTTCCATACCTGGCCTTGCGGAGGCCTCGAGAGGGGCATGTGACGACCAGGTCCGGGAGACTTGCTAGGGTGGCGTGCACTTGGGCGTGACCCAAGAGCAGCCCTCTCGAGGGGAGGCGTTGCGGTGAGGCCGGACGCTGAGCTCTGGGGCTCCCTGAGGTTGGTACGACCGTGGAGCCGCCCTCATTTGTTTATCACCAGCGCGGAGCATAGTGCTTCCGCTTGTGCATGGGCATAGCCGCTCCTCAGCAGTGTCGACGGCCAGCGTGGAGCATGGTGCTTCCACTTGTGCGTGGGAGGGGGGCCCCTCCGGGAGGAGCCCCCGGGGCGTGTACAGCCCCGCCCTGACACGTGGCTTGCACAGTGCGGCTGCGAGGTGTATCTGGGCACTCGTGAGCCAGCGCAGGACTCGCCAGGCCCTACCTCAAGGCGGGTTGCGCCTGGTCTTGAGTCTTTGATAGCTGTGCATTCCTGCGAGACAGTTAGGTGCAAGTGTAGGAGATATGTCCTAGAGGCAATAATAAATGCTATTACTTATCTCCATGTTCATAATTATGTTTATGTTCCATGCTATAACTGCTATGGTTCTTGAGTCTGCAATAACACGAGGCTCGGAGGAAGACTCATATGCACGTGTGGAATTATAAACAGTAAGAAGTATTCCTAGTCTGGCCTCTAATACTAGCTCAAGTGTTGCATGATGATTCTGTTTTCCTGGTCATGGGCATGTCTATGCCAGCAACTTTGAGGGCAAAATGTTAAGAGAACATTTGTGTTGAATCGACCTGGATTGATGTTATGCTATGAGATTAATTGGTCTCAAGTTTATGGTAGATAACATAGAGATAGTTAATGTTTGCATAATTCCTTAGACCATGAGAGTATCGAGTTTCTTCATACTTTCTTCATGAACTTTGGGGTTTGTTAAACGTCATCCGTAAATGGGTGGCTATTACGGCGGCTTGCGGGTTCATGGAAAAGTGTGTCAAGTAACTTGATAGCTCAAGATTGGGATTTGCTCCTCCGCGATGGAGAGATATTCTCGGCCCTCTCAAAGGTTACGGTATCCATCATCGCCCCGCCGCATACGCAGGTGATTTGATCACGTGGATGCCGAACACGGAAACGAGAAAAGAGAACAATACTGGTAACGAGGAAACTAGCATAGTGGACAAGTTGTTGATCCACGGGAATGCCAACATGTCTCACCTCGGGTATTTGTAACATATCGCGAAGCAACAGGAATAGCACAAGGCAATCGGAGGTTCACTCAATATTCATTCGTGTGGGTATAGGGTCAATATGGGTGTCCACGGTCCGATGTTGATCATTGATCGGAAGGGGTTCCGGGTCATGTCTATACTTCACCGAACCTATAGGGACACATGCTTAAGGGTCATCTATCTATTGAATACTAGACAAGGAGTCTGAGAGAAAATCACCGAAAAAGTTTCGGACACCGGAAAAGTTTCGTACAGCGGAAAAGGTTCCGCAGAGAGAGGTCATCAGATGAGTTTCGGTGAAACTGAAAAGTTGTTTCAGGGGATAACATTAAGTCAAATTGGTCTCGGCACATGCCTGATAATTCTTGGAGGGTGCCAGAATCATTCTGGAAGCTTTCTGGAATTTTCCGGGATAATAACCGGATATGCTCCGGAGCTGCCGGAACCACTTCAGATGCTTTTCGCAGATGAAAATCACTAAACCGGAATTGTTTTAGAACACGTTGAAAATCATTTTGGTGGGTACTGGAAATGTTCTAAGCCCACATAAATATTTTCAGTTCGAACGCTGAAAAATGTCGTCGTGAATAGTGAAAGTGCTTTTTGGGATATTTATGGAAAGCCACCTTTTGGGGCTTTTCCCAAAAAGCTTCTAGAAGGACTTGGGGATCAAGGAACCCCCTTTGGGGGGCCCCCATGAAGGTGGGACGTTGGAGGGTGCAGCTCCTCCATGGGGCTCCACTTGACATCCCTTTATGCCCTTTATGCCCTTTATGTGTGACATAAAGTGTGGGCATTTTGGGGTTTTTCATGTGCCCCTACCCCTTGGGTTTTTCCCATAAATAGATGTGGAGAGGCACTCTCCACACTCATCCATTTGCTCTCATACAAGTGCCATGCAATGATCTGGCTTCTTCTCTCCTCCCAAATAAATAGTTTCAGAGAGCCGAAGGCTGTCTGGTTCCAAGAGAACTAGTTCGACGGCGAAGCCCTGCCAGATAGATGACACCGTATGTGTGCAACTCTGTAGAGAGATCGTAGTTTCGGTCTTAGTTCGTGAGTGCCTCCCGAAGGGATGTCCGTGTGACTGTCCGAGTTTTGAAGGTCCCCTCGAAGGGCTGTCCGAGTGACCATACTGTTGGAAAATTTTGTTTTCTGCTGCGTTCCCCTATAACGGCATCATGAGCCGTGCTATGCGTAGATGCAAGTTCCGATCTAGAATACATAGCGATGTATGGGTGTTGCACAATATAATTTGGTAGTAGATGAGATCTATTACTGAAAATTATTTGTGTGGGTAGCAGATGAAATCTGTTACCCGATGTTCTTTTTGCTTCCCTGGAATTTGCATATTTCTAATCTTGATAACAGTATGGTGGAGTTTCAATGTTCTGGCAATCCGCGATCCTAATTGATCAACGAAGTGCTAACAGTTCATTGAATTCCACTGTAGTTAAAAAGAAAGATGAAATTTAGCAGATAAAAGGGCAATGCAGATATGATCTACACGGTGGTCATGCGTATGACGAAGTTCAGTATGGGGCTCGAGATTTTATTATCTCGTGTTTCATACACCCCGCAAAGTTAATCTAGCGACTTGAATTATCATACTTGATGATGGACGTTGGTTGCTTCGGTTTGTTTCGAAACCTTAGAAGCCACAAAAAACAAGTCTTTGCATAACCGATTAGAGATGTCTAACTTGGTTTGGCAGGAGGGTTTGCATGTGCATATGATGTGGTATAGCAGTGCTCATAATAATTTGATTATGTATGAGATGACTATATGATGTAAATTGATGAAACATGACATGTGTGTCATGATTTGGCATGATGGCTGGAGCCATATGATTGCACTTTAATGACCTGCGTGTCAACCTTAAGTAATGCACTTATTTTATTAGGTATAGAGGTAGTAATATTATCTGGTGCATCGACAAGGTGGTGGCAATCTTCGCGAAGGTAAACACCGACGCGAACGCCGAAAGACGAAGACATACAGGACTTCTCCGTCAGAAAGGCCTATACCATATCATGCTAATTATGAATTGCCTGAGATGTTTATCCCTTATGATGCACCCTTCTTGATTGCGCAGTAGTCGCTTTTATTAGGGTGATCTCTCACAAAAATATCAAGTAGTTAGTGTTCTCCCAAGTGTAGCACCGTCACGGCACCTAACTTTTCGGGGTATCGCAGGATCTCCCTGGGTACGAACGATTAGGGAAGTGCGAGGTGGGTGAGTTGAGACCTCGCAGCAAGATCACTTGGTTGTCTTGACGTTCTGGAAGGATCTCCCTGACCTCGGAACACGCCCATCGAAAGATGAACAAGAGTCACATAGAGATGTGATCGGCAAGTTTGCCTACCGATTGAATTTCGCGCCATCAATGTTCATCTGTTCAATGGCGTTGAATGGATATGCAGGTCTTGTGTCACTCATAATTAATTTTGAGAGATATTGATTTGAGTGGGAGCGCACTATTGAATTAACATGTTTAATTCTTAGTGCAATTAATTATGAACACTGTCTAAGTGTTTATTGCAAAATAGTTGTAGAATAATGGCTCGTGTTTCCACCTTCCCTGATTAAATTGAATAGTTGTTAAATATCTGGTTAAAACTTTACAATTGGTAATGTAATGTGAGGATTGTCCTCAAAAGTGCCGAGAAGGACTTTGTCCTATCGCATGCTTTCTTGTCCTTCGATCCAAAAGCTAGAATTCCGTTACGGTCAAGTGCAATATGTTTGCTTCCATGAAAACCGAACTTCGAAAGTTTGGGATAGTTATGTGATATTCATGGAACTGATTTTTTTTTCAGATCCAAACAAAGCAATGTTTTTTTGCAAAGGATTAGTAAAGTGTTTACTGGGCATTTGACTGATAAGAGAGGGATCCAGAAGAACGCCTGTCATATGATGAAAGGTGAATAAAACAACAACTTAAAGAGAAAGGAGGTGTCCAAAGGGTGTTAGTATGACTTACACGCCTAGGAAGTCCGGGGCTAACACCACTCTTAAGTTGGGTGCTTCTTTTGCGGGTAGGAGAAATACTAAAAGTTAAACTGTTAGAAGTATAAAGGCAGAAATAAAGATGACTGGAATATCCAGCTCATGTATGAATGTCATACAAGTTTTTGATGTATAGTAGGCTGATCAAAGATATAGCTCTTGGGAATTATGGTTAAACATGTTAATCACTAATTCTTGGGTATTGTGAGTTAATCACAAATATACCCGCTCGTTTGCATTCTGTTGCGAATCAATGTAAGAGCTACTATGGCCTAAAAAGACTAGCCAGAAATGAGGTTAAGGTATACACAGGGAACATAGTAAATGTTACTATACCTTCCATTGGTGTATTGCCGTCTGTATTTATTTTCATAATTCATTTAGAGTTTTACAAACTCTAGCCCATTGCATAAGGTATCTTGCAAGAAGGTTGTTCATAAGAGAACTTTTTATGTTCGATGTTATGAATAACACAAGGGCCATACTTTCATTATGAATGAGATGTATATTATGAATATTGATAATAATACAATACCTCTGGGTTTACTTTCATAATTCATTTTAGAGTTTCATACACTCTAGCCCATTGCACAATGTTTGTTGCAAAAGAGTTGTTCATAAAAACAACAATTGTTGTTAAGTATTATGAATAACATGAAGGGCCATGCTTCCATCCAAGATGGGATGTATGTTATGAATATTGATGGAAATATGATACATCCATAACACTGACGCTAAATGTCGCAAGACTAAAAGAATACCACACAAGTGTGGCACTACATTTGGTCACATTGGAGAAACCCGCATGGAAAATTCCATTATGATGGATTTTGAAGTATTTTTGATTTTGAATCATATGACACTTGCAACTTTCCTCTGAAAAGTTAAGTGACTAAAATACCGTTCACAGGCCATAAGGAACGAACAACAAACTTATTAGTGATCATACATTTGATGTGTGTAGTCCGATAAGTGTTGTTAGTGGTGGATTTATTTATCTTCAGAAATGACTCAAGTAAATATATGGATATTTACTTGATGAGACGTAAGTCTGGATCTTTTGAAATCATTCGAAAGGTTTTCAAAAATGAAGTAAAAGTTATTGTAACAAGAAAATTATGTTTCTGCAATTTGATTGCACAAAGGAATATTTGAGTTACATGTTTAGCGAATGTCTGATGAGTTGTGAGAGGGGTTTCATAAGTTGCACCTCCCGGAACACCACTGCAAGTGAAAAGTCCGTGGAGATGTAATCTAACCATTTATGACATGGTAAGGTCAAAGAAGACATAAATAAATTTGCCATTATCCCTTTTAAAGTGATGCTTTAGAGACTGCGGCTTTTACACTGAAAAGAGCTACATCGGGTCTGTTGAAATGAAGCCATGGTATGATACGCCCAACCATGTTATATCTTTTCTTAACATTTGGAATATGGGGCTTGTGTAAAAGGTTACAAACCTATTCCAAATCGCATAAGTGCTACTCAGAGGTTATACCAAAATGTTGGGTATTCCTCCTCACTATACCGAGGCAAATAGTTTTGCCGCTAAACGGTGTGCTTTTAAAGAGAATGGTTCTTTCAAAAGGTGAGTGGGAGAATAGTGCAACTCGACGAGATAAGCAGATCTTCGCCATCGATCAAAGGAAAGAGACCTTGGAAGTAATTCCATAGTTTCCATCGCGATCGATACGAAAGTCTCTACAATAAAATGTATGAACCTCGGTCGAACTTGTAGCTGAACCACGAGGCAAGGCTCGTGCAAACCTCTCAAAAGGTGAACGAGATATTGTTGTTAGACAACATTATACCTACGATACACAAGGAAGTGTTGACGGGCCCTGACTCCGGAATTGGCTAAATGCCAATACAACCCGAGTTAGTTTCCATATAAGTGATTCAAGATTAAAACCTTGAAACACCTTTTGGAAGACTTTGAGTCTAACGAATAATTATGGAACTTAAAACTGATACGGGTAAAAATGTTTTATCCATAAAGCTCGACTTGTTGAAATAACAAGTTCAAGAGTTGACTACGATGAGGTTGTTTTCATCATAGCGATGCTTAAAGTCGGTTCGGGTTGAACTAGCAATTAATACATATTTCAATCATGAGATATGAAACATGGATGACAATAGGATTTCCATCTGATGGAAATGAAACCAAGGAATTGCATGTGTTACACCAAGGCATTTTTCTATCCAGAGGATGCTAGTAAGGGTGCAAACTTGAGTTCCAAATGATGCACGTAAGAGAGCAAAATGGAGTTCGAATCTTTGTGCTTTGATGAAATGGTCAAAGGGGTTTGACTTTATCAATGGGTAACGAAGATGCTTGTAATTCAAGAAAGTAAGTGGGATCATAATAATATTTCTAAAAACCTTGTGTGCTTGACACATTGTTAATTTGAAATAAATTTCTTGACATGAATTAGGACTTCATTTGAAAATAGTTTTTTGATGAAGTGCTTAGGCTAAATAGCCTCAATATTAGGCATAATGATCTATGAAGATTGATTTACCTAATAGGGCTAATCAATAAATACATATTGACAAGATGCTTAAACCATTTTGGACTAAGAACAACAAGGTGTGATTCTTGCCGAAGTCACATGGAAAGAGCTTTTGCAAGAATCAGTGTCCCATAACACCGATGAGCAAAATACATGATGCAGATTCCACACACTTTTGTGTTTGGATTAATCATGTATTCCATGGTATCTAAAACAACCAGATATGTCCGATACTCCCAAGGTGTTGCGAGTATGGATACTAAAGTGATCAAAGTACTGATCATGGGACAACAGTGAAAGATGTCATTGAGTACTAGAGTAAGTACTCATGATATGTTTTCTCGCAAGCGGAGATCATGAAGAGTTTGTTGTAAAATGTTACATCGATACAGTCTTCATCTTTTCTCCATGCGATTTTCGATTTAAGTTAAGGGTTTTGTGTAATACACAATATGGTGGCATGGTAGTTGGAAATTGTTCCCAACCGGATACTGTGGCGAATTCTATAACAAATGACTAAGTATGTTGACACTTTAGAAGCGACAAAGAAGATGTTGAATTGTATAGTTCATTCATGAACTTATTATGGTTGATGGCTTTTGTCAATGGGACACTACCGCAGGTAGTTTCTCCATAACTCAGTCTGAGGAATCCAGGTTCGACCTGTGATTCACATACATAAAAGCCAAGTCCACACAAAATATGAATTTTGTGAAAGCGTGAAAACGTGAGGATATGCAAAGATACACACGGAGCTGAAGTCGCCGATCCGATGGACATCAGCTATACCACATGCGAAGCATTTTTTACACCGGTATGCCATAGGTGTAAAGTGCATTAGCATTAACTAGATTATTGACTCTAGTGCAAGTGGGAGTCTGTAGGAGATATGCCCTAGAGGCAATAATAAATGCTATTACTTATCTCCTCGTTCATAATTATGTTTATGTTCCATGCTATAACTGCTATGGTTCTCGAGTCAGCAATAACACGAGGCTCAGAGGAAGACTCATATGCATGTGTGGAATTATAAACGGTAAGAAGTATTCCTAGTCTGGCCTCTAAGACTAGCTCAAGTGTTAAATGATGATTCTGTTTTCCTGGTCATGGGCATGTCTATGCCAGCAACTTTGAGGGCAAAACGTTAAGAGAACATTTGTGTTGAATCGACCCGGATTGATGTTATGCTATGAGATTCGTTCGTCACAAGTTTATGGTAGATAACACAGAGATAGTTAATGTTTGCATAATTCCTTAGACCATGAGAGTATTGAGTTTCTTCATACTTGCTTCATGAACTTTGGGGTTTGTTAAACGTCATTCGTAAATGGGTGGCTATTACGGAGGCTTGCGGGTTCATGGAAAATTGTGTCAAGTAACTTGATAGCTCAAGATTGGGATTTGCTCCTCCGACGATGGAGAGATATTATCGGGCCCTCTCGGTGTTACGGTATCCTCATCGCCGGCCGCATACGCAGTGTGATTTGATCACGTGGATGCGGAACACGGAAACGAGAAAAGAGAACAATACCGGTAATGAGGAAACTAGCATAGTGGACAAGTTGTTGATCCACGGGAATGCCAACATGTCTCACCTCGGGTATTTGTAACATATCGCGAAGCAACAGGAATAGCACACGACAATCGGAGGTTCACTCAATATTCATTCGTGGGTATAGGGTCAATATGGGTGTCCACGGCTCCGATGTTGATCATTGATCGGAAGGGGTTTCGGGTCATGTCTATACTTCACCGAACCTATAGGGTCACACGCTTAAGGATCATCTATCTGTTGAATACTAGATAAGGAGTCTGAGAGAAAATCACCGAAAAAGTTTCGGACACCGAAAAAGTTTCGGATAGCGGAAAAGGTTCCGCAGAGAGAGGTCATCGGATGAGTTTCGGTGAAACTGAAAAGTTGTTTCAGGTGATAAAATTAAGTCAAATTGGTTTCGGCACATGCCTGATAATTCTTGGAGGGTGCCAGAATCATTCTGGAAGCTTTCTGGAATTTTCCAGGATAATAACCGGATATGCTCCAGAGCTGCCGGAACCACTTCAGATGCTTTTCGCAGATGAAAATCACTAAACCGGAATTGTTTCGGAACACGTTGAAAATCATTTTGGTGGGTACTGGAAATGTTCTAAGCCCACATAAATATTTTCAGTTCGAACGGACGCTGAAAAATGTCGTCGTGAATAGTGAAAGTGCTTTTTGGGATATTTATGGAAAGCCACCTTTTGGGGCTTTTCCCAAAAGGCTTCTAGAAGGACTTGGGGATCAAGGAACCCCCTTTGGGGGCCCCCCATGAAGGTGGGACGTTGGAGGGTGCTGCTCCATCATGGGGCTCCACTTGACATCCCTTTATGCCCTTTATGCCCTTTATGTGTTACATAAAGTGTGGGCATTTTGGGGTTTTTCATGTGCCCCTACCCCTTGGGTTTTTCCTATAAATAGAGGTGGAGAGGCACTCTCCACACTCATCCCTTTGCTCTCATACAAGTGCCATGCAATGATCTGGTTTCTTCTCTCCCTCCCAGCGAAATAGTTTCGTAGAGCCGAAAGGCTGTCTGGGTTCCGGCAGGAACTAGTTCTAGACGGCGAAGCCCTGCCGGATAGATGACACCGTATGTGTGCAACTCTGTAGAGAGATCGTAGTTTCGGTCTTAGTTCGTGAGTTCCTACCAAAGGTCTGTCCGTGTGACCGTCCGAGTTTTGAAGGTCCTCCCGAAGGGCTGTCCGAGTGACTGTTCGAGTTTCGAAGGTCCTCCCGAAGGGCTGTCCCCGACACGATCCGGGAGGGGGGGTTGTTCGACCGCCTCCCGGAGGGCTATCTGAGGAGCAGATGATGGTATACATCCTCGCGGTTGAGAGGTTGTAAATCCTAGCTGCGGGGATCTGCACCGCCGATCGTCATCGACTCTGCTTCCCGCTGCGCTACGAGTCGGTAACGAATCAGATCAAACCATGTATGTAGCCTCCATAGTGGTCCTGGGCTAGTGCGTAGGTTGGAAATTTTTTGTTTTCTTCTGCGTTCCCCTACAGCAAGCGCTCTACGTCCACAGGTCCCTGCCCTCAAGCGAGCTCAGCTGCCGCTAGTATGCCAGGTCGCGATGTCGTGGTCAAGGCCAGGGGGTGAGGGCTGGAGAGCCAGTAAGAGCTCCTAAGTCGTGATGCTCAGGAGCCCCCCTTTTAATGCACAAGCAAATTACATGATGAAGGGATGTACCCGTGGCGGGTGGCAATCGAGCAGGTGATAATCATAGGCAGATTAAGCATGGAAGGCAAACCAGCTTGGGTAAATGCAGAAAGATGCATGCCACTGGGTCAGGCCCAAGCGGCTTGGGGATGATGCAGCCCGAGGGGCGCCCCCAACAGAGTAAACTGAAGACATAAGCAAAAGGGATACATGCCACACGGATGGACCCACGCGGCCTGGGAATAATGCAGCCCGAGGGGCGCTCCCAGCTAAACGAACTTGGAAAATGTCACCTAGTTCTGTCGTCGAAGGAGAGTTGGTGCAGCTGAAGGCGCGCCGCGAAGGGGTAGCTCCTCACGAGCCACCAGGACCCTGAGCCTCAGGAGGCTCTGGGGGCTCAGGTGGTTCCCTGAGGACCGTCTCCATCTCGGTCAGGACGGCGTGATGCCTGGCCTCCTGAGCTACCAGGAAACGTCGTAGGTTGCGCTGGTAGGCTGACGACATGCTCAGCAGGCCGAAAGGCATGCCAAGGTAGCTGTCCGGTGGATCCTTGCAACGGCCCACACGCGAAGGCCAGAAAAGCTCCTGAGACGCGGCCTTGTTGAGCCCTGGAACGTCGATGCAGACGCGCAGCCCGGCATCCTCGCCAGGATGGGGAGCTGCACCTCATGAGCGGTGGTCGCCGCGCATGGCCCTTGCGTCTTGCAGTTCCTGAGTGGTCTTGGTGATGAACTTGTCAGGACCCCGATTCCAAGTCACATCGATCCAGCCGGTAACACCTCATATCACTTTGCGGCCTCACGCACGATATTCCCACGGGTGTCTCCTTACCATGGCCCGGGACCGTTTGCGCCTTTTGGCTCACGTATATGACAATGTCGCTAGCATCCATATGACAGAGAACCCGGGCCGACATGACTAGTCGTGAACCCAAAGTGGCACTAACTTATAGGGACATGCATACATGAATCAACATTGAGCATGTCGGTCAAAGTGCAGAATCCGGGCTGTAGCTGGGCTAACAGACTCGGGAACCCGGCTGTAGCAGGCTAGGCAGGACTTTGGATGTCATCGTGACATTTCCCTAAAGGGATGTACACAGAACGAAGTGAATCACATGCCGCCACCAAGTGTTTTGAGCAAGAGTGTGGGGTAGCAGGACTCGTGAACTGGCTAGAGCGGACTACTATGGCTCATGGAAGCACAAGACTACATTTCCCCATAAGAGAGGCTACCAAGGATAAACAACTAGGTTGTCGGATCCCACACATACCAAGCATTTCAATCATACACACAATATGCTCGATATGTGTAAATACAACATGGCATCACAACATAACTCTACGACTCAAGTATTTATTCATTAGGCTCCGAGGAGCAAGAAATTACAAACATGGGTCTCACGACCCAACATTCAGAGCATACAAGTCAAGCACAAGCGGAAGCTTAACATGTTTGAGTATAGACATCTACAAATGAAAAAGGCTTAGAAGCCTGACTATCTACCAGATCCTGCCGAGGGCACAAGATCGTAGCTGAAGTATCAAGCTAAACGTCGAAGTCCACAAGGAACTACTAGCGAGACTGACGTCTCTCTGAAAACATAAAATAGGCAAACATGAGTACAAATGTACCCAGCAAGACTTACATCAGAACTAACTATATATGCATCGGTATCAATAAAGGGGGGTGGTGGAGTTTAACTGCAGCAAGCCAGCTTTGACTTAGTGGCTATCCTAAAATACGACTGCAAGTAACTCTTTTGAGGTGGCGCACACGAGTCCACATATTCACCATAACAATACACCACTATGGATCCGCTCCCGTCTCCCTACGAGAAGGCGATCCATAGCACTCACACTTATCTTGCGCATTTTAGAGTATCCACTTTCACTTGTCTATGAACTATTATAGGCAACCCAGAAGTCCATTACCGCGGACGCGACTATTCGAATAGATCATTTATAACCCTGCAGGGTTGTACTTCTTCACACATGTTTCCACCACTTAGCGTCTGCACACGACATGTGCTCGGCAGACTTCAAGCGAAAGCCGACGTGGGTGTAGACCATGACCTGACTAACCACACAAGTCTCTAGTCCAGGTTTATCACCTATTCGGGTTCCATCCGCGAGGAGATCCGGCCGGAGTTTCGCTCACAGCCCCAAACAATGTGTGCAGGGTTCCCGAGGCACAAAATGGGCGCCTGTACACGTGTACACGGTGTATCTACCGATCATAGCCCACCCCTAGGGTCAGCGCTACGCACGGCCTCCAACACATATCCTACAAACACCAAAAACTAGTTGCAACTCCTGGACAAAGGACAAGGGCGGTTAATAAGTCGAGCGGGGTCATATTTCAGGGCCCAATGTGTGGTAGTAGTTGTTCATGGATCACAAACACAGAACTCAGTTCCTGAGGACGGCTTCAGTGAGACAACCCACCATGTACTCCTACATGGCCTCTCACCGATACCTTTACCAAATCATGTTCACACACTTAGCTTCCAACAGTAGGACGTTCACACACCTCCGGTACATCCCCGATGAATCAGACCTGACTCAACTCTAAGCAGTAGCAGCCATGACAAACAAGCATAAATGAGTAGGCACAACAGGTCTCAAACAACTCCTGCTCCTGCTAGTGGGTTTCATCTATTTACTGTGGCAATGACAGGTCATGCAGAGGATAAAGGGGTTCAGCTACCGCAGCAAGTAACACATGAGTCGTTGTTGCCCTAATGCGGTAAAAGAGAGCAGGAGCGAGAGAGTAGGATTGTATCGGAATGAACAAGGGGGTTTTGCTTGCCTGGCACTTCTGAAGATATTATAGTTCTTCATCGGTGTCATCAAACTCATCGTCGAATCACGTCTATCGAGAGGGAACAAATACCGGCAACAGAGAAAGAAACACAATCAATGCAATGCACAATATGATGCATGAACATGACATGTTAATATGCTGTGTTTTGAGCTAATGCAACTAGCAACATGTTAAATGGAGTTGGTTTGAACCCTAGGTTCAAAATTCAAACTCCATATGTGAGAGTTTAAATGCCATTTATATGATTTGGCCTAAACAGCAGCCATAAGTTGATCTAACATGCATGAAAGTGGTACAGATGGATAGATTGGATTTTTCTGATCATTTTTCATATATAATTTATTTCCATCTGAGTTATAGATTATTTTCTATGAATTTTTGAAGTTTTGTGCATTTTCTGGAATTTCCTGAATAAGAATAATTCCAGAAAATGACTTACTGCGTCAGCATTAGGTCATGCTGACCTCAGTAGGTCAACAGGCGCCGTCCAGGTCAAATCTGACCAGTGGGGTCCATTGGTCAGTGACTAACTAACTAACCAAAGTTAAATAACACTAACCTAATACTAACTAAAAGTGTCAGTGGAGCTAATTAAGGTTAGTTTAGAACTAAACTAGAATTAGTAGGGGCCAGGGCCCACTTGTCAGTGACCAGGGTAGGTCAAACTGGGTCAACCCGGGTCAAAATCGCCGGAGTTGACCCGGGCCT
The DNA here is from genome assembly GCA_021605205.1 of Aegilops longissima. Lineage (NCBI taxonomy): Eukaryota > Viridiplantae > Streptophyta > Magnoliopsida > Poales > Poaceae > Aegilops > Aegilops longissima. Next base: position 226,387,407 of record CM038677.1, on the reverse strand, counting down.
CGTCGCCGGCAAGGCCAGAGACGGCGGAGGGGCTCGGGATTCCTCCTCCGGCGACCAAATGGTCGGCGGAGGGCATCTACGTGACGCTGGAGATCCCGCGCGTCGAGTGGTGCAGTCAGTTATGCCGGGGCGACCTATATCGACGGCGGCGAGCTCAAAGGTGGCGGCCGGAGTTCAGGTCTCAGCGGTTCCGGCGTTGCATTGCACGATAGGAGCAACTGGAGGGGTTTTTGGTCTTCTGGCATTGTGCTGAGCACGTCGATGCGCTCGGTTGTAGCTCTAGGTGACGGTGGCCACGGCGGTGACATGGCCGGCGGATCCGAGCTCGCCGCTCCGGTGGAGTCGGCGGCTATAGGACATGAATGAGCTCGGGAAGGAAGGGGAAAGACGCAGAAGCTCACAGCGAGTTGAACGGAGGCCTCGGCGTGCTCGGGGAGGGGCTGGTGACGACGGGAGGTCGCCGTTGATCTCGGTGGCCCGAGGAGGAAGAAGACGTCGGGGACGGCGCTCCGGGGCTCTTCCCGTCGCGTGGCTCGGGGAATACGGTGTATGGGTCCACGGCGGAGCTCGAGGTCACGTCGGAGAGGCAAGGGGAAGGCTCAGGGCGCAGCAGCGGCGAGCGGCGGCGACGGTGGCTCTCGGGTGCGTGCAAGAGGAGAGCCAGGGAGGGAGATAAGCTCGGGGAGAGAGTGGAGGGGTCCAAGGGGTCGGGGAGACGACGTGGAGGTCGTCCAGGCGTCCAGGGGCGCGGGCGGCAAGCAGGTGGTGGCCGGGGCAGCGTCGGCGCTCGCCACACACTTGTTTGTCCTCCTGGCAGAGGAGGAAGAAGACGGTGCTGCCCCTTTGGGCTGGGCTGCTACAGTGCTTGGCCAGGTGGGCTGCAGGTAAGTCCAGGTGAGTTTGCTCTCTCTCTCTCTCTCTCTCTCTCTCTCTCTTATTTATGTTTTATTCTATTTTTCTGTAATCTTTAAGGCTTTTCTAAAAGTACCTAGACCCTTTCAAAAATCACCAAACTGCACATGCCCACTGTACAGAATATATCCAACATGGGACATTTCAATTTAGGATTATTTGGACATTTAAAATATTTACTAGCATTTAAATGCCCAAATTCAAATACTATATGATTTAATTCAGAGCCCAAATATGTCATGGAAAAATGTGCAACACCTCTGGTTATTGTTTCCAGCATTATCCATAAATGATGAACATTTTCAAAAGCCATTTGGATTTACTGGAAATATTTTGGTTGAACCTAGTGAATTCCTTTAATGCTAGGGTTTAGGCAATCCCCATTTCAGGTTTAACTAAAATTTAAACATGATGCAACACCAGATGCTAGCACTAGGCATTAATAGAACTAGGGATGTGACAACTCACCCCTACTAAACAAGAACCTCGTCCCGAGATTCAAGGCGTGAGGTAAGAAGACAGAGGGACACAAGCTAACACAATCTTCACGATCCAGATGTCTTTCTCGAGGATGTTGATTCGTTGCATCACCTTGATCTCGACTCCTTGCTTTGAGAACTTCATCCAACATAACAACGAGTAGAAAGGGAGAATTTTAGAAGAATGAATCTTCCTGAGGTTCGAGCAACTTAGGATCATCTGAATGGTCACAAGATCAACTCACGGAATGGGACATAAAAACATCTCTGGAGTTGAGAGACAAAACATGCATCAGGAGAGACGGAAGAAACAATTTGACGAGGGTTTAAGAATAGCGAGGAATAATTGCCATGGTTCCATAACGGGGCACCTTAGGGAAGGTGACTCGTAGGTTTGTTACCTTAAGTGGCAAAAGGAAATACTTTTGATTCAGAGATCATTGAAACTCTTCTCACCAGCCTAAGGCAATTTACAATTGATTGTTTGAAAGAGCTCGAAGGAATGGCATACTCGGACTAGGATGGATGATGTGGACTACCTTGTTGAAGACAACACAATGGATGACTTTTGCTTATCACCGAAAATGGATGGGACCCATGACAAGTCCACTTTTAAAGATGATCTTGGACGGCAACTGCTGAGAAGGCAGCCCATGGAAATTGGCACAATGGCGGTGCAAGCTGGGGACAAAATGCAACTGTTGGGAATGTTCCAACCATCATATCTGCCTGAGATTCAGATCCATTGGTGATAGGATACTTCAGATTCAGCATGTCTGAAAGAAAGTTTGCAACATGATTCGACGAGATGGCGTTGCGAGATTCTCGAGGAATGAACTAAGATAGCAAGCTCCAAAACATGAGTTGGTTCTGCTAAACACATGTGAATACGCTGTCCCACACAAGCATGACCACATGGTAGTCTTATAATAAAACACTACCAAGTTCAGGTGGGGAACCATCTTCGAGGATATTGGAATCTTGTGCATGAACTAGTATTCCACAGCAACTCCTTTTCCTCGAACAAACCAATCAGTGGCTTGATGTGCTAGGAAATTCATATGGAATGAAGATGATCAGTCTATCAGACCATAGAATACTTCGCACATGCATGACTGACTTGGGATGATTCCAGAGGAAGCAAAAACAAACTTTCTCGAACTCACGGCGGCAACTTGCACCAAATGCACATGAATTCGAGGAAGTCACTTCTTCCATCCAAGCATAAGCTTCATGAATGGAACACGAAGGCATTGCTTACAAAAGTTTCCAACACTAACTTGATGTTCAACATGAATCATGGAGGAGACAAGATGTTGCTGATGGGCTTAACAGCAACTCATCGGAATTTCCATATCACTGGACTTCCACCATCATGTGAACAAGGTGATAGCATTGGTCAGACCCAAAGAGTATAATGGTGTATGCTCGAGGAATCAACCACGAGTAAGACAACATTACGAATATCGTTGATTCTGATTTGACTTGACAATAGCCCATGCTCAAATCAAAGATTGTTTAAGATAATAGATCCAACAACTGATCATAGGGACCAATCGATGAAGATATCATCTTTCTTCAACACACACACACCTAAGGATATCCCTTTGAATGAACAGAGTCAAATGAAGCTTTTAACTTCCAACTCTCCAATTTATTGTTTAGCTTATCCAACTAGTTCAGGGGTATTTAACACAGATCCTTGGAGAAAGGGTGGTTTATGGAAAACCAACTTCATCACGAACCCAACATAGCGGTCAGGTGACAACCTGGTAATACTTCCGAGAAGATATTCGGAAAATCACGAACCACCGATATGTTATTAAGCTCGAGAACAATCTTGCTTTTCAAGGCAAGATGACATGATCAGAAGAGCAAGGGTTGGATACAGCCCTAACTCATTGATCGAAGAGTGCACCAAGAAAAACGGACTAGGTAGCACGATCAATCTCAGGATGGTGATTCAGTAACCAACACACTAAGATGAGATTTTCATCCATTAACCACTAAGCAACATGGTTGCTAGGGGTATTGATTTCACACATCATGATTCACTTGTCGGCATTCCGGTTGCGACAACACGGGACCGAGGAATGAATAATGATGGCGAGAAGTATCACTGCATCAAGAATTCATAAAAGGTTGTGCAATTCCCATGACATTCTTGACATAAAATGGCAATACTCCAGGGTAGAACAGATTAGAAGATAGATTGGCATTTGATCTGCAGAATACAACTGCTTTGACCCAATCCTAGAAATGGACAAGGTACTGGAGTTTGTTTCTCCTAGTCATTCCAGAATAGAATGGCTCGACGGACCACAAGAATAATAGGCATCGATGAACACGGTTGCACAACTACTCCTGTCTATCAATTGATAGACGAGGGTCAGAAGACAACTAAGAGGGACAACTCAAGGAACATATAACTTTCTGAGTTGTGGATGCATAGATTAGTATGTCGAACCAAGTTCAACATGTTTCTTCCGGATAACCCATGCAGAGAGGTAGGACTGGCAGAGTCACAATTATGAATGGAGAACTCCTCAAGAGTACTCTGATTGTGATCTTTTGGTTCAAATAACTTCTGCCTTAATGGTTCATAGTATTTGGAAGAAGGAAATACCACGGACCTCGAGGAATAATGCAAAGGTTACTAATATCCTAAAGGAATGAGCAAAGACTATCAACATGAGGTAAGTAGGGTGAGTCTTGGGTTCAAAACCCAGGAATAGAATGCCTATTAACTAAATGGCATCACGGGATGCTTTCGAGAATGACGGCCAGATTCATCACACTGGAAACACAAGCATGGCTAGGGTACTAGGGGATACTCTAGACACCTAGGGTCATAATAATAGCTCCAACATAAATGCCGAGGCAACAGAGTACCTAACCTCACCGATTAGTGTGGTTAAACTGGCCCAAAGGGACATCGAAACGGGAGGAATGGATTTTGCAAATGCTTCAAACTATTTAGAAACCTGGGATGACTCGGACAGCATAACGACTGTAAATGCTCCAAAAGATTTGAGAATCCTGCAAAATGGTGGCATAACTACTCGATCATCATAATATCAAGGTCTTGAGATCAACTATGGATACACAAAAGTAGTAGGAACTGAACTGAAGCTTAGAACCATCAATCCTATAGGTCTACGGATTAGTAACACGTGATCCTGATAGAAAGAAGAGAAGGCCTAGTTCCTTAACCCCGTAGGAAAGATATGATGACTCATATCAGAAGGGCATAAGGTAAAGGAGTAAAAAGAGCCTTACGTTCCATCCCACAATCAATTCCCTTATATAACTAAAGAATTTCTAGACTCAAATTCGACCAGTTTGGCTTGGTAATCCTACAGGCAGTCAGGCTCTGATACCAAAGCTGTCAGGACCCGATTCCAAGTCACATCGATCCAGCCGGTAACACCTCATATCACTTTGCGGCCTCACGCACGGTATTCCCACGGGTGTCGCCTTACCATGGCCCGGGACCGTTTGCGCCTTTTGGCTCACGTATATGACAGTGTCGCTAGCATCCATATGACAGAGAACCCGAGCCGACATGACTAGCCGTGAACCCAAAGTGGCACTAACTTATAGGGACAGGCATACATGAATCAACATCGAGCATGTCGGTCAGCAGCGTGTGAATCCGGGCTGTAGCACTGGGCTAACAGGACTCCGGGAACCCGGGCTGTAGCAGGCTAGGCAGGACTCCGGATGTCACCGTGTGACATTTCCCAAGGGATGACATATAGGAACGGTGAATCACATGCCGCCAGTCAAGTGTTCCGGAGCAAGTAGTCTTTGGGCTAGCAGGACTCCGTGAACCGGGCTGTAGCGGACTACTATGGCTCATGGAAGCACAAGACTACATTTCCCCGTAAGAGAGGCTACCAAGGATAAACAACTAGGTTGTCGGATCCCACACATACCAAGCATTTCAATCATACACACAATATGCTCGATATGTGTAAATACAACATGGCATCACAACATAACTCTACGACTCAAGTATTTATTCATTAGGCTCCGAGGAGCGAGATATTACAAACATGGGTCTCACGACCCAACATCCAGAGCATACAAGTCAAGCACAAACGGAAGCTTAACATGTCTGAGTACAGACATCTACAAATGAAAAAGGCTTAGAAGCCTGACTATCTACCAGATCCTGCAAAGGGCACAAGATCGTAGCTGAGGTATCAAGCTAAACGTCGAAGTCCACACGGAACTACTAGCGAAACTGAAGTCTCTCTGCAAAACATAAAATAGGCAAACGTGAGTACAAATGTACCCAGCAAGAATTACATCAGAACTAACTATATATGCATCGGTATCAATAAAGGGGGGTGGTGGAGTTTAACTGCAGCAAGCCAGCTTTGACTCGGTGGCTATCCTAAACTACGACTGCAAGTAACTCTTTTGAGGTGGCGCACACGAGTCCACATATTCACCATAACAATACACCACTATGGATCCGCTCCCGTCTCCCTACGAGAAGGCGATCCATAGCACTCACGCTTATCTTGCACATTTTAGAGTATCCACTTTCACTTGTCTATGAACTATTATAGGCAACCCAGAAGTCCATTACCGCGGACGCGGCTATTCGAATAGATCATTTATAACCCTGCAGGGGTGTACTTCTTCACACATGTTTCCACCACTTAGCGTCTGCACACGACATGTGCTCGGCAGAGTTCAAGCGAAAGCCGACGTGGGTGTAGACCACGACCTGACTAACCACACAAGTCTCTAGTCCAGGTTTATCGCCTATTCGAGTTCCATCCGCGAGGAGATCCAGCTGGAGTTTCGCTCACAGCCCCAAACGATGTGTGCAGGGTTCCCGAGGCACCAAACGGGCGCCCGGTACACCGTGCCACGGTGTATCTACCGCATCATAGCCCACCCCTAGGGTCAGCGCTACGCACGGCCTCCAACACATATCCTACAAACACCAGAAACTAGTTGCAACTCCTGGACAGAGGACAAGGGCGGTTAATAAGTCGAGTGGGGTCATATTTCAGGGCCCAATGTGTGGTAGTAGCTGTTCCTGGATCACAAACACAGAACTCAGTTCCTTAGGACGGCTTCAGTGAGACAACCCACCATGTACTCCTACATGGCCTCTCACCGATACCTTTACCAAATCGTGTTCACACACTTAGCTTCCAACAGTAGGACGTTCACACACCTCCGGTTCATCCCCGATGAATCAGACCTGGCTCAACTCTAAGCAGTAGCAGGCATGACAAACAAGCATAAATGAGTAGGCACCTCAAACAACTCCTACTCATGCTAGTGGGTTTCATCTATTTACTGAGAGCAGGAGCGAGAGAGTAGGATTGTATCAGAATGAACAAGGGGGTTTTGCTTGCCTGGCACTTCTGAAGGTATTATAGTTCTTCATCGGTGTCATCAAACTCATTGTCGAATCACGTCTATCGAGAGGGAACAAATACCGGCAACAGAGAAAGAAACACAATCAATGCAATGCACAATATGATGCATGAACATGACATGTTAATATGCTGTGTTTTGAGCTAATGCAACTAGCAACATGTTAAATGGAGTTGGTTTGGACCCTAGGTTCAATATTCAAACTCCATATGTGAGAGTTTAAATGCCATTTATATGATTTGTCCTAAACAGCAGCCATAAGTTGATCTAACATGCATGAAAGTGGTACAGATGGATAGATTGGATTTTTCTGATCATTTTTCATATATAATTTATTTCCATCTGAGTTATAGATTATTTTCTATGAATTTTTGAAGTTTTGTGCATTTTCTGGAATTTCCTGAATAAGAATAATTCCAGAAAATGACTTACTACGTCAGCATTAGGTCATGCTGACCTCAGCAGGTCAACAAGCGTCGTCCAGATCAAATCTGACCAATGGGGTCCACTGGCTAGTGACTAACTAACTAACCAAAGTTAATTAACACTAACCTAATACTAACTAAAAGTGTCAGTGGAGCTAATTAAGCTTATTTTAGAACTAAACTAGAATTAGTAGGGGCCAGGGCCCACTTGTCAGCGACCAGGGTAGGTCAAACTGGGTCAACCCGGGTCAAAATCGCCGGAGTTGACCCGAGCCTCGTCGCCGGCAAGGCCAGAGACGGCGGAGGGGCTCGGGATTCCTCCTCCGGCGACCAAATGGCCGGCGGAGGGCATCTACGTGACGCTGGAGATCCCGCGCGTCGAGTGGTGCAGTCAGTTATTCCGGGGCAACCTATATCGATGGTGGTCGGAGTTTGGGTCCCAGCGGTTCCGGTGTTGCGTTGCACGAAGGAGCAACTAGAGGGGGTTTTGGTCTTCTGGCATTGTGCTGAGCACGTCGATGCGCTCGGTTGTAGCTCTAGGTGACGGTGGCCACGACAGCGACATGGCCGGCGGAGCCGAGCTCGCGTCTCCTGTGGAATCAGCGGCTACAGGATAGGAATGAGCTCGGGAAGGAAGGGGAAAGACGCAGAAGCTCACAGCGAATTGAACGGAGGCCTCGGCGTGCTCGGGGAGGGGCTGGTGACGACGGGAGGTCGCCGGCGATCTCGTTGGCCCGAGGAGGAAGAAGACGTCGGGGACGGCGCTGCGGGGCTCTTCCCGACGCGTGGCTCGGGGAAGACAGCTTATGGGTCCACGACGGAGCTCGAGGTCACGTCGGAGAGGCACGGGAAGGCAGCATGCGGCAATGGCAGCAGCGGCGGCAGTGGCTCTCAAGGCTTGAGAGGAGAGACGGGGAGGGAGAGAAGTTCGGGGAGAGAGAGCGGAGGGGTCCAGGTGGTCGGGGAGGCGACGTGGAGGTTGTCCAGGCGTCCAGGGGCGCGGGCGGCAAGCAGGTGGTGGCTGGGGCAGCGTCGGCGCTCGCCACGCACCTGTTTGTCCTCCTGGCAGAGGAGGAAGAAGACGGTGCTTCCCCTTTGGGCTGGGCTGCTACAGTGGTGGGCCAGGTGGGCTGCAGGTTAGTCCCGGTGAGTTTGCTCTCTCTCTCTCTCTCTCTCTCTCTCTCTCTCTCTCTCTTTTATTTATGTTTTTTTCTATTTTTCTGTAATCTTTAGGGCTTTTCTAAAAATACCTAGACCCTTTCAAAAATCACCAAACTGCACATGCCCACTGTATAGAATATATCCAACATGGGACATTTCAATTTAGGATTATTTGGGCATTTAAAATATTTACTAGCATTTAAATGCCCAAATTCAAATACTGTATGATTAAATTCAGAGCCCAAATATGTCATGGAAAAATGTGCAACACCTCTGGTTATTGTTTCCAGCATTATCCAGAAATGATGAACATTTTTAAAAGCCATTTGGATTTACTGGAAATACTTTGGTTGAACCTAGTGAATTCCTTTAATGCTAGGGTTTAGGCAATCCCCAATTCAGCTTTAACTAAAATTTAAACATGATGCAACACCAGATGCTAGCACTAGGCATTAATAGAACTAGGGATGTGACAGAAATCATGAGCGGTGGGCACTCCTTGCCCTGTGTTCTCCTCAGGGGAACGTGCCATGAAGCACGCCTCCAAGTGGTGCCCAAGCGCCTCCCTCGTGAGGTTGGCAAGGTCTGAGGCCCTCCAGAAGAGAGCCCCCGAGCCCTGCCCGAGGAGGGCACCGGGCACGCCTTCCTATGCGATGGAGGGAGGCGCCCTGGAGCAGGCGCTGATCCTGACGAGGCTCCAGCTACGACACCACCCTCCTGAGATCCTGCACGGCGCTGCTGCTTCTTCTTCTTGGGGAGGGCCTCAGGAGGGCCCTCGCTCTTGCTGTCGGGGTCGTCGATTGCCGCAGCTTGAAAGGCGCGCTCGAGGGAGCACACTGAATCTCTCTCTTCACATGGGACCGTGATGATTCCGCCGCTTACCGGCATCTTGAGGACGTTGTAGCCGTGGTGGGTCACCGCCATGAACTTAGCCAGGGTCGGATACCCAAGGATGGCGTTGTATGGCAGACGGATGTGCGCGACGTCGAAGTCGATGAGCTCGGTGTGGTAGTTCTTGCGTTCTCCGAAGGTGATAGGGAGGCGGGCCTGCCCTATCGGTGTGGTGGAACCATCGGTCACTCTTGAGAAAGGCTTGGTAGGCCGAAGCTGCTCATACGGCACTTGGAGGTTGTCGAACGTGTCGACGGACAGGACGTTGAGCCCTGCGCCGCCATCGATCAGGGTCTTGGTAACTAGCACATTGCTGATGACTGGTGAACAAAGCATCGGGAGGGCGCCAGCGGTGGCTGCGCATTTGAGCTAATCTGCCGAGTTGAAGGTGATGGCGCACTTGGACCACCTGAGCGGGCGCGTGGCCTCGAGCTTGGGGAGGACTGCATTCACCTCACGAGCGAACTGTTTGAAGATACGCTGCGAGGATGGGGCCTGGGCGCCACCCAATATGCAAGCGATTGCACGCAGCTCCTAGAAGCCCCTGGCCTCCTCGTCTTGATGGTGGTCGTCGTTCCTTCTTGGTGGTGGCGGCAGCGGGGGAAGACCGGCGTTGCTCGGAGGACGATCCTCATGAGGCTGGTCCCTCCACGTGCCCTCACGAGGATGATCTTGCCAGCGGTCCTCACGAGGCCTATCGCACTATTCCTGGCGCGGGCCACGGTCATCCCAGCGTCCTCCTCCTTGGCCGTAGCCCCGGTCGCTGCGCTCGGGGTGTCGACCGAAGCATCCCTCGCGAATGGCTCTGAGTTCTCTATAGTCGCTGGTGTTGTGGGTGTTCAGTTTGTGGAAGGCGCAGAACGGTCGGTTGTTCTTGGATGACTCGGGCTGGTCCCTGCCTCGCTTGGTGTCGGGCTCCGCTGCGAGCACTGCTGCTTCCTTGCGCTTCACATCCTTGGCCTTCTTCTCCTCTGCGCCTGCGGCTGGCAGCTCGAGGAGGGAGAGGCGCCCCTCCTCAGCTCTTGCGCACTTGGTCGCCAGGTTGAACAGCTCCTGAGATGTGCATAGCTCCTTGTAGATAGCGAGCTCCTCCTTCATCTTGATGTCGCGGACGCTGTCAGAGAATGCGGAGATGATGGCCTCGTCCGTGACCTTGGGAATCTTGAGGCGAGTGTTGTTGAAGCGTTGGATGTACTTCTGGAGGGTCTCTCCTGGTTGTTGCTTGATGCGGCGCAGGTTGCCCGCGGCCGGCGGGCGGTCGCGGGTGCCTTGGAAGTTGGCGACGAAGCGGTCGCGCATCTCGTCCCAGGAAGAGATCGAGCCCGGTGACAGGTTCAAGAGCCAGGAGCGGGCACCATCCTTGAGAGCCATGGGAAACCAGTTCGCCATGACTTTCTCATCGCCGTTGGCGGCTTCGATGCTCAGCTCGTAGAGCTACAGGAACTCCGCGGGGTCGGCGGTGCTGTCGTAGCGAGAAGGCAGATCCGGCTTGAACTTGCCCGTCCAGGCAACGCTATGCAACTCAGGGGTGAAGGCGCGGCAGCCGACCGTGGTTGTCGGGGCCTGTCTCGGAGGGGGTGGGGGGCTTGGTCTTGATGAGGTCCGCGCGCCGCCACCACAGGTAGCGCGCGGTCTTGGCGAGGCGGCGCGGGGAGCGCAGGTGCAGCTTCTCGCGGCCGAGGAATTTCATGGCAGCTTCTCTCTTCGCGCGCGGGCACCAGGCATGGTGGGTCAGGCCATGGGGCCGCGCACCTTGGTGCCAAGGCACCGTCTTGGGGCAGAGGTGGTGGAGGCGCTCCATGAGCCGCGTCGCCCGCGGCTGGCGGAGGGCATGGCAGAGAGAGGGGTGGCGTCGGGGAGCCCCCTACGGCGCGGACAAGCTCGGCGACGCGGTCGAGCCAGTCCTCGTAGAGGTCGTCGACCGGGCGGTAGCACAGGAGCTCGTTCGCCATGAGGAGCGCGGCCTGCGCGTCCATGGGAGCGCGTCGTGCGTGGGACGAAGAATAGGCCGGGGTCAGTGATGAAGTGGCGGTGCGGCCGTCCTGCCACACTGATGGGTGTAGCGAGGACGCTTGCTGCTCGTTCCCCGCCGGGCCGTTGGCGGCAGGAGACGGAGAACGACGAGGTGGCCCGCCGACGGGGGCCGTCTAAGCAATGCGGGCGGTGAGGGCAGCCCGGTGCTCAGCTCGAGTGCGGCGAGCGTCCGCCATGGAGACGAGGGGTGATGGAGCGACGGATCGACATATGGGAAGCTACGGTGCACCCCTACCTGGCGTGCCAAATGTCAGATCTGGGGTTCCGGAAAACCCTTAAGGTTCAAACTCTGGGGTGCGCGCGAAGATCTTTCCCCCCTACCGATCTACGCCCTAGCTCGCTAAGATCTCACAGACGAACTCGACGAACTCGCAACATAGAAAGACACGAGATTTATACTGGTTCGGGACACCGTTGTGGTGTAATACCCTACTCCAGTGTGTGGTGGTGGTAGATTGCCTCTTGGGCTGATGATGAACAGTACAAGGGGAAGAACGGCCTCCTGAGGTTGAGATGTTCTTGTACTCTGTGAACTTGTGGATGTGAGGATGTAGCGGATCCAGTCCAAGATGAGTTGCCTCTACTGCGGTGGCTAGCTCTACGTATATAGGCCCTGGTCCTCTTCCCAAATATTGAGCAGGAAGGGAGCCAACAATTGCGGGCAAATTTGAAAGGGGACAGCTAGTACAAGCTATCCTGACAAAAGCGGGCTTCGCCTGCAAAAGGCTCTGGTGGTGACACCGTCTTGGGCTCCATGGTGACCTCCGTCTTGCCGTCCCGCTGGTCTTGGTCTTGTTGCACTGATATGGAAACCTTTTCCTGATGCCTCGGTACTCCACGCCTGCGCTTGCCCCCTTAGCACCAAAGATGAAACAAGGACGCTGCGCGCGCTGGCGCCCGCCTGGTGTCGATCGTCACGGCTCGCGTCACTAGAGCCTCACGAGGTTTGCCGCACCTTGATATCTCCGCTCCTCGCGAGCCTCCCTGGAGAGGCCGCTCCTGAGGAGGTCTTGCATCGTCCGCCTCGCGAGGCTTGGCCCCTCGCGAGGGTCTTGAATGTCTTGTTGATGAAGATGGGTCATACGGGCCTGCTAGCAAAGCCACGCCGTGGGCCGCAGGCAGGCAAGTCTGGGGACCCCCGTTCCCAGAACACCGACACCACAGACCCACCGCGACTAACGCCAAGTTCTTCGAGAATGAGCTCACGAAGATGCTCGAACCACTATCGAGCGCTGGTGTGATACACGCCACCAGTCGTACAAGCGGGCGGGACCAACTATGGACCACCCAACACTAGGGGGCTCCGGCGGCCTACCTTATGAGGTGGGCTGCCCAGCCTTTACCTGTGAGCTGCGGCAGTCCCACCGCATGTTCAAGCCCGACGTTAGCGAGAAGTACACCGGCAAGACCTATCCATCAGAGTTCCTCAGCATCTACACCATCGCGATGCAGGCTGCCGGAGCTCGCGACGACAAGGTGCTTGCCAATTCCTTCCCGTTGGCACAGAAGCCCATTGTCATGTCCTGGTTGATGCACTTGCCGGCGGATTCCATTTCTTCTTGGTCAGATCTGTGCCATGCGTTTGTTGGCGCCTTCACTGGAGGCCACCAAGCTCATGGCCAGACTAGTGATTTGCATATCATTCCCAGAAGGAAGGGGAAAACCTGCGCAAGTACATCCAGAGATTCAGCCGGGTGCAGTACAACATCCCCGAAGTTCATCCCACCGCCGTGATCAGCGCGTTCCATCAGAACGTGCGCAACCGCAAGATGCACGAAGAGCTGGCGATGACCAAGGTTAAGGATGTGGCCGAACTTTATGTTCTGGCCGATAGGTGCGCCCAGGCTGAAGAGGGAAGGAAGTACCCCGGCGAGGATGCCGACGCGGAAACCGACTCTACTGATGAAGACACCGCCGCCCCGATGAAGAAGGGTCGGCGTCGCAACAGGAAGCGCAAGGGCAAGACCGTGCTTGCCGTCAAGGGGTCCGACAGCACCGGCTCTGCCAAGAAGGCCAAGGCAGACGACCCTAGCAAGGAGATTGCCGGGTGCGTCGCCTGCCAGGCCTTGGCGGCTGCCGACAAGCTAGGAAGCTACGACAAGCAGTACTGCAAGATCCACCGCACCAAGGGCCACGACCTTCAGAACTGCCGATAAGTTGAGTTGCTTGCTGAGAAGCAAAAAGCTGAGTACGAGAGGCGGGAAAAGGAGAAGGGCCAGGATGGTGCCGAGGGATCCGGCAAGAAGCGTGGCAGCCAAGGAGGCCGCCGCGGCAAGGACAACCAGCAAGAGAGGCCCGCCCGGGGCCGTGACAAGAAGCAAGAATACGATGATCGTGATGAAGACGACGAGTCCGACGAGCAAGAGTTCCAGACGGCTACAGAGGCCATGTGCGTCGATGGTGGCGCCTCGCTGCATACTTCTCACCGCCAGCTCAAGCAGTGGGCGCGTGAGACTATAGTAGCAGAGCCGTCATTCGACGCTCAGAAGCCGTTGAAGTGGTCCAGCACGCCCCTCATCTTTGATGCCGAGGACCACCCTGACCGCACAACCGCGGTTGGGTGTTTGCCGTTGTTGGTCATGCCAACGATACGCAACCTCAAGGTGAACAAGATGTTGGTCGACGGCGGGGCCGGCCTGAACTTGATCTCGCCCGTCGTGATCAAAAGGCTTCAAATTCCTGATGGAGACCTCGAGGAAACGGGCACGTTTCAAGGGGTCAATCCAGGGAGGTGCCAGCCGAAGGGGAAGGTCACACTGCCCATGACGTTTGGAGGAGAGTTGAACTACAGGACAGAGAGGATCATCTTCGATGTGGCCGACATCCCCTTGCCCTACAACGAGATCCTCGGCCGCCCGGCACTAGCCAAGTTCATGGCGGCGTCGCACTATGCCTACAACATGCTAAAGATGCCCGGGCCGTTGACCATCATCTCTGTCCCCTCCGACAAGAAGGACACACTGATTTGCGCCAACCAACTCTACTGGGAAGCAGTTGCAGCAGCTGACGCCGAGGCACTTGCTCCTGCCGCTGAAGCCCCGTGAGAGAAGAAGCCCGACAAGACCTCTCGCACCCACTCCGGCAAGCGCACCTCTTCGGAGTGTTGTGCTACCGTCGAGGACGTGCCAGAGAACTCCACCGACAAGAGCAAGAAATCCAGAGCTGAGCCAGTGCAAACCAAGAAGGTGTCCGTTAGGAAGGATGGCACGGGAGGGGCTTTCACCATAAGCTCCACCCTTGACAGCAAATAGGAAGGCGCGCTCGTCACCTTGCTGCGGGTGAATGTCGACGTGTTTGCATGGCAAGCATCCGACATCCCCGGTGTTCCCAGGGAGGTGATTGAGCACCACCTATAGATGTTTGTCCTCATGCGCGGCCTGTCAAGCAGAAGGTCAGGAAGCAGGCTCTGGAAAGTCAGGAGTTCATCACAGAGGAGATCAGGAAGTTGGAAGCGGCAGGTTTGGTGAGAGGAGTGCTCCATCCGACGTGGTTGGCCAATCCGGTGGTGGTGCGCAAGGCAAATGGGAAGTGGAGGATGTGTATTGACTACACACATATCAATAAGGCTTGTCCCAAGGACCCCTTCCCGTTGCCGCACATCGACCAAATTGTTGACTCCACGGCCGGGTGTGACCTGTTGTCATTCCTCGATGCCTACTCAGGCTACCACCAGATCTTCATGACAAGAGAAGATGAAGAGAAGACATCATTCATCACCCCATGTGGTACATATTGCTTTTAAGGGATGCCTTTCAGGTTGAAGAGTGTTGGCTCAACGTTTGCAAGAGCGGTCCAAATTGGTTTTGAACCCCAGCTCCATAGAAATATGGAAGCATACATGGATGACATAGTGGTCAAAACCAAGGACGGGGCAACTCTTGTACAAGACCTGGAAGAGACGTTTGCCAACCTGTGCAAGATCAACCTCAAGCTGAACCCTGAGAAGTGTGTCTTTGGTGTTCCGTCCGGCAATCTTCTCGGGTTCTTTGTGTCGTAGCGTGGGATCGAGGCAAACCCATACAAGATCAAGGCTATCGAGCAGATTGAGGTGCCCAAGCGGATCAAGGATGTGCGTCGGCTCACTAGCTGCGCTGCCTCCATGAGCCGATTCATCTCCAAGTCTACCGAGCGCGCCCTTCCTTTTTTCAAAATCTTGAAGAAGGTAGGCCCAATGGAGTGGACCCCAGAAGCCGAGGCGGCATTGCAAGATCTGAAGAAATACCTTTCCTCCACGCCAATACTGGTTGCGCCTAAACCACAAGAGTCGTTGCTGCTGTATCTAGCGGCAACGAATCAAGTGGTCAGCGCCGCACTGGTGGCACAGCGGGAGGTCGATGAGGAGGCAGTGGCGACGGCAGGTCCGGTGGATGGCAAGCCAGAGATTCCCCCGGCAGGGCCTGGTGCCGGCAAGGCCCCCGGCAGAGTCTGACGCCATCAGGGCGGTGCCCGCATAGTCAAGTGAAGTGGTGCAGAAGAAGATGATGATGCAGCACTCGGTTTACTTTGTCAGCTCCCTCTTGCAGGGGGCTAGGTCGAGGTACTCCGGTGTGCAGAAATTGCTCTTCGGCCTCCTTATGGCCTCGAGGAAGCAGCGTCATTACTTCCAAGCCCACGAGATCACTGTCGTCACCCGGCTCCCGTTGCAACGGATACTGCACAACCCAGATGCAATCGGAAGGATTGTGGAATGGGCCTTGGAGTTGTCGAGCTTTGGGTTGAAGTTTGAAAGTACCTCGACAATCCAGAGTAGAGTCTTGGTGGAGTTGATGGAAGATTGGACCTCAACGCCCGACAAAGAAATTCAGGAGGCCGCTCTCCCTGGCAAGGAAGCAAGCCGCGACTGGATCATGTACTTTGATGGGGCTTTCTCGCTGCAAGGCGCCGGTGCCGGTGTGCTGCTTGTCGCACCCACCAGAGAGCACCTCAAGTATGTGATCCAGATGCACTTTCCCAGGGAGATGTCCACAAACAACACTACCGAATATGAGGGGCTGCTTGCTAGTTTCAGGATCGCGGCAGACCTCGGGGTGAAAAAGCTCATCGTCAGGGGTGATTCACAGCTTGTCGTCAGACAAGTTAACAACGATTATCAGAGCCCGTTGATGGAGGCCTACGTAGATGAGGTGAGGAAACTGGAGGAGCGCTTCGACGGTATACGAGCAGAGCACGTTCGAGCGAAGAACGACATCGTTGAATACCTGTCAAAGTGCGCTGCATTCAAGCTACCTATGGAACCAGGTACCTTTTTGCTTCGGTTAACTCAACCATCCGTCGAGCCATCAACAGAGCAGAACAAGCAGAGGAAGTCAGGCCCCGGCAAGTACTTTCCCCCCGAGCCCCCAGCGGCTGCCGGCAAGGGTGTTACCGTAGATCCTAAGCCTGCCGAGGGACGGCTGGCTCCGGTAGGGCGCCAAGCCCTGGCCGTAGAGACGGCTGCCCCCATGGCGGAAGTGATGCCTTTGGTCCTTGTCATCGAGCCCCAGGCTCCAGCATGGGCACAGCATACCATCCATTTCCTCCAGATAATGGAACTTCCTGAGGAGCAGGAAGAAGCGGAAAAAGTAGCTCGTCGGCCTGCCTTGTACTAGTTCATCGATGACGTCCTCTACAAAAGAAGAGCGAACAGTGTGAAATTGAAGTGCATCCCCCGGGAGGAAGGACTGGAGCTGTTGGCAGAGATACATGGAGGCATATGTGGCTCCCACATAGGGTTAAGGGCCCTTGCCGGCAAGGCATTCCGGCAAGGCTTCTTCCGCCCACCGCCTCCGTGATGCAACGGCACTAGTAACCAAGTGTGAAGCGTGTCGGGCCCATTCAAAGAAGCTTCATCAACCAGCTCAAGCCCTTCAAAGAATCCTCTCTCCGCCATTTTCGGTCCTGGGGCTCGATATCGGGCCCCTTCCCCCGTGCTGTCGGGGGCTTTGAGTACTTGTACGTTGCAATCGACAAGTTCACAAAGTGGCCGGAGGTGGAACCGGTGAGGAAGGTGACAGCACAGTCAGCCGTCAAGTTCTTCAAGGTACTAGTCTGCCGTTTTGCTGTGCCAAACAGAGTCATCACCGATAACGGCACACAGTTCACAAGCCACACCTTCATGCAATACATTCAAGACCTCGGCAGCAAGGTCTGTTTTGCTTCCGTGGCACACACCCGGAGCAACGGCCAAGCGGAGAGGGCAAATGTTGAAGTGTTGCGAGGCCTGAGAACGAAGACCTTTGACAAGCTGCGCAAGAGTGGAAGGCGCTGGATTGATTAGTTGCCGGCGGTTCTTTTGTCGATCAGGACGACGCCAAATCAAGCCACCGGCCAGACACCCTTTGCCCTAGTATATGGGGCAGAAGCAGTTCTCCCCACGAAACTCATATACGGGTCACCTCGAGTGCTCGCTTATGATGAGCTTGAGCAAGAGCAGTCGTGGCAATATGACGCAACACTCCTTGAGGAAGATAGTCTTCAGGCGGCTATGAGAGCAGCACGCTACCAGCAGGCCTTGAGCCACTACCATAGCCGCAAGGTCCATGCCCGAAGCTTTGAGGAAGGCGACCTTGTTCTTTGGCGCGTTCAGTCAGCCAAGAATTCCAACAAGTTGACGCCGAACTAGGAAGGCCCTTATTGGGTAATACGAGTCACCAGGCCCGGTGCAGTCCGTCTGGAGACCGAAGATGATGTCCCAGTGAGCAACTCCTGGAACATCGAGCATCCTCGCAAGTTTTACCTATAAGGCACGGCTTGTCGGGCCTCCCGGCAAGCCACCTTTTGTATAAGCTTTGCCGGCAAGGCATGTAACCCTCTGTACAAAGCCAGGCGCAGACCCTGAGCATAAATAAACAAAGCGCTGGCGCCCTAAGTTATAGCATGCATGCTAGGTTAAGTCTCCTCCTTTGTTAGGGTTGATAGTGCTTAGCGGCAACTAACCCCTAGCCTAGAGGTCGAGTGTGCGTCTTTCTGTCCTCTTTGGTTCGCAGGGCACGTGGACATATCTCCTGAGCCACTTGGGAGAAAGAGGATGGACCGACGCTCCAGCCCTGGCAAGCCAGGATCGCCGGGGGCTGAAGACACAAGGATCCCACCACGGCAAGCCAAGGTTGCCGGGGGATGCGGATTCAGATAAGTCTTTTATCCCCTATTATGCACTTCCGTATAGAACTGGGACATATGAAGCCTCGTTTGTATTCTTAAAACCACCATGCTCCCCTTTTCCCGTACCCAAGAGTTATCCTCTTGGGTCGGAATTTGGTAGTAGCCGCGGTGGCAAGGAGGTGAACGAGGGGCCTAACTCTACTTCGCCCCTGCCTCCGCCAAGAGTGCGAGAATGGTCGACCGAAGTGGAGAGACGGCAAGGCCTGTTGCCGGGCAACAATGTTTATCTTAAAAATAACAAGGATTCGTCCTTGGCATGGGCCTCGCTCACGCACAAAGAACCCGGCAAGCCCCCTTTTCATTAAAAACATCCCATACAGGTACAGTTCATACGGAATTAAAAACATGAGCAAGGGGATTACAAGTCTTAAATATAACAAGTGCCCGCAGGCTTTCAAACTAAAAAAAAGATAAGATGCACGTAATCCCTTTCTTGTCCCTCTCCTCATGAGGTGAAACAAGACAGCACGAGGGCGAAAGGAGCGCCTAGGAGAGGTGCGAGAAGCAGAAGGCGCCAAGAGAGCATCCCGGTGCCGGCGGAGGACTAGAAGATGAGGCAACGGCTCGACAATACGCGACGAAGGCGTCGGTGCCCACGTACTCTGAGTTGACGGCCGCCGCCCACCTTCTTTGCCTTCTCCAGCCCTCCTACGCCAGCCGCCCAAGGAGGTGATGGGGAACGCGACGATGGAGAGCTTGATGAGGAAGACCCTCGGCAGGGCGCGTGGCCGAGGAAGGAGCGGCGAGGTCAGTCAAAGTCGGAGTCGGCATCCTGCCGCTCGACTCCCTCATCGTCGCTTTCGCTGTCCTCCTCGTCACTCCCGCTTGAGGAGGAATCTTCATCGTCGGAGGAACTCTCCACGCAGCACTTCAGGCGAGTTCCAAGGTCTCCGAAGACCTTGACGGAGAGCAAGCCGCCCTCCATTAACTTGAAGTAGAGGATGAGCCCCACCGTCAAGCTATGGATGCGGGCGAATCTTCCATCCGCGACGGAGATACATAACATGAGGAGCGGGGAAGTCGACGTCGACCCGCGTGTCGCCGATCCCGCAGCCCCTCATGTGCAATCTGAGGGTCTCGGGCGGATCGAGCTCCATCTCCTGAGCAAAGGGGTTGGGGAGACGGAGACGACGACGCGGTGGCCGGCGCAGCCGGATGAAGAACTCACGGGGCCGGTCCCCGACGTGACCCTCCATCGCGGGAGGCATCGCTGGCGGAGGCGCGGCCGCCACACCACCTCGTCCCCCTCTTCCCCGATCGCCGCGGCGACCTAGGCCACGCCCCCTCCCCCTTCCTCTTGCGGCTGGCTCCGCCGCCGCGGGCTCGTGGGAAGGAGGGACGCGTTGACGAGCAGTGAGCTTGCCGCCACCATCGAAGGCCCAGCACCTCCTCTCGCCATGGCAGGTGGGAGAAAGACACACGGGTGAAGGAGGATGGGTGCTGAAGGGATGTGGGACAACGCCCTCCCTCCCCCTCCTTATAAAGGGGCTAGGTCGGGGCTCGGCCGCCCCACTCAGCCAATCCAGTCGTCAGAGGCGCAGGGAATCAGGACCGACCCGCCGCCCCAATCAGCGACGGCCCGGTTTCCCGCCTCCACCGCCCGCCACTTGCATGAAGGACGCGTGGCGGGCGAGCAGGGTCGAGAGGACAAGTGAGGCGACCGTTCCCCGCCCCGTGATCGGGGGGCGTGGGCACCTTAAAGACCGCGACCCGAGTCCATCCAGTAAATGAGCCGTGCCTCCACGCCTCCCTCTTTTATGGGGAAGGCGCGAGGCGCCTCTTTACCATGATGTGACACATGCATGCGGAAACCGCCCCACGCACGACCCTCCACGTCACGCGCAGGTCGTGGGGAAGCACAGCAGAAAGAAAATTACTCCGATAGAATCCGCCCCTCAAGCCCGCACACCGTATTGGGCCTGGCCCAACAACGTGTCGCGCTTATGTGAGGCACAGGCCCGGGGGCTCATGTCAGTGTACAAAAGTAGGGGCGCTCCTTTTGACCCCTTTACTTGTGCGCGGACAGTCGGAGCCGCGCCCACGACCACACTAAGCAGAGCAGGGGAGGGAAGCCGGAGAGAAGCCGAAGCACAAGATGGCCAAGGCAACGCCAAGACCAAAGATACCAAAGAGCGAGAGGGCGAGGTGGACTCCCCCGGCAAGATCCTTGCCGGGGCAGGCCTCCGCGGCCCCAGCAAGAACCTTGCTGGGGCAACTTTCCCGAACACCAATAGAGCGAGCCGCCCTTGAGCCCACGGGTTCCAACCCAACCAACTACGATTGGACTAGGGCTCGGGAGGCACCTCTGTGGTGGCATGCAGATCTTTGTCAAGACCATAGATATATGAGATCAGATGAGGACCAGAAGACGGCGACCCTCGGCGGGATCCTTGCCGAGGAGATCCAGAAGACCCCCGGCAAGTGCCTTGCTGGGGATGACTGCAGCGCCATGGCAAGACCCTTGCCGGGCCCCCGGCAAGGCCCTTGCCGAGGGCGTCAGCGGGGCCATAGCCAGGCCCGCGTCGACCAAGACTCCACCGCCGTCCCCAAGCAGCTGCTAGCTCAACCAGCTGGGCAGGCACCTGCGTGGCAACGGGGGGCCTCTGCGCCAACTCAGCAAGCACATGCGTGGTGACATGCAGATCTTCGTGAAGACCCTACCACCGCGCCACCTCAGTTGCCTGCCTGCCTACCTGGCGCCGCATGCATCACTGGCCAGGGTGCGTGTCGAAGCGAAGAGAAGCGGCGACAGATGGGACATGCCTCGCTCCCGTCCCCGATAAAGCTAGGGGACACCTAAGCGACGCATTAAATGTGTCTTGTCCTATAATACGGGCGATAAGATCTTAGTACTATAGGCCTTTCCACCTCCTGTGTGCCACTGTGGCAGCCCCTTTCGACTATAAAAGGAGGCCCATGGCGTACTAGAAGAGGATTCGGCTCTTTGGAACTACACAGCCACCATAGCTAGTTCTAGAGCTCAAGAACACCAATACATCCACCAAAGCAGGACTAGGGTTTTACGATCCTCGCGTCTTAACCTCGGGCAAACGATCCTTGTGCTGACTGCTAATCCTGCTCTTCTCACAACCTCGCGCCCCGGCAACCGTAGTAGGGATTCTTGTGATCCCATAGGTGTCGTTTCCCACCGGCAGCATTGCAAGGCGGGATCCCCTTACCAAATACTCCAGGATAGTCTTCGGACGCAACGAACGTGTCCGGATCTGCAACACAAGTACCACACACAACCACAGAAAGTATAATATTTCATGATTCCAATCCGCTGACAACTTTTTTGTAATGTGACATCACGTCTCCCCGGTCATTATTTTGAACCGTTTGTTGTCCTGCTGTTCCATGTTTTTGAGGCGTGGTTTTTATTGGCATGTCTTGTCGAAGCAGAGATCGTGTCCCCTTATTGCGGGATTCTCATCAATACGAGCGTGGGTAACCCAACCGTTCCATCGGGATGATTCCTTAGGAATAGGCAGGTTTTCAGGCTTAGGAGGAGGCGTTCGATATCTGTTGCCTTTATAAAGGAGCCAAGGGCCGTCTCTTTTTGCGCCAACCTTTTCCTCGGCCCTTCCAACCTCGAGTTCTAGCACCCAAGGTTCGACTTCATTGCTTGAAGCTTCCCAATCATGTCCGGACCCAGCCCACATGGCCGATGGGTGGCTTCCTCTGTTATAGAGGAGGACATTGCGAAGCTCCGTGCGGCCAGATACCTGACCGCGGAGATCCCCCACAGGCTTCCTGCTCGAGGACAGGTTCTTCCTACTCCCAGGTCTGGCGAGAGGGTTGTATTCATCTCCCACTTCCTCCGAGGGCTAGAATTCGCTCTTCATCCCTTTGTTCGGGGGCTCATGTTTTATTATGGACTAGATTTTCATGATCTAGCCCCAGATTCTTTCCTCCGCGTCTCGGCGTTCATTATCACGTGCGAGGCCTTTGTCCGTATTCCCCCACACTTTGGTTTATGGCTCAAGACCTTTAGCATGAAGCCGAAGGTAGTCGACGGGGAACAAGCGGAGTGCGGTGGTGCTACAGTGAGCAAGCTTACCAATGCTCTCTGGCCAAAAGGCTCCTTCACCGAAACTCCCAACCAATGGCAGCGGGAGTGGTTTTACGTCATCGAGCCCCGTGGAACCAAGTGGGCAGCCATACCTGCGTTCCGATCTGGCCCTCCGTTACAGCCTGCATCATGGATTAATAAGGGGCTGGACTAGCGATCAATTGACGAGGTGCAGACTCTACAAAGCTGCATCTGGAGCCTCCTTGAAAAGGACATTGATCTTATCAATGTGATTCAAGTAATGCTGATCTGCCGGGCCCTGCCGGGCCAGCGACGGCCTCTCCGCATGTGGGAGTTCAATCCGGAAGGACCACGGACCCTCCAACACTTCTTCGGCACTACGCACAAAGGAATGTGGAAGTTGTTTTTTGGGAAACAAAAACAGTGGTCGGACACCACGGAGGACATCGGCCTTGACTGCAACCATCCGTATACCTCGGTAAGCGCTCGAATCCCGAACACTTTTTAGCTATGTATGTCGTAACGCGATACTGAGCAAACTATCTTCTTCCAGTGCTGGATAAAGAAAGTGGAGCGAATTAGGTGTTTGGCGCCCCTTCCCAAAGACTCAGCGGATCCCGTACTAACAAGGATGCTGGCCCCGACACCGTACCAGATGTCTCTGAAGGAGGACAAGGCGGAGAGCGGGAGGACCAAAGGTGGCCTCCATTCTGAAGGTATATTAGACACTGTGTCCGGGGAGATCAAAATTCCATCGCCCGAAGACAAAAGTGAAGGAGAAGCCAACATCCCTTTTCCTCATGGTAAGAAAAGGGCCGCCTCCGAAGGTTGGGAGGAAAAGGCTCCTAAGCGAGGCAAGATGCCCCTACCGGGCGGCTCGGGCTTGGGGGACGATGTCATCGCACAGTCCCACAGTGAGAACAAGCCTTTTGCCAAATCGTAAGTGAACAAGGGTGTTTTAAACATATCTCATGCCTTTCCTGTTATAGAGGTAACATCTAGAATATATGTTTTTACAGCTCGGCACACAGTCTTCTTCAGCAATCCTCTTCCTCGGGGGATCTTCTTCCAGACATGATGGAAAGCGAGACGCCTCCACCGGCCTCCTCACCCAATAGGGGGGACGACTTCGAGGTGTCGTCCCGGAGGGTTTCTCCTGATCAACAAGTGGTACGAGGGATGATGAAGACACTACCCGAAGGTGATGCTTCGGTAGCCCAGGGTCCGGGGGCCAACCATAATGGCCCCGGACTGTCCGGTTTACAGCCGGAGATGACTCTAGGGACGAATAAACGGATCCCTTTGAAGGGAGGCCGTACTCCTACAGCAGCTTCCGGAGATCCAGAAGCGCGGGATATTTTGACGAACATGTCGCAGCAGGCGCCCGCCTCACAGAACATCGTTCCTTGATGGGTCTGATGGTTGATAAGGTTGTCATCAAAAGCGAATTGAATGAAGCCTTCACGAGCCTGCTAAGAGGCTTCGAGGTTTGTACTGTAATATTTTCGATTGTGTTCTATTCACAAAATGCACCTGTGTATAGATAGTAGCCCCTGAGACTCTGATTGGCTTCCCAAGGGAGGCGATGAAAGGATCAAAAAGATATGCCCAGGAAATAATCTGATTAATTGGAACACAGGTTGTTACCTCACTGGCTACTTCCCGGACTATAGAGGTTGCAGATCTGCAATGGAAGATTGATGAGGCAGATGATGACATCACGCTTACCAACCGGCGACTTGACGAGGCGCAAGGTACGTTTTTGGGGCAGTCATTATATGCACGTGCTTATAATATAAGCATGACACTGAGAATTGTATACTGAGATATGCATGACTGCAGATGGTGCCGGCGCATTTGAGATCCTTCGGGCTGAGCTAGCCCGGGCCAAGGAGTAGACTCGAATTAGTAATGCGACTACCGAAAAGGCATCGGCCAAGTTAAAGGCCGAACAGGCTGCTCGGCACCAGTACGAGGAGAAAATATCCACGACAGCGCTTGAGCTAAAGGAGGCCGCTAGCCGCTGTGAATTTCTCGAGAAGGATAATAAAGCCAGAACGGCTGATCTTGACAAGGCCTTACGAGAGGCGAAAGAAGCGCGGTCCGTGTCTAGAGCGGCCCGGGAGGAGATTCGGCAAACTGGGGAGATCGCGGCTAGTAAGCCCTTTTTGTTACAAACTAAGTTCGGCGATCCGAATTATGCCCCGCTTAATTAAGTGTGGAGTTCTCCAGATGCATTGTTGGACTTGTCGAAGAGTTTCTCCGATGCGCCGCAGTTTTTCCAAGCACAAGAAGGACGTGCAACAGAAAAGCTGTTCGGGTCGCAGTTTAGCATGCCGAAGCGCCCGCTATTGCTGAATGAACAGATGGCCCAGTGGGTAGAGCTCCACAAGATATCTAGATCTGCCATGAAGGACGTCGTGGTCCGGTTGTGGCCTACCGAGCCAGTTCCGGATAGTTATTTCTGTTTGGTGCAGCGACTTGTTGATGCGGTGCCGCGTATCGACGCTGTTAAGCGGTCGACGTGCATTGAAGGTGCACGGATGGCCTTTGCCCGTGTCAAGACATACTGAGCGAAGATGAAGGCCACCAATGTTGCAGCGAAGAGTCCACCCAAGGGCAAGGACCACCACGCACCAGAGCATTATTTCGAGGATGTCTTAGAGGGTGCCCGCTTGATAGAGGGTTGGTGCTCGAAAGACGTGATATTCGAGTGAAATTTATTGAAATTGTAAAAGACAATATTATGATATAATAAGGCTATTTTTCATTTTACTATCGCTTAAAGGCTTTGGTTCCTCCTGTGCGGCCGTTTTTGTATAATATGAAAGTTTTCCAGTCATCGGCTTCAGCCCCCTCGTAGGAAATACGGGGGTGTTCGGAAAAGCACTTGATCACTCTTAACCCAACGTATTGGTTCATGAAGGAGGTGTCAATGCGGCGAACTAGGCAATCGGACTATAGGGCGTTAACACTTTCAGTTAGCCATAGGAGTTTTATGGTGGGTCTACGATATAGACCCTCGTATGTACGCGGATATCCCAATATGGTGCGTTACATGTGTAACCTGAAGAAAGGTCCTTCGTGTAATACGGAGGGAATCGCGAAAGATTCTGATAACTCATCGAGTGGTTGACCAGCTCTCGCCGCATCATGACAGTCAGTTTTTGGCTTTCTCTACTGAGGTGTTTGATCAGATGAACCAGAAACACAATTGCAGTAGTTCTCCCTTTACTACCCTAGCCGATAGAGCGAAACGTAAGGTAGTAAGCACAGGAGCCGGGCAACCCAACTATGGACCCAAGACATGATATGGAGCTGATGCATATAAGGCCAAACTCGCGACGCCGAAGTATGCCATAAAGTTGTTCGGACTTGTTGGCAACACATTTTGTTCCCATACCGAGCCCCTGGCAAGTTATGTCGGGGTGCGTGTGTGAAACAACCAAAGGAGCAGAATTAAGTTCTTTTGAGAAAAGTGAATATTGGATACGGATTATGTTCACTGGAACTGAGTGATATGCCAATCATCATTTTATAGATAATAACGCCACAACCCCGGCTATTTTACATGCTAAAGGTCGACGGCTAAGGAAAAAGGCACTTTACAGGCTCGCAAAATAGAGAGTGCGGTCTAGAAAAAGTTGTTTTGGACCTCCTGTCGCACGTGTGCGCCTACTTTCCTCGGTGAAGGGGCTCCCTAACAAGAGTAGCCTTTGGGGGAATGTACGAGCTCGAACTCCGATAGAGTTCATGAGATGACCAGCTTTTGAGCCACCTGTGGTAAAGGATAATGAAAAAGAAAGAGTAGTTAGAAAAAAAGGAGGTTATGGGAGTACTTGTAGGCCTGTCCGTATTGTGCTTCCGCTGATGCCTAGGGTATTTTAAGTGCATAGTTATGTATGCGTGGTACAGATTTCTCAGGTATATACGGCGGACGGCGGAAGCCGAACTGCTAGTCCAGCTCCGAGATTGGTCGGTCCTGTTGAGAGACCGGCGGCTTAATGGCCGACAAGGTATGCGGTTTAATAAGACCGCTTTGTACTTCAGCTGAAGTAGCCGTAGTATGATCCGCTGTCCGGAGGGAGCGCTTCTTACGCTCCCCTGTAGAGGTGTGTGTCACTATACCATGTTCGCTGTTTTTACTTCGGGGGGAAATTGCTTCTGACCCCCGGTGTTCGATTGGTGAGTCTCTTCGTCGTCGCTATCACCGGGCGGCCTCTTCCCCTTGTGTTCGGCGTTGAGCTTGCCAGCCTGTTTGAAGACCCAATAGCTTATGTTGGTGTGATTAGTTGGTTTATCGTGGTTGCCATGAATCTGGCAGGGCCGATCCAATATCTTGTCTAAATCGGATGGTCTGTCTATGTTTGCCTTGAATGGCTTTTCCCGTTGACCGGATTTGGGGCCGCTGAATCCGGTGTTGACCGCTGTGTCGTGCGTTCTTTCATTATCATTGCGATGTTTGTGTTTACTGCATCATGGCTTGCTGTTGTTGTCTCAGACTTCGGAAGTGCCAGGATCGCTGGCGCTGTTGCTTCTCCGAGCGAGCTAGCTGTCTTCTCCCGCGCAAAAGAGAGTCATTATAGCGGTAAGGGCTGACATGGATTTTGGTTTTTCTTGACCGAGGTGGCGGGCGAGCCACTCGTCCCGGACGCTATGCTTGAAGGCCGCTAGGGATTTCGCGTCTGGACAGTCGACGATTTGGTTCTTTTTAACTAAGAACCTAGTCTAGTGCTTCCTGGCTGATTCTCCGGGCTGCTGGATGATGTGACTTAAGTCATCGACATCTAGTGGCTGGACATATGTACCTTGGAAGTTATCGCAAAAGGCATCTTCCAAATCCTCCCAGCTGCCAATAGAGTTTTCAGGCAGACTGTTTAACTAGTGCCGAGCTGGCCCTTTGAGTTTTAGTGGGAGGTATATGATGGCATGAAGGTCATCTCCGCGGGCCATATGGATATGGAGAAGGAAATCCTCGATCCATACCGCGGGATCACTTGTTCCATCATATGATTCGATATTCATGGGTTTAAACCCGTCTGGGAATTCGTGCTCCATTACTTCATCTGTGAAGCAAAGCGGATGTGCGGCGCCTCTATATCGGGCCACATTGCGACATAGCTCCGATGGAGTCCGTCTGTGGTTTTTGGCCTGGGCGCGACTAGGCTTGTCACGTCCGAGTAGATAGTTGCCGCCGCGTGTTGGGGCACGTCCTCACGATCCGTAGATCGATCTGGTATGTCCTGCTCTACTGTCCAGGTCCTGCCGAAGGTCATATGTATAACCCCGGGCTGTTTTGTCTCTGCCTTTACGGGGAGGTGGGGCGAGCTGGTGTTCGGCTTGAGTTGCCGCTTTGTCCCAACCGCGTGGTGGTCGGTTAGCCGCATTGTGGGATGATGGTATGGGCTCCGGCGCCTCATCATCAAACTGAGGTAGCAATTTGCGCTTCGGGTAACTTTTGGCTGGGGGATTGAGGCTGTATTCCTCGGCAGCCAGGACCTCGGTCCATCTATCGTTGAGCAGGTCTTGATCAGCTTGAAGCTGTTGCTGCTTCTTTTTCAGGCTCCTTGCAGTGGCTATTAGCCGGCGCTTAAAGCGCTCCTGCTCGAGAGGTTCCTCGGGTATGATAAAATCCTCGTTGCCAAGGCTCATCTCGTCCTCGGAGAGTGGAAGATAATTACTGTCCTCCGAGTCATCGTTTATGGCCTGTTCATTAGGGCTAACTTGCCCGTTTTCCCGTTCCTCCTGTTTGGAAGTTATCTCAACGGGGTCTTCATTATCTTCGGCATCGTCCGGAGTATTGTTTTCTTCCGTGCCGGTATTGCTGTATTTTCCACAACATGACTTAGAGCGGCGCCGCTAACACCGGTGCGTTGGCTGTATCCCAGGAGGTTTATCCTCGACTAGATCTTCTTTGTCATCTTCGTTAGTTCTTTTAGGTGTATCCACCATGTACACGTCGTAAGAAGAGGTGGCCGTCCAGCATCCGGGAAACGGCGGGTTTTGGCCCTGCTCCTCATTGGCATCGTCGTCTATACCGTCGATGTCTTCGGAGCCGTAATCGAGCATGTCAGTTAAGTCTTCGATAGTGGCTATGAAGTGGGCAGTGGGTCGGAAGCGAAATTCTCCGTCATCAGCCTCCAGTTCAAACCGGATATAATTCGGCTATGATCCCCCGCTAAGGATAGTTCTTTTAACGAGTTTGACACGTCGCCCAAAGGCGAGTGCCGAAAAATGTCCGCGGAGCTGAATTCGACGTTCGATGACTGATCGAGCTCGACACGCGTGGACGCACATGGTTTGGAACCTGTAGCCGGAAACGAGTCCGAGGCTCTGGTGACACAAATTCCACTCGAGTTGGGTATGTGTGCGGCTCTGACGCCGTAGGGACTGCGGCCTCCATGGCGGGTTTAGCTTCCCGTCTTCGGATGGCGCGATCTGCTCCGGATCTAACACCAGAGCAGTTACAGGTGCTATCTCCTGGTTATGGCCCGATGACAGATTTAAGTCATGTTCATCGTGGTGACTGGGAGTGACTGTCGTGGTCTCGAATCCGTCGAAGATCAAGTCTCCACGGATATCCGCGACGTAGTTCAAGCTCCCGAATTTGACCTGACGGCCAGGGGCGTAGCTATCGATCTACTCCAGGTGGCCAAGCGAGTTGGCCCGCAGTACGAAGCCGCCGAACACGTAGATCTGTCCGGGGAGTAAGACTTCTCCTTGGACAACATTGCTGTAGAAAATAGAATAGGCCATCAAACCTTTTGAGGACGGCAGAGTGGAACTCCCAATGAAAGCACCAATGTCGGTGTCAAAACCGGCAGATCTCGGCTAGGGGGTCCCGAACTGTGTGTCTAGGTTGATGGTAACAGGAGACGGGGGACACAATGTTTACCTAGGTTCGGGCCCTCTTTATGGAGGTAATACTCTACTTCCTGCTTGATTGATCTTGATGAATATGAGTATTACAAGAGTTGATCTACCACGAGATTGTAATGGCTAAAACCCTAGAAGTCTAGCATGTATGACTACGATTATGATTGTTGCCCTCTATGGACCTAGCCCTCCGGTTTATATAGACACCAGTGGGATCTAGGGTTACCTAAAGTCGGTTACAGAGAAGGGAATCTTCATATTTGGTCGCCAAGCTTGCCTTCCACGCAAGGAGAGTCCCATCCAGACACGGGTAGAGTCTTTGGTCTTCGTATTTTCATAGCCCATTAGTCCGGCCCATGACTAACAGGCCAGACACCCGAGGACCGCTTAGTCCAGGACTCCCTCACTATCCCCGACGGTTTCTGAGTCGTGTGGGAAGGACCCACCATATCGCAGTCACTCACTAGGCGACGGTTCAAAATCCTGTCGCGGAAAGGGGTTAAAAACCGTTTGTATAGCACCTCGTTATACCAGTGCAAGCTGGGAAACACGACATGATGATGCAGAGGACAGCAACCATAACAAGCTGTTCAAACTTAGTAGTATTGTCTGTGTGAAAGTGTGGCAAATGTGATGATCGTGTGCGTCCTGAGAAAATTCTAATTGCTATGTATGTTGATCCTATGGCATTGATAGAACGAGCTAATGCTTTGCTTGTTTTAAGAATAAATTTTAATTAAAGCTAATTAAATTTATGTAAAGTGACCACTAACACTTGTTATTATAGTACCAATACAGACCCGCTCGTGAACCGACGTGTGGCTGGAATAGGTTTCTTAATGGAGGCGTTTGAATGCACCGAGAATGCATGTTCTGCCTGGCATGCAGCGGGCGAGGGAGGGGTAGTAACTGTTGTTGCCTGTACACACTTAGTTTACTATTGATTGCAGTTCCCCAAGAGCTAAAAAACGAAATGCTGCCACCGCCTACCCACTCGTTCACTTAAAGAGACTCCAATGGAGATCCGAGGGGTGGGCCTGCTGGATATGTACTTCAGCAAGGAGTTCACCTTTGAGTTCGCCGTTCAGACCAAGACAACACCAAGTTGAATGTGATGTACACCAACGATCCGGACTCGCTGAAGCTCTGCCTCGCCAAGTTCAAGCAGTACCTATAGGAGGAGAAAACACAAGGTCGCGGGACTAGGCCTTGTGCCCATCCATTCGTCTCCTGACAGGGACCAGCAGATCGCCGTCGCCCAGGTATGCATGCGGGACGAGGTTCTCGTATACCGCTGATGTAGGGCCATCAGAGGTTCTAGATCGTTCGCTTGTTTCATCGGCACGGCCGACTGCACCTTCGCTGTGGTGGAGAGCAGGAAAAACGCGAATGTTCTTTATGATTCGGCCATCTAGTGCAACAAGCTTGTTGACATCCAGAAGAAATACAAGATCATAGGCAACGGGCAGGAGAAGGACTCCGTGGTTGACCTTGTCGCGACCATCATTGACCCCTTCTATGCCGACATGAAAGAAGAGTTGATACCAAGAACCTGAACACGTGGGAGGTACCTATGAATCTAGCCTACATAACCTACACGGCCAACGACTCATACACATGCTACGACATGTATAGGCGGATCTTGGACACGAGGGCGTGTCTACTTCCCGTAACCGATGAGTACACGGACAGCCGCAGCATCATGATCAAGCGTTCCAGGAAGGTCTAGATGATGTACTTCATCTGTTTAAGCACCTTTATCATATGAGTGTTTAATTCATTAGCCTATGTGTCGTAATTATCTGTTTTGTCCGAAATATTTTGTCTAAGAACCCACTAACCTGTTTGCTTCTTTTTAGTGGCTATTTGCTTATGTATGTAACTAGTTCATTGGGCTATCGTGCTTTGAATCTCCTTCATCCCGACATATTCCCCTTCTCAGGTGGACCAAGCAGATCTCATACATAGACATCTGGGACCAACCACCTATCCATTTGTATTTCTTTATTTTGTTCAATCTTTCATCCTCTTCCTACAGCGGTTGGCGGCGCTGCCGCGCACACCTCGGTGACCCATCCTAGCCTATGGCGCTGGCCAGGCCATCCCTCTACTCCCACACATTCTCCGGTGGTGACAGCTTCACCGGCCCACCCTGCACCCGAACAAGTCAACCCCCGTACTGCCCTCCGCCTGTGTCGTCCCTGGCACTGGCTTGTTCTGGCCCGAGGTCTCGACGTCGTCCTCCGCCTTGGTGCTCTCTCCGCGGTGCCGCCGTCTATCGTTCCCAACATGGTCAACAAAACGAGAGGAATCGGGAGACGACTGTTCATCGAGAGGCTGAAAATCCGGGCCCACCAGGTCCATGGCCTAGGTTTTGTTGTTTAACACACGCAGGCCACGACATGCAGACACAGTTGGTCCAGCAGGTTTCAACTTTTTTCGGGGGTCCAGCAGGTATCAAGCGGCCTCTGGGCCTCCCAGACTAGCTTTTCTATAACATCAGTAGCCCAAGTTATGTTTGTTTTTTCAAGACAACGCACAACTCAGTTCTATTTTTCTATAAGAATGCAAAACTGAACCTATATATCCCTTCTATAATTGTATATATATACTTATATTTATATCTTATTTCATTACATATATATATATATATATATATATATATATATATATATATATATATATATATAACATAAACAAAATAAGGTTTCGTTAAACCTGTCGTTCGTCCAACCATTGTATAGACCTTCCCACTTCCTTTATTTTTCGTTTTTATTAATCCTATATCCGAATTTTCTCCCACTTTCTTTTTCGATGTAATCTGAGTTTTCTCCTAGTAGTTTTCCCTAGAACCAACTCAATTGTCCCACGTCTAGCCTAAAAAAAATAATACCCCATGTCCTGCTAACTCATCAAATTAAAATGAAATTTTATTTCATAAATGAAAAGTTGTTACAAAATAATAATAATAATAAGAATTGTTTATATATAACTTGGCAAGTTAACTCGTGGTGATTGCTTACATAAGCTTGCAAAGATTTACTGGCCAATCAGTAATAGACGTGCAATCATGTGTTTATGTTTTTATAATATTTCTCCGTCCATCCCAACATGATATTTTCACCCAGGCCAGCAAGTCCGTGGATTTCGAAAAAATGCAAATGGGCTTTAAATTTTAACATAATATATAAACGTGATGCATAGACTCTACATCATTGTTTCACCCAGCGCATGAAATGGACTAAAAAACCAAATGGACTGGCTGACATGTGGGCCAGTAGGTCGAAGCGTAAGCACTTTTGCAAAAAAAATACAAAGGTCAAAGCCTAAGCAAGGCATTGAATTTACATCCAACGCCCGACATTCTTCTTCAATCTCTCGTCTTCTTCCACCAGCGCTGCCGGGACCGCCTGCTCCAGCCTCTGGCATCCAGCGATGCTATTTCGCGCGCCTCGCAGCGAAACGCTACCCCACCGATGGCCCGGCCATCCCACCACTCCTCCGCACCTCCTGTTATTCTCTGCCGAGTGTAGGCCCACCCCGCACCCGAACCAGTCAAGTTTCCCACTCATCTCCGTCTGTGACTCCACTGCCGCGTCTTCCCCATCTCCAGGTCATTCCAGTCTGGGGCCTCGCCGTCGTCCACCGGCCTTGGTGCGCTCGGCACGGTGTGGTCAACATGGTCAACAAACGAGGATCATCAGAAGATGACTATACGTGGAGAGGCTGACTGTGGGGATGCACCACACCCATGGACACATGCATGCAATGCATCCTTTTACCCTGGAAAATAATCTTTTCTCCCCCTGATAGCTGGGCCCACCAGCTACATCTTCACAAGCAAGGAAGTGCATCCTTATTACGAGCAAAAAAATGATTCCTCCCCCTGACAGCTGGGACCCATCAGCTATATCTTCGCACGCAAGGAGGTGCCTCCTTATCCTCCCTGACAGCTGGGACCCACCCGGTCGAACCGTACGTAGGGTTGTCTCCCTGGCCACGAACGTGTACGTACATTTTTTTGCGGGTGGAACGTGTACGTACATACTGGTCGATCGGTCTCTCTGCAAGGATGAACCGTGGCCAAGCAAGGAGCGGCACGTGTGATGTAGCAGTTGAGGCAGCCCTATATAAATTGTGTACACGTACGTATAGCCATGCTGCAAGAAAGTAAATACGGCTACCTATGTACATATGAGCGGGGTATTGAATGCATACAGGGATAGTGTCTTGTTCATCGGCAGCCAACTGGCTGGGTCGGAACGGAGGAAACAGCGTCGTGTTCATCGGGAGGCAAGCGATTGGGTCGGAATGCGTCCTCTTCATCGGGAGACAATTGACTTGGACGGAACAGCCCAAACCGGGTCCTGTTCATCAACTCAGAGTCTCACCTCCCGCAAAACGGAGGAAACAGAGTTCTCTTCGACCGCCTATGGTCGAAACGGGGTCCTGTTCATCGGGCGTGGTCTCCCGTACCGCAAAACAGAAGAAATAGACTTCTCTCCAACCATGTACGGTCGAAACGGGTTCATCGGGAGGGGTCTGGCGTACCTCAAAAAATAGGAAACAAACTTTTCTAAACCGCCTACGGTCGAAACGGGGTCATGTTCATTGGAGGGGTGTGTGGCATACCGCAAAACGGGACTCCACGGGCTACTGTTCATCCAGCCTCCGTGGGGTCCTGTTCATCCACCCCAACCGGCTGGATGTGGCGGCCTCCTCAGGGTCATGTTCATCCAGCGGCAAAGGCATACTACCACGGGGTCCTGTTCATCCAGTGGCAACCACGTACTACCACTGGGTCATGTTCATCCAGCAGCAACCGCGTACACACGGCTGGGGTCCTGTTCATCCAACCCCCACCAGAAATTGTTCATCCACAATCAACCCAACTGGCTCGACTCACCACATCTTGACTCATTCTACATATCGCATGCGCGGCAGCAACATGCACTGTTCATCTAGAGGCAACCCAACCGGCTAGCTACGTTTTGCATAGGGGTTTCGATCGGCTTCAGTAAGCAGCAGCAGCGATCAATCGGGTTCAGTTAGCACCGAAGGGATCGATCGATCGGCTTCAGTACATAGCAACACACGATATCTCGGGTTCAGTAAAGTGAACGCCTCTCACTCGGGTTCATTTATAGTGACACAGCTCGCACCACGCACGCGTATGAGAGAAAAGTGCAAACCACAGTGCATCACTCGGCCCCAACCAACCCGGTATAACCGGGAACTCCTCGAAAATTTGCTCGCACTCAATTCTACCATGATTTCTTATGTCATGGACAGCCCAAAGAATGTCATGCAGGTGCGTCCCCGGCCCGCCCAGGACGAAAATCCGATTTTGTGGCATGATTTTTTGTCATAGAAGTAGGAGCCCACCACATATATGATGATATGTGCTTTTGTCACAATTATCATCATAGAAGTGTCATAAGCATGAGACAAAAAATTCGTTTGGTCCAATGTCATGGATATCTCTTTTTTGTAGTGCATGTTTAGGGAGAGAGGTGTCCATAAAACAAAATACAGACATGGTAGCATCATGATCATTATCATAACAACAATTATTAATCATATAACTTCTCATAATCAAGTAATAATTCATTCACAATATTGAAGTACAAAACATAAACTTTCTACAAAATGAACAAATTGTGTTCTCGGTCATTGAAAACAATTACAAATCATCATATTTCCAGGAAGAGTCTATGTAAGAGCTTTTGTATTAGCAAGTACACATACTCAACTATCATAGAGTCTTCTACGATTGCTAACACTCAAAGCATATTTTTGGGAACAAATGTTTCCGTCAGACACATAGGAAGATGGGGGTTTATAGTTTTCACCACCCAACTTATTTACCTCAAGAACAATGTCAACAATAATAACTCATGATTACCTACATCCAACTGGATATATGTGCCTGGATCTTTCCCTACCACATGATGCTTGCCAATTGGAGAATAAATAAGACTTGATGACCCACTACCTATTGATGATAGTTTTCCTGATGAACAACTAGCTGTAATAAATGCTTCTCATAACACTCCTTGGTATGCTGACTATGCTAACTATATCGTTGCTAAATTTATACCACCTAGTTTCACATACAAACAAAAGAAAAAATTCTTCTATGACTTAAGACATTACTTTTGGGATGACCCACATCTTTATAAAGAGGGAGTAGATGGTATTATTAGACATTGTGTACCTGAGCATGAACATGCACAAATCCTACGGAAGTGTCACTCCGAAGACTACGGGGGACATCATGCAGGATATAGAACTACCCATAAGGTATTACAATCTGGTTTTTACTGGCCTACTCTTTTCAAGGATGCCCGTAGGTTTGTCTTGTCTTGTGATGAATGTCAAAGAATAGGTAATATCGGTAAGCGTCAGGAAATATCTATGAATTATTCACTGTTGTTGAACCTTTTGATGTTTGGGGCTTTGATTATATGGGATCTTTTTCTTCCTCTAATGGGTACACACATATTTTGGTTGTTGTTGATTATGTCACTAAGTGGGTAGAAGCTATTCCAACTAGCAGTGTTGATCATAACACCTCCATTAAAATGCTTAAAGAAGTTATTTTCCCAAGGTTTGGAGTCCCCAGATATTTAATGACTGATGGTGGTTCACACTTTATTCATGGTGCTTTCCATAAAATGCTTGCTAAATATGATGCTAACCATAGAATTGCATCACCCTATCATTCTCAATCTAGTGGTCAAGTTGAACTTAGCAATAGAGAAAAAATATTACAAAAAACTGTCAATAGGTCCCGTAAGAATTGGTCTAAGAAACTTGATGATGCACTTTGGGCCTATAAAATAGCTTATAAAAACCCTATGGGTATGTCTCCATATAAAATGGTTTATGGAAAAGCTTGTCATTTGCCTCTTGAGTTAGAACATAAAGCATATTGGCAATTAAAGAACTCAATTATGATTTCAAACTTGCCGGTGAAAAGAGGTTATTTGATATTAGCTCGCTAGATGAATGGAGAACCCAAGCTTATGAAAATGCCAAACTATTCAAAGAAAAAGTTAAAACATGGCATGACAAAAGAATTCAAAAGCGGGAATTCAAGGCTGGTGAATATGTTCTATTGTACAATTATCGTTTTAGATTTTTTGCAGGAAAATTTCTTTCCAAATGGAAAGGACCATATATCATTGAAGAAGTTTATCGCTCTGGAGCTATCAAGATTAATAATGCCAAAGGTACCAATCTGAAGGTGGTCAATGGACAAAGAATTAAGCACTATATTTCAAGTACACCTATTAATGTTGAAACTAACATTATCCAAACCATGACACCGAAAGAACACATAAATGAAACCTTACAGAACCCTAAAAAAGAAGAGGTACGTGATAGGGAAGTAAACGGACTCTGAAAAATCCGCAAAAATATTTTCTGTCAGTTTTGGAATATTAGAAAAAATAGAAAAATAAGAAACAACCGGAAGGCAACCCAGGTGCCCACAAGGCACCAAGGTGCGCCTGCCCCATCAGGCACGCCTTGGTGAGTAGTGGGCCCCTTAGGCACCTTCCCGACTCTGTTTTCCTTCCGTATACTTGTTTCCCAAGATAAAAAATCTTTATATATATACCCCAAATGATTTGACCATAGTATCACGGAGAAATCCTCTGTTCTTGATTCGTGCTGTTTTCTTGGAAGATCTAAAAATATGTCTCAAGATTCGAAGGGAGAGAACTATGTCGCTAATTATATCGCAAATCCCAAGGTCTATGGGGTGGAGGATCCTTACGGTTGGACCTCGGATGAGGAGGAAGACGCTGACATGGAGAAAGCAAGGGATGATAGCTCCGATGAAGATGAAGATCCACTACCTCAACTTGGAGATATGCACATGGAATTCAAGAAGTGAAGCCTTCCTAACAAAGGAAACAAACATAAGGTTCAATTTATCCCATCCAATTTTCTGCAGTAGAGCAAGCAATACAAAAAAAGACACATCCGTGACATTTTGGGCCGAACGATTTTTTTTTCCTGTCGTGCTTATGACACTTCTATGACGATAATTTTGACAAAAATCGGTATCAGCATAGATGTGGTGGGCTCCTACTTATATGATAAAAAATCACGACAGAAAATGGGATTTTTCATCCTGGGCGGGCCGGAGACGCAGCTGCATGACCTTCTTTGGGCCGTCCATGACGGAAAAAATCATGGTAGAAGCGAGGGCGAGGAAAATA
The DNA here is from genome assembly GCA_021605205.1 of Aegilops longissima. Lineage (NCBI taxonomy): Eukaryota > Viridiplantae > Streptophyta > Magnoliopsida > Poales > Poaceae > Aegilops > Aegilops longissima. Next base: position 226,349,819 of record CM038677.1, on the reverse strand, counting down.
TCAGGGAGTTCCAGGTTACGGTGGGTGGTCGGGGCTGAGCGATGCATGGAGAGGTTTGCGCGTTTCTCTCATACATGTACGCACGTGTGTGCGAGGCGTTGCGCTCTAACTGAACCCAAGCGAGGCGTTGGGCTCTAACTGAACCCGAGGGATTACACTAGCTACGTTACTGAACCCCGATCAATCCCTTGCTGTTAACTAAACCCGAGTGATTCCTTCGCTACTGCTATTAACTGAAGCCGATCAAAGCTGCCTCTAGATGAACAGTCCCCTGTGGGGTTGGATGAACAGTTCCCTGTGGGGTTTGGATGAATAGGATCCCGTGGTAGTAGAGGTCGTTGCTGCTGGATGAACAGGACCTCGATCAAGGAGGTGGGGTGGATGAACAGTAGCCGGTGGAGGGCTAGTTGAACAGGACCCCGTGGAGGCTGGATGAACAGGACCCCGTGGAGGGCTGGTTGAACAGTAGCCGGGAGGGCTGGATGAACAGTAGCCCGTGGATGAACAGTAGCTCGTGGAGGCAGGAGGAAGATGCGGTGGATGAATAGTGCAGGTGGAGGCTGAAGGAAGTCAACGGTGGGTGAACAGTAGCCCGTGGAGTCCCGTTCTGCAGTAATCCACACCCCTACGATGAACAAGGCCCCCGTTTCGACCGTAGCGCCGCAACACAATTCCGTTTCCTCCATTTTGCGGTAGGCCACACCCCTCCTGATGAACAGGACCCCCGTTTCGACCGTAGCGCTCCAACACAAGTCTGTTTCCTCCGTTTTGCTGTACGCCACACCCCTCCTGATGAACAGGAGAACCGTTTCGACCATAGCCGGTCGAACAGAAGGCCGTTTCCTCCGTACTACGGTACGCTAGACCCTGTTTGGGTTGTTCCGTCCAAGCCGGTTAGCTCCCGTTGAACAGGACGCATTCCAACCCAGTCTATTGCGCCCCCCCCCCCCGATGAATAGGACGTTGTTTCTGTGTTCTGACCCAGCAGGTTGGTTGCCCGATGAACAGGATGCCATTGCTGTCGTCTGTTGCCTCTCCATGTACACGAGCCCTGGTCGTACGTGTGCACGAGTACGTGTTCGAGACCCCGCCCATATGTACGTACGTGGCCATATTTTTTGGCATGTGGTTGTACATACGTGTACTCGGTTTGGAAAGGACTACCTGAACTGCTATGTCGGGGGCTCTACTACTACACGTGCCGCTGCTTGCTCGGCCACGGTTCATCGTTGCAGAGAGAGCAATCGACTAGTATGCACGTACACGTTCGCAACCATAATGACAACACTACGTATGCTTCGACCAGGTGGGTCCTGGCTGTCAGGGAGGATAAGGAGGCACTTCCTTGCATGCGAAGTTATTAATGGTGGGTCCGAGCTGTCAGGGGGAGGATTCATTTTTTCGTGCCTAATATGGAGGCACTTTCCTTGCGACCGAAGATATAGCTGGTGGGTCCCATCTGTCGAAGGGGAAAACATTTTTTCACAAAAAACAACTAAGCCAAAATACAGAGGCGCTTCCTGTTGGGGATCGTTGTAGAAATTAAAAAAATTCTATGCGTCACCAAGATCAATCTATGGAGAAACTACCAACGAGAGAGAGGGGAGTGCATCTTCATACCCTTGAAGATCGTGATGCGGATGCGTTACAAGAACGCGGATGAAGGAGTCATACTCGCATCAATTCAGATCGCGGTTGATTCCGATCTAAGCGCCGAACAACGGCGCCTCCGCATTCAACATACGTACAGCCCGGGGATGTCTCCTCCTTCTTGATCCAGCAAGGGGAGAGGAGAAGTTGAGGGAGAGCTCCGGCAGCACGAAGACGTGGTGGTGGAGCTTGCAGTTCTCCGGCAGGGCTTCGCCAAGCACTACTACGGAGGAGGAGGTGTTGGGGGGGAGAGAGCTGCGCCAGGCGAAGGGTTGCGGCTCCCATGCGCCTCCCCACTATATATAGGGGTGTAGTGGGCTGGTTTCTTGCCCTCCAAGTCCATTGGGGCGTTGGCAAAGATGGGGGAAAGAAATCCCATCATTTCCCTTCCCCACTAATTGTTATCCCCCCTTTTTAGGTATCTTGATCTTATCCCTTCGGGAGATGATCTTATTCCTTCTAAGGGGGGATCTTGGTGCACCTTGACCAGGTGTGTGGGGACTTTCCCCTACTACCCACATTCATGTGGGTCCCCCCATGCAGGTGGGCCCCACTACGGAACCTTCTAGAACCTTCCCGGTACAATACCGAAAAATCCTGAACATTTTCTGGTGGCCAAAATAGGACTTCCCATATATAAATATTTACCTCCGGACCATTCCGGAACTCCTCGTGACGTCCGGGATCTCATCCGGGACTCCGAACAACATTCGGTAACTGCACACTAATTCCCATAACAACTCTAGCGTCACCGAACCTTAAGTGTGTAGACCCTACGGGTTCGAGAATCATGCAGACATGACCGAGACAGCTCTCTGGCCAATAACCAACAACGGGATCTGGATACCCATGTTGGCTCCCACATGTTCCATGATGATCTCATCGGATGGACCACGATGTCGGGATTCAATCAATCCTGTATACAATTCCCTTTGTCAATCAATACGTTACTTGCCCGAGATTCTATCGTCGGTATCCTAGTACCTAGTTCAATCTCGTTACCGGCAAGTCACTTTACTCGTTTCGTAATGCATGATCCCGTGAATAACTAATTAGTCACATTGAGCTCATTATGATGATGCATTACCGAGTGGGCCCAGAGATACCTCTCCGTCATATGGAGTGACAAATCCCAGTCTCGATTCGTGCCAACCCAACGGACACTTTCGGAGATACCTGTAGTTCACCTTTATAGCCACCCAGTTACGTTGTGACATTTGGTACACCCAAAGCATTCCTACGGTATCCGGGAGTTGCACAATCTATTGGTCTAAGGAAATGATACTTGACATTAGAAAAGCTTCTAGCAAACGAACTACATGATCTTGTGCTATGCTTAGGATTGGGTCTTGTCCATCACATCATTCTCCAAATGATGTGATCCCATTATCAATGACATCTAATGTCCATGGTCTGGAAACCATAACCATCTATTGATCAACGAGCTAGTCAACTAGAGGCTCACTAGGGACATGTTGTGGTCTATGTATTCACACATGTAATACGGTCTCCAGTTAATACAATTATAGCATGAACAATAGACAATTATCATGAACAAGGAAATACCATAATAACCATTTTATTTGCCTCTAGGGCATATTTCCAACAGTCTCCCACTTGCACTAGAGTCAATAATCTAGTTCACATCACTATGTGATTGTAATGAATACAACATCGATGGGGTTTGATCATATATCGCTTGTGAGAGAGGTTATTAGTCAACGGGTCTGAACCTTTCAGATCCGTGTGTGCTTTACAAATCTCTATGTCATCTTGTAGATGCAGCTACCATGCGCTACTTGGAGCTATTCCAAATAACTGCTCTACTATGCGAATCCGGTTTACTACTCAGAGTCATCCGGATTAGTGTCAAAGTCTGCATCGACGTAACCCTTTACGACGAACTCTTTGACCACCTCCATAATCGAGAAAATTCCTTAGTCCACTAGTTACTAAGGATAAGTTTGACCGCTCATATGATCCATTCCTGGATTACTCTTGTACCCCTTGATTGACTCATGGCAAGACACACTTCATGTGCGGTACACAACATAGCATACTATAGAGCCTAAGTCTAAAGCATAGGGGACGACCTTCGTCCTCTCTCTCTGTCTTCTGCCGTGGTCAGATCTTGAGTCTTACTCAATGCTCACACCTTATAACACAGCCAAGAACTCCTTCTGTGCTGATCTATTTGAACTCCTTCAAAATCTTGTCACGGTATGTATTCATTTGAAAGTACTATTAAGCGTTTTTGATCTACCCTTATAGATCTTGATGCTCAATGTTCAAGTAGCTTAATCCAGGTTTTCCATTGAAAAACACTTTTCAAATAACCCTATATGCTTTCCAGAAATTCTACATCATTTCTGATCAAGAATATGTCAACAACATATACTCATCAGAAATTGTATAGTGCTCCCACTCACTTCTTTGGAAATACAAGTTTCTCATAAATTTGTATAAACCCAAAATCTTTGATCATTTCATCAAAGCGTATATTCCAACTCCGAGATGCTTACTCCAGTCCTTAGAAGGATTGCTGGAGCTTTGCATACTTGTTAGCATCTTTTAGGATTGACAAAAACCTTCTGGTTGTATCACATACAATCTTTCCTCGAGAAAATTGTTGAGGAAACAATGTTTTAACATCCTATCTACAAGATTTCATAAATAATGCAGTAACTGCTAATACAATTACAATAGACTCTTAGCATCGCTACGAGTGAGAAAGTCTCACCGCAGTCAACTCCTTGAACTTGTTGGAAAACATATTAACGACAAGTTGAGCTTTCTTAATGGTGATACTTACCATCATTGTCCGTCTTCCTTTTAAAATCCATCTGTACCTAATAGCCTTATGACCATCAAGTACTTCTTCCAAAGTCTATACTTTGTTTTCACACATGGATCCTCTCGGATTTTCTGGCCTCGAGCCATTTGTCGGAATCCGGGCCCACCATCGCTTCTCCATAGCTCGTAGGTTCATTGTTTTCTAGCAACATGACCTCCAAGACAGGATTACGTACCACTCTGAAATAGTATGCACCCTTGTCGACCTACGAGGTTTGGTAGTGACTTGGTCCGAAGTTTCATGATCACTATCATCAGCTTCCACTTCAATTGGTGTAGGCGCTACAGGAACAACTTCCTGTGCCCTGCTACACACTGGTTGAAGTGACGGTTCAATAACCTCATCAAGTCTCCACCATCCTCCCACCCAATTCTTTCGAGAGAAACTTTTCCTCGAGAGAGGACCCGTTTCTAGAAACAATCACTTTTGCTTCCGGATCCGAAATAGGAGGTATACCCAACTGTTTTGGGTGTCCTATGAAGATGCATTTATCCGCTTTGGGTTCGAGCTTATCAGGCTAAACCTTTTTCACATAAGCGTCGCAACCCCAAACTTTTAAGAAATGACAGCTTAGGTTTCTCTAGACCATAGTTCATATGGTGTCATCTCAAAGGAATTACGTGGTGCCCTATTTAAAGTGAATGCGGTTGTCTCTAATGCCTAACCCATAAACCATAGTGGTAATTCGATAAGAGACATCATGGTATGCACCACATCCAATAGGGTGCAGCTATGATGTTCGGACACACCATCACACTATGGTGTTCTAGGCGGCATTAGTTGTGAAACAATTTCCACAATGTCTTAATTGTGTACCAAACACGTAACTCAGATATTCATCTCTATGATCATATCATAGACATTTTATCCTCTTGTCACGACGATCTTCAACTTCACTCTGAAATTACTTGAACCTTTCAATAATTCAGACTTGTGTTTCATCAAGTAAATATACTTAGAATCCACTCAAATCATCTGTGAAGTTAGAGCATAACGATATTCACTGCGTGCCTCAGCACTCATTGGATTGCACACATCAAATGTATTACTTCCAACAAGTTGCTCTCTTGTTTCATCACACTGAAAATGAGGCCTTTCAGTCATCTTGCCCATGTGGTATGATTTGCATGTCTCAAGTGATTCAAAATCAAGTGAGTCCAAATGATCCATCTGCATGGAGTTTCTTCATGCGTATAAACCAATAGACATGGTTTGCATGTCTCAAACTTTTCAAAAAACGAATGAGCCCAAAGATCCATCAACATGGAGCTTCTTCATGCGTTTTATACCAATATGACTCAAATGGCAGTGCCACAAGAATGTGGTACTATCATTACTATCTTATATCTTTTGGCATGAACATGTGTATTACTACGATCGAGATTCAATAAACTAGTCATTTTAGGTGCAAGACCATTGAAGGCATTATTCAAATAAACAGAGTAACCATTATTCTCCTTAAATGAATAACTGTATTGCGATAAACATAATCCAATCATGTCTATGCTCAACGCAAACACCAAATAACAATTATTTAGGTTTAACACCAATCTCGATGGTACAGGGAGCATGCGATGCTTGATCACATCAACCTTGGAAACACCTCCAACACATATCGTCATCTCACCTTTAGCTAGTCTCCGTTTATTCCGTAGCTTTTTATTTCGAGTTACTAACACTTAGCAACCGAACCCGTATTTTAATACCCTGGTGCTACTACGAGTACTAGTAAAGTACACATTATAATGTATATCCAATATACTTCTGTCGGCCTTGCCAGCCTTCTCATCTACCAAGTATCTAGGGTAATTCTGCTTCAGTGACCGTTCCCCTTATTTTAGAAGCACTTAGTCTCGGGTTTGGGTTCAACCTTGGGTTTCTTCACTAGAGCAGCAACTGATTTGCCGTTTCATGAAGTATCCCTTTCTTGCCCTTGCCCTTATTGAAACTAGTGGTTTTACTAACCATCAAAAATTGATGCTCCTATTTGATTTCTACTTTCGCGGTGTCACGAATAGCTCAAGGATCATCATATCTATCCCTGATATGTTATAGTTCATCACGAAGCTCTAGTAGCTTGGTGGAAGTGACTTTGGAGAACCATCACTATCTCATTTGGAAGATTAACTCCCACTCGATTCAAGCGATTGTAGTACTCATACAATCTGAGCACATGCTCAACGATTGAGCTTTTCTCCTTAGTTTGCAGGCTTAAGAAACTTGTCAGAGGTCTCATACCTCTTGACGTGGGCACTAGCCTGGAATCCCAATTTTAGTCCTTGGAACATCTCATATGTTCTGCGATGTTTCAAAAACGTCTTTGGTGCCTCAATTCTAAACCATTTAGCATTACGCATTGAACTATCATGTAGTCATCAAAATGTGTATGTCAGATGTTCGCAACATCCACAACCGAGGCTCGAGGTTCAGCACACTGAGTGGTGCATTAAGGACATAATATTTCTGCGCAGCAATGAGGACAATCCTCAGTTTACGGACCTAGTCCGCATAATTGCTACTGTCAACTCTCAACTAAATTTTCTCTAGGAACATATCTAAAACAGTAGAACCACAGCGTCAGCTACGACATAATTTGCAAAGACCTTTTGACTATGTTCATGATAATTAAGTTCATCTAATCAAATTATTTAACGAACTCCCACTCAGATAGACATCCCTCTAGTCATCTAAGTGATACATGATCCGAGTCAACTAGGTCGTGTCCGATCATCACGTGAGACAGACTAGTCATCATCGGTGAACATCTTCATGTTGATCGTATCCACTATACGACTCATGTTCGACCTTTCGGTCTCTTGTGTTCCGAGGCGATGTTTGTACATGCTAGGCTCATCAAGTCAACCTAAGTGTTTTGCATGTGTAAATCTGGCTTAAACCCGTTGTATGCGAACGTTAGAATCTATCACACCCGATCATCACGTGGTGCTTCGAAACAACGAACTTTCACAACGGTGCACAGTTAGGGGGAACACTTTCTTGAAATTTTATGAGGGATCATATTATTTATGCTACCGTCATTCTAAGCAAATTAGATGTAAACATGACAAACATCACATGCAAAACATAGAGTGGCATGATATGGCCAATATCATCTCGCGCCTTTGACCTTCATCTTTCAGGCGCGACATGATCACCTTCGTCACCGGCATGACACCATGATCTCCATCATCGTGTCTTCATGAAGTTATCTCGCCAACTATTACTTCTACTACTATGGCTAACCGTTAGCAATAAAGTAAAGTAATTACATGGCGTTTTCAATGACACGCATGTCATACAATAAATTAAGATAACTCATATGGATCCTGCCGGTTGTCATACTCATCGACATGCAAGTCGTGATTCCTATTACAAGAACATGATCAATCTCATACATCACACATGTATAGTTCATCACATCCTTTTGTCCATATCACATCACGTAGCATACCTTGCAAAACAAGTTAGACGTCCTCTAATTGTTGTTGCATGTTTTACGTAGCTGCTATGGGTTTCTAGCAAGAACATTTCTTACCTACGCAAAAGCCACAATGATGATATGCCAATTGCTATTTACCCTTCATAAGGACCCTTTTCATCGAATCTGGTCTGGCTAAAGTGGGAGAGACTGGCACCCGCTAGCCCCCTTATGCAACAAGTGCATGTCAGTCGGTGGAACCTGTCTCACGTAAGCGTACATGTAAGGTCTGTCCCGGCCGCTTCGTACCACGATGTCGCCGAATCAAGATAAGACTAGTAACGGTAAGCAAATTGAACAAATCATCGCCCACAACTACTTTGTGTTCTACTCGTGCATAGAATCTACGCATAGACCTAGCTCATGATACCACTATTGGGGATCGTTGCAGAAATTAAAAAATTTCTACGCATATCAATCTATGGAGATACTAAGCGTCGAACAACGGCGCCTCCGCGTTCAACATACGTACAGCCCGGGGACGTCTCCTCCTTCTTGATCCAGCAAGGGGAGAGGAGAAGTTGAGGGAGAGCTCCGGTAGCACGACGACATGGTGGTGGAGCTTGCAGTTCTCCGGCAGGGCTTCGCCAAGCACTACTACTACTACGGAGGTGTTGGGGAGGGAGAGGGCTGCACCAAGGGAAGGCCTGCAGCTCCCATGCGCCTCACCACTATCTATAGGGGTGGAGGGGGCTGGTTTCTTGCCCTCCAAGTCCATTGGGGCATTGGCAAAGGTGGGGGAAAGAAATCCCATCATTTCCCTTCCCCACCGATTGTTATCCCCCATTTTTAGGGATCTTGATCTTATCCCTTCGGGATATGATCTTATTCCTTATAAGGGGGGATCTTGGTGCCCCTTGACAAGGGGTGTGGGGCCTTGCCCCCACTACCCACGTTCATGTGGGTCCCCCCATGCAGGTGGACCCCACTCCGGAACCTTCTAGAACCTTCCCGGTACAATACCGAAAAATCCCGAACATTTTCTGGTGGCCAAAATAGGACTTCCAATATATAAATCTTTACCTCCGGACCATTCCGGAACTCCTCGTGACGTCTGGGATCTCATCCGGGTCTCCCGACAACATTCAGTAACTGCACACTAATTCCCATAACAACTCTAGCGTCACCGAACCTTAAGTGTGTAGACCCTACGGGTTCGAGAATCATGCAGACATGACCGAGACAGCTCTCTGGCCAATAACCAACAGCGGGATCTGGATACCCATGTTGGCTCCCACATGTTCCACGATGATCTCATCAGATAAACCACGATGTCGGGGATTCAATCAATCCTGTATACAATTCCCTTTGTCAATCGGTACGTTACTTGCCCGAGATTCGGTCGTCGGTATCCCAATACCTCGTTCAATCTCGTTACCGGCAAGTCACTTTACTCGTTTCGTAATGCATGATCCTGCGAATAACTAATTAGTCACATTGAGCTCATTATGATGATGCATTACCGAGTGGGCCCAGAGATACCTCTCCGTCATACGGAGTGACAAATCCCAGTCTCGATTCGTGCCAACCCAACAGACACTTTCGGAGATACCTGTAGTGCACCTTTATAGCCACCCGATTCGTTGTGGACGTTTGGTACACCCAAAGCATTCCTACGGTATCCGAGAGTTGCACAATCTCATGGTCTAAGGAAATGATACTTGACATTAGAAAAGCTTCTAGCAAACGAACTACACGATCTTGTGCTATGCTTAGGATTGGGTCTTGTCCATCACATCATTCTCCTAATGATGTGATCCCGTTATCAATGACATATAATGTCCATGGTTAGGAAACCATAACCATCAATTCATCAACGAGCTAGTCAACTAGAGGCTCACTAGGGACATGTTGTGGTCTATGTATTCACACATGTATTACGGTTTCTAGTTAATACAATTATAGCATGAACAATAGACAATTATCATGAACAAGGAAATACAATAATAACCATTTTATTATTGCCTCTAGGGCATATTTCCAACACTTCCGATAGTTCTCTGCTATCAGGTGGAGGAATCATTATTTCGCGCATAATAAAGAGGCACTTCCTTGTTGCGGCCGTAGACCCACCTGTCAGCCTCTCCACGTACGGTCCTCTTCCGATGTAAGTCGTTCCTTGACCATATTGACCACACCGCGCCGAGAGCACCAAGGCGGTGGAGGACAGCGAGGCCTAGGAAGGGAATGATTCAGAGCCAGGGTAGACTCGGCAGTTGTTTCCCATGCAGAGGGGCATACGAGGGTTTACTGGTTGGGCTGCGGTGTGAGGCTGCCGTTGCCGGAGAATAACAGCAGGTCTGGGTGAGTACAGGGATGGCCAGGCCAGGAATGGGAGTAGGGTGGGGCGGTGAGGCATGTGCGGCAGCAGAGCCAGCCACGGGAGGCAGGAGCAGGCGGCACGACCGGCGCTGGTTTGGGCGGCGGCAGCAAGAAGACCAGAGGTTGAAGAAGCACTACGGTCGTTGGATGGACATCGTACGGTCATAAGAGCTAGAATCGTTCATATTGACTAAGTTAACAAAGCCCTCTGTCCGCGTCTGTAGGCCCACAAGTCAGCCTTCAACTATGGTGGGTCCCAGATAGCATGGGGAGTATTCATTTTTTCTCTGTAATAAGGAGGCACTTCCTTCCGTGAGAAGATATAGCTGGTGGGTCCGAGCTGTCAGCGGGAGGAACATTTTTTCACGAAATATAGAGGCCCTTCCGGTGGGTTCCTACAGTAAGGTGGATGAATGATTATTTTGAGCGTAATAAAGGGGCACTTCCTTGCGTGCGGTCGTGGACCCAGCTGTTAGCCTCTCCACGTACTGCCCTATTCTGATGGATGTTGTTCGTTGACCACGCCGCGCCGAGAGCACTTGGGCAGTGGACGACGGCGAGGCCTGGGAAGGGAACGACCCGGAGCCGGGGAAGACTTGGTAGTGGTTGCCCACGCGGTGGGGAGTACGAGGGTTTACTCGTTTGGCTGCCATCGCCGGAAAATAACAGGAGGTGTGGGTGAGTAGAGGAATGGTCGGGCCAGCGATGGAGTATGGTGGGGTGGTGCGGCCTGTGCGGCAACACAACTAGCCACAGGAGGCAGGAACAGGCAGTGCCACCGGTGCTGGTTTGGGCGGCTGGAGCAAGAAGATCAGATATTGAAGAAGCAGCACGGCAGTTGGATTAACATTCCACGGTCACTTCTGCTTGAATCGTTTGTGGACTAAGTTGACAAAGCCTTTCGTACACGTCAACCTAGTAGACCCACAAGTCAGCCTCCAAATCTGTCCCAAACAGCATACAACCCGAAATTTTTAGCCAGATTCAAATTAATTTAAAATTTAAGCATGCCTTAATTTAATTCCAATGAAATTTTACCCACACAAAACAATGAAATTAAAAATATCAGAATCGGAAAGAAAAAAGTATTTTGGACTAATTGCCTGCTTGTTGTATTTTTTCATTTTATAGCCCATTTATTGTTACTTACAGCCCATTTCTTATTACTTATAGCCCATTTTATGGGCAAGCCCGAATGCATCCCTCCTCGTCTTGAAAGATTTCCGGCCCAGCAGGGCGTAGAAAAGCTAGTAGGCCTACGTTGGTTATTCTGCAAAAAAACAAAATAGATGGGCTAGCCATTTTCAGAAATGAAAAATACTGGCTGGTCATGTGATAAACATATGAAATAGAAGCCTGGACTAGACGGGCCACAGCTCCCGCACAACCCAGTTGATACCCTTCTCCGTCCAGAAAAAAATAATGCGCACGCTGCTGGATCCCGGGTGTCTGCCGCTCCTTGTGCAGTTATCTCGCTTATTGACTACATTGACAGTGGCATGCATCCCAGATGTCAGGAAATCGTCAGGAGGAACCTTGTTTTCTTGTAATAAAGGAGGCACTTGCATGCCTACTGCCATGATCCTGGTGGGCCCTATTGTCATCCTCACCATGTACAATCATCTCCTTGCACTACAAAAAAAAAGACACATCCGTGACATTTTGGGCCGAACGAAAAAAATTATGTCATACTTATGACACTTCTATGATGATAATTGTGACAAAACCCGGTATCATCATAGATGTGGTGGGCTCCTACTTCTATGACAAAAAATCATGACAGAAAATGGGCTTTTCGTCTTGGGCGGGCCGGAGACGCGGCTGCATGACATTCTTTGGGCCGTTCATGACGGAAAAAACCGTGGTAGAAGCGAGGGTGAGGAAAATATCGGGGTGTTCCCAGTTACGGTGGGTGGTCGCGGCCGAGCGATGCGTGTTTCTCACGTACACGCACGTGCGTGGGTGCGAGGCATTGGGCTCTAACTGAACCCGAGCGAGGCGTTGGGCTCTGGCGAACCCGGCGATTGATTGATGCGCAGGCTCGCGTTACATAACCCGAGCGATCGATCGATGGCTGTTAACTGAACCCGATCGAGTGATTCCTTCGCTACTGCGGCTAACTGAAGCCGATCGATGCTGCCTCTGGATGAAAGTGGCGTTCTTTGGGGGGTTGGATGAGCAGTTCGGTGGGGTGGATGAACAGGACCCCATTGTGTTGCCTCTGGATGAACAGGACCCCGATCAATCGAGCCGGTTGGGGCTGGATGAAAAGGACCCTGTGGAGGGCAAGATGAACAGGACCACCCCGTGGAGGGCAGGATGAACAGGACCACCCGTGGAGGGCAGGATGAGCAGTGAGCGGTGGAGGGCTGGATGAGCGAGAGCTTTGTGGAGGGTTGTTGAGCAGAGCCCGTGGAGAGGGCTGGTTGAGCAAGAGCGGTGGAGAAGCGCGGTGGAGGCTGGATGAACAGGAGCCCGTGGATGAACAGTCACAGGTGGAGGCTGGAGGAGGTCGACGGTGGATGAACAATAGCCCGTGGAGGCTGGAGGGGGTCGACGGTGGAGATGAATAGTATCCTGTGAAGTCCCATTTTGCGGTACGCCACACCCCTCCCGATGAACAGGACCCTCGTTTCGACCATAGTGCTCCAACACAAGTCCGTTTCCTCCGTTTTGCGCTATGCCACACCCCTCCCGATCAACAGGACCCCCGTTTCGACCGTAGGAGGTCTGTTTCCTCCGTTTTTCGGCACGCATGACCCCTCCTGATGAACAGGATCCCGTTTTGAACATGGCCGGTCGAACACAAGGCCATTTCCTCCGTTTTGTGGTACGCCAGGCCTCGTTTCCATCAGTTGTTCCATCCAAGCCCTCCCGATGAACACGACGATGCATTCCGTTCTGACCCAGCCGGTTGGCTCCACATGAACACGACGACGATGATGTTTCTCTGTTCCGACCCATCCATGTACACGAGCCCTGGCCGTACGTATGCGACGAGTAAGCGTTCAAGACCCTGCCCGTATGTACGTACGTGGCCGTATTTTATTTCTTGCACACTGGCCGCTGTACGTACGTGTACATGCTACGTGTGCGCCTCTACTACGACACGTGCACGCCTCTACATCAACCAGTATGTACGTACACGTTCGCGACCAGAATGACAATGCTACGTATGCTTCGACCAGGTGGGTCCCGACTGTCAGGCACTTCCTTGCCTGCGAAGATGTAGCTGGTGGGTCCCAGCAGTCAAGGGGAGAATTGTTTTTTTTTGCCCGGACGCACTTCCTTGCATGCAAAGATGTAGCTGGTGGGTTCCAGCAGTCAGGGGGAAAAGTTTTTTTGTGAAATACGGTGGCCCGTCTGGTGGGTCCCCGCTGTCAGGTGGAGGAATATTTATTTTGCGCGTAATAAGGAGGCACTTCCTTGCTGTGGCGGTGGACCCAGCTGTCAGCCTCTCCACGTATACTACTCTTCTGATGTAAGTCGGTCATTGACCACATTGACCATGCCCTGCCGAGAGTAGCAAGGTGGTGGACGACGGCAAGGCCTAGGAAGGGGACGACGCGGAGCCAGGGAGGACGCCGCAGTGGAAGCCCGCGCGGAGAGGAGTACGAGGGTTCACTGGTTCGGCTGCGGTGTGAGGTTGCCGTTGCTGCAGGGCTTGGCCCCCGGTGGGAATAGTAGGGGCGGTGAGGCCTCCGCCGCATCGCAGCAGGCCACGGGAGGCAGGAGCACGAGGCACGACCGGCGCTGGTTTGGGCGGCTGGAGCAAGAAGACCAGAGGTTGAAGAAGCACTACGGCCGTTGGATGGACATCGTACGGTCACTGGAGCTAGAATCATGCATATTGACTAAGTTGAAAAAGCCCTCCGTCCCCGTCAACTTAGTAGGCCCACAATTCAGCCTGCCACTATACTGGGTCCCAGCTAGCAGGGGGGTATTCATTTTTTGTGCGTAATAAGGAGGCACTTCCTTGCGTGCGAAGATATAGCTGGTGCGTCCAAGCTGTCAGCGGCGGTATCATTTTTTTTGCGAAATACAGAGGCCCTTTCGGTGGGTCCCAGATGTTAGGTGGAGGAATCATTATTTTGTGTGTAATAAGGAGGCATTTTCTTGCGTGTGGCCGTGGACCCAGCTGTCAGCCTCTCCACGTGACTGATCCGCTTCAGATGCATGTCGGTCGTTGACCACATTGACCAGGCCACCGAGAGCACTGTAGGCGGTGGGCGGACAACGAGGCCTAGGAAGGAACGACACGCAGGCAGGGAAGACTTCGTCAGTTTTTGTATGCGGGAGAGTACGACTATCGAGGGTTTATTGGTTCGTCTGCCGTCATTTGGAGAATAACAAGCGGTGTTGGTGAGTAGAGGATGGCTAGGCCAGCGACGGGAGTATGGTGGGGCGGTGAGGCCTGCGCGGCAGCACAGCCGACCACGGGGAGGAGGGAGCAGGAAGTCCCGCTGACGCTTGTTTGAGCGGCTGGAGCAGGAAGAGGAGAGATTGAAGAAGCACGACGGCCATTGGATGGAAATCCAACAGTCATTGCTTGTGTGTCAACCTGTTTTATTAGGAAAGCCTTAAATCTGTGTAAAACAGCATACAACCCATCTGCCATTATTTCTAATAATTTACAGCCCATTTGCTAATTCTTAAGGTTTTTTTGGAGCCCATATTCTTTTTGTTAGCATTACAGCCCATATTGTGGCCACGGTTAAAAAATTATACGAAAATTTTCATATTTCGGTGCACTCCGAACTGTTTTTAATCCCAAAATTTCGAGTCACATTTAAACTAATTTTAAAAATAAATGTATATCAATATAAAATCCAACAAATTGTCCATGCATAAAAATCAATGCAATTTAAAATCTCAAAATGAAAAAAAGAAATTTGAAACTAATTGCCGGTTTGATGTGTTTTAAAAATGTACAGCCCATTTCTCATTACTGATAGACCATTTTCTCGGCCAGCCGACTGAAGCTCTCCTCATCTTGAAAGATTTGCATCCCAACAGGCCTGACAAAGCGACTTACTTGGCAAATCACAAAAAAACAGGGCTGTGGTCGTGGACCCAGCTGCAGCCATGGACCCAGCTGCCAGCCTCTCCACGTACAGTACTCTTCCGATGGAAGTCGGTCGTTGACCACATTGACCACACCGCGCCAAGAGCACCAAGGCGGTGGACAACGGCGAGGCCTAGGAAAGGGACAACGCGGAGCCGAGGAAGACGCGACAGTGGATGCCCACGCGGAGAGGAGTACGAGGGTTCACTGGTTCGGCTGCAGCGTGAGGCTGCCGTCGCCGCAGAATAACAAGGGGTGTGGGTGAGTAGAGGGGTGCCCTGGCCAGTGGTGGGAGTGGTAGGGGCGGTGAGGCCTCCGCGGCATCACAGCCGGCCACGGGTGGCAGGAGCACGCGGCACAACCGACGCTGCTTTGGGCGGCTAGAGCAAGAAGACCAGAGGTTGAAGAAGCACTATGGCCGTTGGATGGACATTGTATGGTCACTGGAGCTAGAGTCGTTCATATGGACTAAATTGGCAAAGCCCTCCGTCCCCGTCAACTTAGTAGGCCCATAAGTCAGCCACCCACTATGGTGGGTCCCAGCTAGCAGGCGGTATTCATTTTTTTATGCGTAATAAGGAGGGACTTCCTTACATGCGAAGATATAGCTAGTGGGTCCGACCTGTCAGCGGGGGGAACGTTTTTTTCGCGAAATACAGAAGCCCTTCCCACGTATAGTCCACGTACAGTGTGTAATAAGGAGGAACTTTCCTTCCGTGCGACCATGGACCTCGTGGGTCCCAGCCGTCAGGATCTCCACGTATAGTCCTCTTCCAATGACTCTCGTATGTTGACCACGCCGCGCCGAGCGCACCGAGGCGGTGGACGACGGCGAGCCCCCTGCATCGAACGACCTGAGATGGGGAAGACACGGCGGTGGAGTCCGCAGACGGAGAGGTGGGAAACTTGACTGGTTGGTGCGGGGTGGGCCTACACTCGGCAGAGAATAGCAGGAGGTGCGGAGTGGAGGGATGGCCTGGCCATCGGCGGGGTAGAGTTTCGCTGAGGAGCGCAAAACAACGCCGCTGGACTCCGGAGGCTGGAGCAGGCGGTCTCGGCAGCGCTGGGGGAAGAAGACGAGAGAATGAAGAAGAATGCTAGCCGTTGGATGTAAATCCAACGCCTTCTTAGGCTTCGACCTACTGGCCCACATGTCAGCCAGTCCATTTGGTGGGCTGGGTGAAATAATGATGTAGCATCTATGCAGCACGTTTATATATATGGTAGAATTTAAAGCCCATTTGCATTTTCTCGAAATCCGTGGACTTGCTGGGCTGGGTGAAAATATCATGTTGGGCTAGACGGAGAAATATTATAAAAACATAAACACATGATTGCACGTCTATTACTGCATTGGTCAGTAAAATCTTTGCAAGCTTATGTACGCAACCACTAGGAGTTAACTTGCCAAGTTATATATAAATAATAATAATTATTATTTTGTAAGAACTTTCAACTTACGAAATAAAATATCATTTAAATTTGATGAGTTAATAGTACGTAGGGTATTATTATTTTTTAGGCTAGACGTGGGACAGTTGAGTTGGTTCTAGGGAAAAATACTGGGAGAAAACTCAGTTTACATCGAAAAAGAAAGTGGGAGAAAATTCAGGGCAAATTTTAGCATGGTCCCTCTTACCTCCCCTTTTCACATGAGAGGTAAGAGTACATAATAGATCTGAGCCATTGATTTGATTAAATGATTTACTCTTACCTTCTTACCTCCCATGTGAAAAGAGGGGGTAAGAGGAAGCATGTTAGAATTACTCAAAATTCAGGTATAGGATTAATGAAAATGAAAAATAGAACTGAGCTGTATAGGAAGAGGACGAAAGATTGAACAAAATAAAGAAATACAAATGGATAGGTGGTTGGTCCCATATGTCTGTGTACGAGACCTGCCGGGTCCACCTGAGGAGGGGAATATGTTGGGAGGAAGGAGATTCAAAGCACGGCAGCCGAGTGAACTAGTTTTTTTAACGGACAAGTGAACTAGTTACATACATAAGAAAACAACCACTAAAAAAAGCAAACAGGTTAATGGGTTCTTAAAAGCAAATATTTCAGACAAAACAGATAATTACGACACTTAGGATAATGCATGAAACACTCAGATGATAAAGGTGCTTATAAACAGATAAAGTACAACATCTAGACCTTCCTGGCACGCTTGATCATGACGCTGCGGCTGTCCGTGTACTCGTCGGTTACGGGAAGCAGACACGCCCTCATGTCCAAGATCTGCCTGTACATGTCATAGCATGCGTATGCGTCCTTGGCCGCGGTAGGTTATGTAGGCTAGATTCAGAGGTACCACCCACGTGTTCAGATCCTTGGTATCGTTGTCTTCTTTCATGTTGGCGTATCAGGGGTCGATGATGGTCTCGGCGAGGTCAACCACGGAGTCCTTCTCCTGCCCGTTGCTGATGATCTTGTATTGCTTCTGGATGTCGACAAGCTTGTTGCACCAGATGGCCGAATCATTGCATTCTTCCTTCTCTCCACCATAGCGAAGGTGCAGTCCGCGCTGCCGATGAAACGGGCGAATGCTCCAGAGCCTCTGATGGCCCTACATAAGTGGTAGATGAGAACCTCGTCCCGCACACATACCTGGGCGACGGTGATCCGCTGGTCCCTGTCAGGAGACGAATGGATGGGCACAAGGTCTAGTCCTGCAACCTTGTGCTTTCTCGTCCTGTAGGTACTGCTTGAACTCGGCGAGGCAGAGCTTCACCGAGTTCGGATCATTGGTGTACATCACATTCAACTTGGTGCAGCCATAGGACTGAACGGCAAACTCAAAGGGGAACTCCTTGCTGAAGTCCATATCCAAGCAAGCTCACCCTCGAATCGCCATTGGAGTCTCTTCAAGTGAACGAGTGTGTGGCGGCGGCAGCAGATTCGTTTTTCAGCTCTTGGGAACTGGATTCAACGAAGAACCGAGTGTGTACAGCGACAACAGCTACTACCCTCCCTCATCCATTGACGCATAATGTAAGATGCACCCACGATGCATTCAAACGCCTCCATTAAGAAACCTACTCCGGCCACACGTCGGTTCAAGAGCGGGTCTGTATTGGTACTATAATAGCAGGAGTTAGTGGTCACTTTACTTAAATTTAATTAGCTTTAATTAAAATTTATACTTAAAACAAGAAATGCATTGGCTTGTTCTATCAGTGCTACAGGATCAGCATGCACAACAATTAGAATTATTATTCTCAGGAAGCACACGATCAGCACAATTGTCGCACTTTCACAAAGATAATACTACCAAGTTTGAACTGTTTGTTATGGTTGTTGTCCTCTGCATCATCATGTCATGTTTCCTAGCTTGCAAGATTCAGAACCAACAAATAAGATCCAAATAATAAGTACAACAAAGATGCCTACACATCTCATTGATTCCCGACTTGCAAGATTCGTAACCAACAAATAAGATCCAAATAATAAGTACAACAAAGATGCCTACACATCTCATTGATTCCCAGCTTGCAAGATTCAGAACCAACAAATAAGATTCAAATAATAAGTACAACAAAGATGCCTACACATCTCATTGATTCCCAGCTTGCAAGATTCAGAACCAACCCATTAGAGCCTTTTGATAAAGTGAATATCGGGATTAAATCCATGTTGGCTAGCCATGTCATACAGTCGAAGAACTTGGCGAATGCTCTTGACCGTCACAACATCTGTAGTTGAGTATTCCTATTTGCACAACACAAACCAGGAGAGCATGATTTCACTTTAATAGTGGCCTCCTTTAGTCAACCTGTAGCTCCACTCGGATGAAGCCTGCCTGGAGTTCCATGATTCAATTCATACGCCCTTTTCTGCAGTTCACCTGAAATAAAGCAAACATTGCATCATTCAGCTAGCAAGAAGTACTTGCTCTCGTGAGCTAGCATGTTCTTCTTTAGTAGTTGCACTAAAATTGAGGAATATTAAGGTTGGCTGTCCGGCTCATGTAAGGTGCAACTATAATTTTCTTGTCCTTTTGTGCAGTTCCACTAAAATAAAGTGCCATTGTGGTGACAGTGACAAATCATCTTGCAAAGGCTAATAAAATGTTGCACGAGATTACCAGCAAAACTTGACGGAGATTTTGGAAACTCCAATCACCATTTTGTGCAGTGCCACCAAAATTGAGAGATGTTGCCCACGTGACATTTTAGTTGAACTGCACAAGACACTCATTCCAAAATAAGGTGTTTTGTGCAGTTCACCAAAAGGTCACAATAGCAACAAGGTGAAATGGATATCCCTATCTACACAAAAAGATAGAAAGTAAACAGTTGCTGGTCAATAAGAATATACAAAACATATACGAAATGAAAAGAAGCATCTTAATTATGTTCGTGGCAATCACGCAAGGACAGTAGAAATTTTAAAATGTCAGCAATGCTTCGTGTTACCAGAAGCAGTACGATCAACAATGAGATTCTTCAAATATGGGATTACTACAAGGAGGTTGTTAAGTGTGAGTGTGTGTTTTACCCATCCAGGCGGAAGTTATGTGCACACAAGAAGAAACGATTCAGTGTGGCGTTAAGGTTGAGGGTAATTAACTACGTATGGAGACATAGAGACCTTCAACGTGCATGTGTGAGAGGTATACATGTATACGTGGGATGTGTGTGTGTGCACGCGCATGATCGAGATAAAAGAAAGAAGACATAAGTCGTAAGCTAAGATCAACTACACGGGGGAGACGGATCGGTATGACAATATGCATGCATGCGAGAATGCAGGGAAGAAGGCCCGACAATTGAGCATGTGTTTTTGTCTTTAAGAGATAGTGGCGTGGGCTGGAGCATGCATCTATGGCGAGCAAAGGGAGTGAGGCACAATGATTGTGCAAAAGAGATCAACCTATAAATGAAAGAAGGTTGATGGAGAAACAGATAAATAGAAAGATAAAGATGCTAGATAGTGTGCATTAGAGATAGGAGTCGAGTGGACTAGAAGGCTGACTTATGGGTGTGGGTGTGAGAGAGATGAAGAAAGGGCGCATGTGACTCACATACAAACAAATATCGGAGATAAATGAGATCCCGAGAGACGGAGTTTTGTGTCTGCGAGAGAGAAAGATATTTCAAAACGAGAGTTATAGCTAGAGAAACATATGAGGGAACGCAAGATATATCTAGGGAGAGACAGTGTGTGAGCGACATGCAAGAGAACAGTGGAGAAATATGAGACCCTAGGAGACAGAGTTTTTGTTTGTGTGTGAGAAAAAGATATTTAAGAGGAAGAGTTGTAGGTTCTCATACCTAAGGAGCGAAAGACATCTCTGTATTAGGGGTGTGTGAGTGGCACACAGGGGAATAGTAGAGAGAAATGAGATCCCGGAAAACAAAGTTTTGTGTTTGTGTGAGATCGAGAAAGAGATTCCACCTGGAGAATCATAGTTAGAGACACATAGAAGGAAGCGAGATATACTTAGAGAGAGATAGAGATGAAGGTTGAGGGAGAGAGTACCGTCAGTGTGTTACGAAGATAAAAGATCATTGTCGACATACAGGAATACCCGAGAGACGATGAACGCGTATAGGTCTAGAGAGATAGTCCTATATAAGCATGAGTGATAGTTATATGAGACGAATATCTGGATTAAATGGGATTCAAATATTTAAACTGGATATCACGACATCGATAATATCATAACGCAAATTTGTGTATCAAACATGCATATTCATTTGAATTTGGGGACACGTGTAATGTTATATAGTTTATCAATATTGGTGATCCATAGATTCTTTAATTATAAACAATGCATAGTTTATATGCAATTAATGTCTAAACGGGATACACTATATGTTGCGTGTGTGAAACACATTATACATGTTTGAGAAATAAAAAAACACACATGAAACACACATTAATTGGAGACAGTTAGCGAGGAATGCATACATTGGATTTCAACATAAAGTGGTTTCAAATATTTAAAAATCCAAATTGATGGATACAACCTTATGAATCTGAGATCATGCCATTTGTAAAACCATATTTATGTATAAAGGGTGTTGTGCTTTTGAAAATATATATAAAAAATGATGTATATAGAATTTTATTCCAATCAAAAATGGATCCCTCCCGAAAAAAATAGAATTCAAACGGGATTCGAATTGAGTTGGCACGGTAAACGTGCTCTCTGCAAAATTTGAACGAAGCGGAGAAAGTCGCAGTAACTGCCTGAAACCAAAATCTGCGAGATGGAAATTACTACTGTCTATCCCTGCCACGCAAAGGCTATCTGCTCGATTTCTATAGGTTTCGATAGGGGTAGGTTTGTAATTTCACTCGAACGTGACATAACCGCCTCTCACCTGGATTCATACACGGCGGGCGCCAAAACACAGTGTGTCCTCGGCCGAAATCGACTCCCTCCCTGATTCATACATGGTGGGAACCAAAAACAAACTCTCGTCAGCAAATATTCGGTGTATGCGAGATTACCGTCCTATCCCCAACCGACTAATATTGTTGTGATATAGGAAATTTGAAACGGGGGCTAAGTTTGTAATTTCCTCGCATTTGAGACAAGCGCGCCCTGAAGACATGGTTCCCCCTTCCTCTCCACCTCCATTTCCCCATTCGTACTCCGTGGGTGCCAAAACACCCTCTCCACCCCAGCCTCCTCCGTCCGCCACCCCATCCACCGCCGTCCTCCTCCACCATGCCGGAGCTGATACCCCGACGCCGCCGTCCACTACAAGAGATCGACCTCTCTCATCCATGGCTTCGGACCGGGATCCTTGCATCCCGTCCTCTCGCTTCATCCCCGCCGTCGTCCACCTTGTCGACGCCGCTCATATGACCGTCTCATCCACCGCGCCCCGCCGCCACCGTCTACCCTCCTAGATCTGCTTCCATGCTGCCGACAGCCATCGCCACTCCTGAGCAGCTTAGTGTCGCGTGGCCGAGCAAGTTCAAGCCAGACCTGCCTCCTCGCTATGACGGCACCCCTGACCCCGCGGAGTTCCTGCAAATCTGCGAGCTGAGCATCGAGGCGGCCAACGGTGACGAAAAAGTCATGGCGAACTGGTTCCCCATGGCTCTCAAGGATGGCACCCGCTCATGTCTCCTGAACCTACCTCCAGGCTCCATCTCCTCCTGAAACAAGATGCGCGATCGCTTCGTCGCCAACTTCCAGGGCACTCGCGACCGCCCTCCGGCCGCGGGTGACCTGTGCCATGTCAAGCAGCAGCCGGGGGAGACCCTCCAGAAGTACATCCAACACTTCAACAACGTTCGCCTCAAGATCCCCAAGGTGACGGACGAGGCCATCATCTCCGCGTTTTCTGATGGCATCCACGACGTCAAGATGAAGGAGGAGCTCGCCATCCACGAGGAGCTATGCACGTCCTTGGAGTTGTTCAACCTGGTGACCAAGTGCGCAAGGGCTGAGGAAGAGCGCCTTTCCCTTCTCAAGCTCCCAGCTGCCGACCTGGAGGAGAAGAAAGCCAAGGCCAAGGACGTGAAGCGTAAGGGAGTGGCCGTGCTTGCAGCGGAGCCAGACACGAAGCGCGGCCGTGACCAGCCTGAGTCATCCAAGAGCGGCCGGTCGTTCTGTGCTTTCCACAATGTTCACAGCCACAACACTAATGACTGTCAGGAGCTCAGGGCCATTCGAGACGGACGCCTCGGTCGACGCCCCGAGCGCAACAACCGGAGCTAGGTCCGAGGAGGAGGACGTGGCGGAGGATGCTGGGACGACCGTGGCCCTCGCCAGGAGTGGCGCGACCAGCCTCGTGAGGACTGCTGGCAGGACCAGCCTCGCGAGGGCGCCTGGAGGGATCAGCCTCGCGAAGACCATCCTCAGGGCAATGCTGGGCTTCGTCCACTGCCGCCACCACCAAGAAGGAACGACGACCACCATCAGGACGAGGGGGCTGGGGGCTTCCAGGAGCCGCCGGCTAGCGCCTGCATCCTGGGCGGAGCTCAAGCCCCGGCCTCTCAGCGAATCTTCAAGTAGTTTGCTCGCGAGGTGAACGCAGTCCTCCCCAGGCTCGAGGCCACACGCCCACTTAGGTGGTCCAAGTGCGCCATCAGTTTCAGTTCGGCAGACCAGCTCAAGTGCGCGTCCATCGCTGGCGCTCTCCCGATGCTTTGCTCACCCATCATCAGCAACGTGCAAGTTACCAAGACCCTCATCGACGGCGGCGCAGGGCTCAACGTCATGTCCATCGAGACATTCGATACCCATAAAGTGCCCTACGATCAGCTTCAGCCTACCAAGCCCTTCTCAGGAGTGACTGACGGTCCACCACGCCGATAGGGCAGGTCCGCCTCCCTGTCACCTTCGGACAGCGCGACTACTACCGCACCGAGCTCACCGACTTCGACGTCGCCCACATCCCTCTACCTTACAATGCCATCCTTGGGTATCCGACCCTGGCCAAGTTCATTGCAGTGACGCACCACGGCTACAATGTCCTCAAGATGCCAGGAAGTGGCGGGATCATCACAGTCCCCTGCGAGGAGGAAGATGCGGTGTGCTCCCTCGAGCGCGCCTTCCAAGCAGCGTCAATCGAAGACCCCGACAGCAATGTGGCGCAGTACCCTCCTCAGGTTGTCCCCAAGAAGAAGAAGCAGCAACTCCGCACTAGGCCTCAGGAGAACAGCACCGCAGGTGGGGCCACGTCAGGATCGGCGCCCGCGCCTGGGGCGCCTCCCTCCCTCGCATAGCAAGGCGCGCCAGCCGCCTCCTCGAGGCAGGCTCGGGGCTCTCTTCTGGAGGGCCTCGACCTTGCCAACGCCACGAGGGAGGCGCGGGCACCACATGGAGGCGTGCTTCGCAGCACATTTCCCTCAGGAGGACACCGGGCGAGGAGCGCCCAGCGCTCAGGAGTTCATCACCAACACCACTCAGGAACCGCAGGATGCAAGAGCCATGCGCGGCGACCGCCGCTCACCTGGCGCAGCTCCCCATCCATGCGAGGATGGCGGGTTGCGCGTCTGCATAGACATCCCAGGGCTCAACAGGGCCGCATCTCAGGAGCTTTTCTGGCCTTCACCGTGGGCCGCTACGAGGGCCTGCCTCACAGCTACGTTCACATGCCCTTTGGCCTAACGAGCGTGGCGTCCGCCTACCAGCGCAACCTGCAGAGCATCCTGGCAGCTCAGGAGGCCAGGCACCACATCGTCTTGGCGAAGATGGAGACGGTCCTCAAGGAACCGCCTGGGCCCCCGGAGCCTCCCTAGGCTCAGGGTCCCGATGGCTCGTGAGGAGCGAGCCCTTCATCACACGTATTCAGCTGCCCCAACATTCCTTCAACAAAAAAACCAGGTAACATTTTCCTATTTAGGTGGGAGCGCCCTCGGGCTACATCATTCCCAGGCCGCGTGGGTCCGTCCATGTGGCATGTATCCCTTCACATCTTTTAGCTTACCTTGCTGGGGGCGCCCCTCGGGCTGCATCATCCCCAAGCCACTCGGGCCTGACCTAGTGGCATGTATCATTCTTGCATTTACCTAAGCTAGTCTGCTTTTCATGCTTAACCTATCTGTGGTTATCACCTGCTTGATTGTCACCTACCAAGGGAGCGGTTCACACTGGCACGTCACTTGTGCTTGGGTCCGTCCCTGCAACATCGATAAACCTGAGCGGTCGAGCTCTGGCCTGCGGCACGCCCCATGCTCGTCACCTCACCAGGCCCTCAATGCCTTCATTCTCTCATGGAGAAACCAGTGGCCAGCCGGCAATCATAATGGCAATCTGTGCCCCTCCTCGCGATGACTTGCAGGAACCTCCCGAGGATAACAGCGGGCGGTACCGCGGGCTCCTTCTTCTCCCATGCGATTCGCTTGCTCGTTAAAAGGAGGGCTCCTGAGCATTGCGACTCATGAGCTCCTACTGGCTCTCTAGCCCTCACCCCCTGGCCTTGACCACGGCATCACGACCTGGCATACCAGCGGCGGCTAAGCTCGCTCGAGGGCCGGGACCTGATGACGTAGAGCACGAAGTAGAGCGTGGGGAGGAAGGGAAAGCACGCATGGGCCTAACCTAGTTGCGCCAAGACCACCGACGCGCAAGTCCGGTGCAATGCAAGGAAACAACTACAGACTGCCAAGATAAGTTTCACGCTCCGACCAACCAATTGCTACAACACAGGATCATCACTTGTTGCAGCCCTGCCACGACAACGTCGCCTCCCTTTCTTACCTCAAGATGGTCGCTTGCGCGATAAAGGGGACCTCCTGAGCATCGCGTCTCGGGAGCTCTTATTGGACCTTGGGCCGCTCACCTCCTGGCCTTGACCACGCCATCATGACTTGGCATACCAGCGACGGCTGCAGCCTGCCTGCGGACCGGGACCTGTCAGCGTAGAGCACCAAGCCGTCGCGAGGATAGAAAGGGGGGACTGAGCCGCGACATTACACACACTCGCGCAATGTCATGATAAGGATGATGCAAACAAAAGACATTATAGGTTCTTTACACGCCCCCACGGGGTTCATTTCGATTCCTCGCAGGGAACAAAATAAAGTAAATTCAAGGAGCCCTATCTACACGCGCCAGCGCAGCCGACGCCATCATCAACAGTGGGCCACGGGAGGCCGGCGCCAACCCCATCCAGATCATCGACGGCGACGGCCGGATGCTGCAACCTTGCTCCAAGCCCGGCGAGAGCTTGGGGGCACGTAGCTGTCGTCGATCGTCTCTGGAGTCTCGTAGGGCTCGGGAGAATCACTGTACTCCCAAGCGGTGCCACTGCTACCGGATGAGTCACTGGCGAGGTGGGCGGCAGGCCCAGCTCGTGCCGCGGCACTGTTTAGGCTGCCCTCTCCGGGGCAGCACTTCAAGCGACGGCCTTCCGCATCGAAGACCTTGAAGAACATGGTGGAGGCACCGTTGTGCTAGAAGTGGATCGCCATGGCGCCTTCTGCGCGGCAAACCCGGGCGACCTCGCCCCAGCTGCGGGTCATGAAGATCTTGCCTGGGGAGACAACTTCTACTTCTGCTCTGGTCGCTGGGGCATCGTAGTCGGCGTGCTGCAGCCATAGCTCGAGGGGCCCCCTCAGCGGCATCTCGGCGGAGAAGAATTGGGAGAAGCGGATCCAGGAGCGCGAAGGCATCACCGCCCATAGCACAAGTTCGCGCGAGGAGTCCACGGCGTGGGCCCCTGTGGTGACGGTGTGCATCACCATTGCGCGGCGACCACGGCCGCGGCGCGGGCGGCGCCGCTTGCCGCCTCTTCCTCCCGAGCCCTCGGCTTGGGCATATAGAGGCAACGGATACCCAGGAGGTGGCCGCTCGTACCAAGGCCTCGTCACCTCCTACTGCACGACTATGTCATGGCAGTCGACCGGCCTCTTCTTCGGCGAAGCGGCCCGGGCTCGTCGCGGGGGGTTTTTCCCTTCTCCGCAGCCAAGAATCTTCGGATTGGCGCCATGATGTCGCTGCTGGCAATGGAGCAAGGGAGGAGAAGCATTGGAATGGGAAGAGATGGGCGACGGGGGCTCCGCCTCCCTCCTCATTTATAGCCCAGAGAAGGCCAACCAGCGCCCCCCACAATCACAGGTAATGATGGTTTTTTCTTGCATGTAGCACTGACTCGTCAAGGCGGGCAGTTGCCGAGGCAGCGTCGGGAAGCGGAGACGCCCACGTCCAATCAATCGCCACACGTTGTACAAGGTCGCAGGCTGTTGGGGCTTGCGGCGCTCCGCACTTGCCCTTTGGCTTCTCCTCGAAGCCATGTCCGAGCGAGCCTTGGGCCCAGGGGGCTACTGTCGGCGTTCCGGGAATGGGAGTTCCCAGACTTGCCTGCCTGCGGCCCACGGCATGGCTCCACTTGCGGCCCAGTACAGCCCGTCTTCACCAGCAAACGCTCAAGACCCTCGCGAGGGGCCAAGCCTCGGGAGGCGGACGACACAAGACCTCCTCGGGAGTGGCCTCATCAGGGTAGCTCGCGAGGGGCAGAGAGATCAAGGCAAGGCGAACCTCGCGAGGTTCCAATGACGTAAGCCATGATGACCAAGGCCAGGCGGGCGCCTGCGTGCACAGTGTCCTCGCTTCCTCTTTGGTGCTAAGGAGGCAAGTGCAGGTGATGAGTACCGAGGCATCAGGCAAAGGTTTCCTTATTAGTGCAACGAGACCAAGACCAGCAGGACGGCAAGACGGAGGTCACCGTGGAGCCCAACATGGCATCACCACCAAAGCCTTTGGCAGGCGAAGACCACCTTTAGTCAAGATAGCTTGTACTAGTTATCCCCTTTCAAATTGGCCGTTGTTGGCTCCCTTCCTGCTCAATATTTGGGGAAAGGACCAGGGCCTCTATAAATAGGACTAGCCACCACAGTAGGAGGCATCTCATCTTGGACTGGATCCACTCCATCCCCACACCCACCAAGCACAAGAACACCTCACCTCAGGAGGTTGTTCTTCCCCTTGTACTGTTCATCCTCGGCCCAAGAAGCAATCCACCACACCACACTGGAGTAGGTGTCAGATCACAGGTTCCGGCAAAACCCTCAAGGTTCGAACACTGTGGTGCGCACGAAGATCTCCCCCTACCGATCCACGTCCTACATTCGCTAAGATCTCAAGGGCTAACTCTACGAACTCGCAACACAAGGGACACAAGATTTATACTGGTTCGGGCCACCGTTGTGGTGTAATACCCTACTCCAGTGTGGTGGTGGTGGATTGCCTCTTGGGTTGAGGATGAACAGTTACAAGGGGAAGAACAGCCTCCTGAGGTTGAGGTGTTCTTGTGTTTGGTGTGTGGCTAAGGATTGGCTAAAGATCAGTGGCCTCCTACTGTGGTGGCTAGTCCTATTTAGAGAGGCCCTGGTCCTCTCCCCAAATATTGAGCGAGAAGGGAGCCAACAACATCCAATTTGAAAGGGGATAGCTAGTACAGCTTATCCTGACAAAAGCAGTATTCACCTGCAAAAGGCTCTGGTGGTGACGCCGCCTTGGGCTCCATGGTGACCTCCGTCTTGCCGTCCTGCTGGTCAAGGTCTCGTTGCACTGATATGGAAACCTTTGCTTGACGCCCCGGTACTCCGCGCCTGTGCTTGCCTCCCTTGCACCAAAGGGGAAACAAGTACACTGTGCTCGCTAGCGCCCGCCTAGTCTCGATCGTAATGGCTCACGTCACGAGAACCTCGCGAGGTTTGCCTTGCCTTGAACTCTCCACCCCTCGCGAGCCAGCCTGGTGAGGCCACTCCCGGGAAGGTCTTGTGTCGTCCACCTCGCGAGGCTTGGCCCCTCGTGAGGGTCTTGAGTGCTTGTTGGTGAAGATGGGCGTACGGGCCTGCTCGCAGATCCACGTCGCGGGCCGCAGGCAGGCAAGTCTGGGGACCCCCATTCCAGAACACCGACAGTAGCCCCGGGCCCAAGGCGTGCTCGGGCTTGGCTTGGCCGCGAAGCCAAAGGTCAAGTGCGAAGCGCCGCGGCCCCCAATATCCTGCGGCCTTTGTCGACGCTGGCGGTTGATTGGACGTGGGCATCTCCGCTTC
Organism: Aegilops longissima; assembly: GCA_021605205.1. Taxonomy (NCBI): domain Eukaryota; kingdom Viridiplantae; phylum Streptophyta; class Magnoliopsida; order Poales; family Poaceae; genus Aegilops; species Aegilops longissima. The sequence continues at coordinate 226,320,977 of CM038677.1, read as the reverse complement.
CCCACGCTGCCTCGGCAACTGCCTGACTTGACAAGTCCCTGCGACATGCAAGGAAAAACCATCATTACCTGTGATCGCAGGGGGGTGCTGGTTGGCCTTCTCCTGCTATAAATGAGGAGGGGGGCGGAGCCCCCGTCGCCCATCTCTTCCCATCCGCTTGCTTCTCCTCCTCTGCTCCATGCCGACACCAATGGCGCCCATCCAAAGGTTTTCCGCCACGGAGAAAGGAAATACTCCCCTCGACGGGCTGGTGCCGCTCCCACCGAAGAAGAGGCCGGTCCACCGCCTTGACGCGGCGACGATGGAGGTGGTGACGAGGCCTTGGTGCGAGCGGCCTCCTCCTGGGTATCCTTAACCCATGTACACCCAAGCCGGGGGCTCAGGAGGGAGAGGCGACAAGCGTCAGCGCGCGCGCTGTGGCCATGGTCGCCGTGCTGCGGTGGCGCATGTTGTCGCCCGTGGAGTCCATTCCACGGACTCCTTGCGTGAGCTCGTGCTGTGGGCGGTGATGCCCCCGAGCACTTGGATCCACTTCCTTCCTTCTTCTCAGCTGAGATGCCGCCGAGGGGGCCTCTTGAGCTTTGGCTGCAGCACACCGACTGCGACACGCTGGCGACTGGAGCGGAGGTTGAGGTCGTCTCCTTGGGGAAGATCTTCATGACCCGAGGCTGGGGTGAGGTCGCCCGAGTGTGTCGCACGGAGGGCGCCCTAGCGATCCACTTCGTGTACGACGACACCTCCATGCTGTTCTTCAAGGTCTTCGACGCAGGAGGCCGCCGTCTAGAGTGTTGCCCCAGGTGGATTCATCAGGCTGGTGCCGCGGCTGGGGCAGGGTCTGCTGCCCGCGTCGCCAACGATTCGCCCGAGCTCTATGAGACCCCGGAGACGAGCGACGACAACTACGTGCCCCCAAGCTCTCGCCGAGCCCGGAGAAGGGCTGCAGCGTCCGGCGCCGCCGCCGCTGATCTGGATGAGGTTGGCGCCGGCCTCTGCTGGCCCACTATGGATGACGGCGTCGTCCACAGGGGCGCGTGTAGATAGGATTCCCTAAGCTCTTTCCTTTTATTCCCTGCGAGGAATCAAGAAGTGCCCCGTGGGGGTGTGTAAAGGTTTTGTAATGTCTCTTGTCAATATTGTCCTTATTATGAATTTGCGCGAGCGCATGTCCTGCTTCAGCTCGGTCTCCCCTTTCCGACCTCGCAACGACTTGGTGCTCTACGCTGACAGGTCCCGGTCCCCAGGCAGGCTACAACCGTCGCTGGTATGGCAGGTCACATGTCGTGGTCAAGGCCAGGAGCTGAGCATCCTGAGGTCCAGTAAGAGTCCCTGAGGTGCGATGCTCAGGAGGTCCCCTTTAGCGCTCAAGCAGCCCTTGAGAAGTAGGAAAGGGCGGTGACGTTGCCGCAGCAGGGCTCCAGCTAAAGCGGTTGCTAGTCCTTAGCGGTTTAGCCAACCCGAGCACGAGACTTATCTTGACGGTCCATAGTCGGTTCCTCATGATGCACTAGATTCGGGCATAGGTGTCCAGTGCATAGCTAGGCTAGGCCCATACGAGCCTCTCCCTCTCCTCCACGCTCTCCTTTGTGCTCTACGTCCTCAGGTCTCGGCCCTCGAGCGTGCTCAGCCGCCGCTGGTATGCCAGGTCGCGTGCCGTGGTCAAGGTCAGGGGTGAGGGCTGGAGAGCCGGTAAGAGCTCCTGAGTTGCGATGCTCAGGAGCCCCCTTTTAACGCGCAAGCGGATTGCACGGGAGGAGAGGGAGCTCGTGGTGCCACCTGCCGTTATCCTCTGGAGATTCCTGCAAGCCAACACAAGGAGAGACACCGTTTGCCATTATGGTCGCCGGGCGGCCACTGATTGCTTTGCCAGTGGATGGGGGCACTGAGGGCCTGGTGAGGTGGCTCCCATGGCCGGAGCTCGGCCACTCAGATTTGTCGACGTTGCAGGGACGGCCGAGCACAAGCGTCGTGCCAGCGTGAGTAACTCCTGGGGTAGGTGCCAATCAAGCAGGTGATAGTCATAGGTAGATTAAGCATGGAAAGCATACTAGCTTAATTAAATGCAGGGAAGATACATGCCACTGGGTCAGGCCCGAGCGGCTTGGGGATGATGCAGCCCGAGGGCCGCCCCCAGCAAGGTAAGCTAAAGGAATGAAAAGGGATACATCCCACAGGGACGGACCCATGTGGCCCGGGAATGATGTAGCCCGGGGGGCGCTCCCAGCTAAATAAACTTTGAAGATGTCACTTGATTCTGTTGAAGAAGGGCTGTTGGGACAGCTGAAGGTACGCGCAAAGCGGTCGCTCCTCACGAGCCACTAGGACCCTGAGCCTCTGGAGGCTCTGGGGGTCTAGGCGGTTCCTTCAGGACCGTCTCCATCTCCGTCAGGACGCGTGGTGCCTGGCCTCTTGAGTCGCCAGGGCGCACCGCAAGTTGCGCTGATAGGCGGATGCCACGCTCGGCAGGCCAAAAGGCATGCGAAAGTAGCTGTGTGGTGGACCCTCGCAGCATCCCACGCGCGAAGGCCAGAAGAGCTCCTGAGATGCGGCCGTGTTGAGCCCTGGGATGTCGATGCAGACGTGCAGCCCCGCATCCTCGCCCATATGGGGAGCAACGCCTGGTGAGCGGTGGTCGCCACGCATGGCCCTTGCGTCTTGCGGTTCCTGAGTGGTCCTGGTGATGAACTCCTGAGCGGTGGGCGCTCCTCGCCCGGTGTTCTCCTGAGGGAAACGTGTCGTGAAGCACGCCTCCAAGTGGTGCCCGAGCGCCTCCCTCGTGATGTTGGCAAGGTCTGACGCCCTCCAGAAGAGAGCCCCCGAGCCTTGCCCGAGAAGGGCGCCAGGCGCACTTTCCTATGCGATGGAGGGAGGTGCCCCAGGTGCGGGCGCTGATCCTGACGAGGTTCCACTTGTGACGCCACCCTCCTGAGGTCCTGCACAGAGCAACTGCTTCTTCTTGTTGGGGTGGCCTCAGGAGGGCACTCGCCCTTGCTGTCGGGTCGTCGATTTCTGCAGCTAGGAAGGCATGCTCGAGGGAGCACACCGCATCTCTTTCTTCACACGGGACTGTGATGATTTCGCCGCTTCCTAGCATCTTGAGGACATTGTAGCCGTGATGGGTCACGGCCATGAACTTGGCCAGGGCTAGATACCCGAGGATGGCATTGTACGGTAGACGGATGTGTGTGACGTCGAAGTCGATGAGCTCGGTGTGGTAGTTATTGCGTTCTCCGAAGGTGACGGGAAGGCGAACCTGCCCGATCGGGGTAGTGAACCCGTCGGTCACTCCTGAGAAAGGCTTGTTGGGCTGAAACTAGTCATACGACACTTGGAGGTTGTCGAACATGTTGACGGACAGGACGTAGAGCTCCGCGCCGCCATCGATGAGGGTCTTGGTGACTTGCACGTTGCTGATGACTGGTGAATAAAGCATCGGGAGGGCGCCAGCGGTAGCCGCGCACTTGAGAAGATCTGCCAAGCTGAATGTGATGGCGCACTTGGACCACCTGAGCGGGCACGTGGCCTCGAGCTTGGGAAGGACTGCATTCACTTCGCAAGCAAACTGTTTGAAGATACGGTGCGAGGCTGGGGCCTGAGCTCCGCCCAAGATGCAGGCGATAGCACGCAGCTCTTGGAAGCCCACAGCCCCCTCGTCTTGATGGTGGTCGTCATTCCTTCTTGGTGGTGGCGGTCGTGGAGGAAGACCGGTGTTGCCCTGAGGACGATCTTCACAAGGCTGATCTCTCCAGCGCCGCGAGGCTGATCTGCCAGCCGGTCCTCACGGGCAAGTTGCGCCACTCTGGCGCGGGCCACGATCATCCCAGCGGCCGCCGCCCCCTCCTCGTTCAGAGCCCGGTCGTTGCGCCGGGCGCCGATCAAGCATCCTTCTCTAATGGCTCTGAGCTCTTGACAATCGCTGGTGTTGTGGCTATGCAGGTTATGGAAGGCGCAGAACGGTCGCCTGCTCTTGGATGACTCGGGCTGGTCTCTGTCGTGCTTGGTGTCTGGCTCCGCCGCGAGCATGGCTGCTCCCTTGAGCTTCACGTCCTTGGCCTTGGCTTTCTTCTCCTCCGGGTCCACAGCCGGGAGCTCAAGGAGGGAGAGGCGCCCCTCCTCAGCTCTTGCGCATTTGGTCGCCAGGTTGAAATGCTCCAGGGACGTGCACAACTCCTCGTGGATGGCGAGGTCCTCCTTCATCTTGATGTCATGGACGCCATCAGAAAACGCGGAGATGATGGCCTCGTCCGTCACCTTGGGGATCTTGAGGCGAACGTTGTTGAAGCGCTGGATGTACTTCTGGAGGGTCTCTCCCGGTTGTTGCTTGACGCGACGCAGGTCACCCGCGGCCGGTGGGCGGTCGCGATTGCCCTGGAAGTTACCAACGAAAAGGTCGCGCATCTTGTTCCAGGAGGAGATCGAGCCTGGAGGCAGGTTCAGGAGCCAGGAGCGGGCACCATACTTGAGAGCCATGGGGACCCAGTTCGCCATGACTTTCTCGTCGCCGTTGGCCGCCTCAATGCTCAGCTCGTAGAGCTGCAGGAACTCTGCGGGGTCGGGGGTGCCGTCGTAGTGAGGAGGCAGGTCCGGCTTGAACTTGTCCAGCCAGGCGACGCTACGCAGCTCGGGGGTGAAGGCGCGGCAGCCGCCGTGGTCACCGGGACCCGTCTTGGAGGTGGCGCTTGGTCTTGGCGCCCGCGCGCCACCACAGCAAGCGGCGCGAGGCCCTGCCGCAGCAAGCGATCCTGGCGTGGTGGTGCGGGGAGTGGTGGAGCGTACTCTTGCGGTCGAGGGACTTCTTAACAGCTTCTTTCTTCACGCGCGGGCGCTGGACGCGTTGGGTCACGCCGCGGAGCCGCGCGCCTTGGCACCAGGGCGCCATCTTGGTGCAGAGGCGGTGGAGGTGCTCCATGAGCTACGTCGCTCGTAGCTGGCGGTGGACGAGGCAGCGAGAGGGACGGTGCAGGGGAGCCCCCTGCGGCGCTGACGAGCTCGACGATGAGGTCCAGCCAGTCCTCGTAGAGGTCGTCGACTGGACTGTGGCGCAGGAGCTCGTGCGCCATGAGGAGTGCGGCCCGCGCGTCCGTGGGAGCGCGATGAGCGTGGGACGACGAACCAGCGGGAGTCAGCGACGGAGTGGCGGTGCGGCCGTCCTGCCGCACCGAGGGGTGTAACGAGGATGCTTGCTGCTCGTTCCCGGCCGGGCCGGTGGCAGTGTTGGCGGCGGGCGATGGGGAACGACGGGGCGGCCCGCCGACGGGAGCCGTCTGAGCAACCCGGGTGGCGAGGGCAGCCCAGCGCTCTGTGCGAGCGCGGCGTGCGTCCGCCATGGAGACGATGAAGCGACGGAAGGGAAGCTTCGGCGCACCCCTACGTGGCACGCCAAATGTCGGATCACGGGTTCCGGCAAAACCCTCAAGGTTCGAACACTGGGGTGCTCACGAAGATCTCCCCCTACCGATCCATGTCCTACATTCGCTAAGATCTCAAGGGCTAACTCTACGAACTCGCAACACAAGGGACACAAGATTTATACTGGTTCGGGCCACCATTGTGGTGTAATACCCTACTCCAGTGTGGAGGTGGTGTATTGCCTCTTGGGTTGAGGATGAACAGTTACAAGGGGAAGAACAGCCTCCTGAGGTTGAGGTGTTCTTGTGCTCGGTGTGTGGCTAAGGATTGGCTAAAGATCAGATGCCTCCTATTGTGGTGGCTAGTCCTATTTATAGAGGCCCTGGTCCTCTCCCCAAATATTGAGAGGGAAGGGAGCCAACAACGGCCAATTTGAAAGGGGACAGCTAGTACAGCTTATCCTGACAAAAGCAGTCTTTGCCTGCAAAAGGCTCTGGTGGTGACGCCGCCTTGGGCTCCATGGTGACCTCCGTCTTGCCGTCCTGCTGGTCTTGGTTTCGTTGCACTGATATTGAAACCTTTGCTTGACGCCTCCGTACTCCGCGCCTGCGCTTGCCTCCCTTGCACCAAAGGGGAAACAAGTACACTGTGCTCGCTGGCGCCCGCCTGGTTGGCTCACGTCACGAGAACCTCGCGAGGTTTGCCTTGCCTTTAACTCTCCGCCCCTCGCGAGCCAGCCTGGTGAGGCCGCTCCCGAGGAGGTATTGTGTCATTCGCCTCGCGAGGGTCTTGAGTGCTTGTTGGTGAAGATGGGCCGTACAGGCCCACTCGCAGAACCACGCTGTAGGCTGCAGGCAGGCAAGTCTAGGGACCCCCGTTCCCAGAACGCCGACAGTAGGGCATTACACCACAAGGGTGTCCCGAACCAGTATAAATCTTGTGTCTCTTGTGTTGCGAGTTCGTCGAGCTAGGCCTTGAGATTGCGGTGAGGCTGTGGGCATGATTTGGTAGGGGGAAATCTTCGTGCACACCCTAGTGTTCGAACCTCAAGGGTTTTGCCGGAACCCGAAATCCGACAACATTGATGGATTTGAAATAATCATCAGCTCTAGGTTTTTCGATCCTGGAAAACAGGTTATACCAACGACAGCACAACATAACCACACACTGATGAACCTCGAAACTGGAGATATACTACAACTGAACAATATCTGTTATGTTAGCATACATTTCAGTTGTCTCTCTGTCGTACGTATCTGTACTCATGATGGCACGGTTTTGTGCCTTCCTGCCTTCGTCGCGTGCAAGGGTGTTGTAGCACACATCTCCAACAATGCAAGATTCATAATGTCTTACTCGAGTATCAGGACCCATTGCTAATGCGTTCCTCCCGCATCTTCTTAACCTATGGTTAGAAAATAGACAAGCTGGTCATCTTATGTACTCAATATATTAAAAAAACTGACAGTGCAATTCAAAAGCTTACATGGCTCTTGAACCATTTCGCAAATCCTGCGATAACCAGTTTGTCAATGTTTCTTGGATTTTGCGGCAGTAACTCCTTTTTGTAGATGCTGCACAACATAATGATCGCGTCAAACATCTAAATACATAAGAATGTGTTGCAAGTTAGGTAGATTATGATGTATAAGCTGCAGTACTTAGCACTTACTCGATATAAGGTAGAATCTCGGGATAGTTATTCAACACATACCAAAACAGTTTTTCCAATTCTTTTGGTTTGTCGTCTTATCGACTCTTTCCTGTAACTCGAACAGAACAACCGAAAACATTGAGCCCGGGATTGTCTTCACCCACCTCTTCGCTAAGATGATCAGCTGTTTCAATGTATTTTGAGCAGAATGTTAACGCTTCTGTAGCAATGTAGGCCTCTGCAATGGAACCCTCAAGTCTAGCTATGTTCCTAACATAGCCCTTGAAAGTGCCTAGCCGCCTTTCAATAGGGTACATCCAGCCATACTGTATTGGACCTCTAAGTAGTGCCTCATCAGGTAGATGAACAGCCAAATGCACCATCACATCAAAGAAGGCTAGAGGATATATCTTCTCAAGGTCGCATAGGATATTTGGTATCTTGTCTCTAAGACGCTCCAAAGCATCTATCCTGATATTTCTCTGCAGAGTTCCTCAAGAATTGTCCCAACTCTGAATGCGCTCAGATAAGTTAGGGCGACCCAATCCTCTAAGGATAATAGGTTAAACCCTTTGAAGTAGGACGTGACAGTCATGAGTTTTCAACCCTTGTACCTTGTTTCCATCTGCACTGACTATCCTTTCAGGGTTGGAAGCAAATCCATGTGGGAATCTCACCCGTGGCAGGACCTCGCAGAATTCTTTTCTTTTTACCTTCTCCAAGACGTACATAGTTGGTGCCATATCCCGTGGTTTACCTTCATCTTCCACATGTAAATCCTTTCTGATACCCAGGTGGGTCAAATCAATCCTGGATTTTAAGGTGTCTTTCGTCTTGCCTTCAATATTAAGAAGTGTGCCGATAATGCTGTCACATATATTTTTCTCGATGCGCATCACATCAAGATTATGCCGCAGATCCAAATCTTTCCAATACTCCAAGTCCCACAAAGTGGACCTGCGGGTAAACAATAATCTCTCTTACGCCTACGCCACGCTTCATTTTCCCGCTACCATTATCAAGATGGTTTCCTGGTGTAATATGCCTGACCTTCTCTAATTCCACTTGCAACTCATCGACGGTGAGCCTTTTGGCGCGTCACGGTTTTCATGCTTTGCATTGAACACATATCTTTGGTCTTTTGTAGGACATGGCTTGGCCTTGGCAAGGAAACGGGGGTATCCAATGTAACAGATCTTGCTAAGTATTGCGTATGACAACTGATTCCTATCACAGCGAACACATGCATTGTAACCATGTGTCATTTGCCCAAAGCCGGATAATCATGGATGCACCAAATTATAACAGCACACAAAAAGAAATCAGCTGGTGGGCTTCTATATAGGTCTCAAGTGAGAACACCCCTCCATAGCTCTTGAAGTTCCTCCACAAGAGGCTCCATGAATAAATCAAAATCCTTTCCAGGTCTTTTTGGACCTAGGATGAGCAAGGCCATCATGTAGTTTGATTCTTTGGTGCAGACATTTGGAGGCATGTTGTAAGGGATAACAAGCATTGGTCACATGCTATATGTGGCGCTCTAGTGGCCAAATGGGTTAAATCCATCTAAAGCTAAGCCAAGTCTAATGTTTCTTGGGTCAGCAACAAAGTTTTTGTGTTTCTGATTGAAGCTTTTCCGGTCACTACCATGAGATGGATGGCTCATTACATTCTGATCTTTGTACTCCTGGTTCCTAGAATGCCAGAGTACATCCTCTCTTGTTTCAGCATCATAAAACAACCTCTGCAATCTTAGTATAATTGGAAAATGTCTTAGAACATTATGGGGAATCCTCTTCAAAGCATCGCTATCTTTCCATCTTGATGATTTGCATTTTGGGCATTCACTTAAGTTGGCATAATCCTTCCGTAACAGAACACAATTATTCTTACAGACATGGATCATATCATATCCAATTCCAACTGTACGGAGGAAATTCTTCATTTTACAGTAGGTGTGTGGTACCTCAGACGCATCTGGGAAAGATTTGCTGAAAGCAGCTGACATCGCATCGAATGATTTGTTGGTCATCCACTCAGATGTCTTCACCTAAAGAAAGGTGACCATAGCTGAGAATACTAACATCTTATTTCCTGGGGTGACAACCACGTTGCATTGTTCCAACATGTGGGCCCACCATTTTTCTTCTACAGGTGAAAGTTCACGAAATGCACGAGCATTTCGTAGCATTGTTACAATGTTGGTCAAACTCACTCGCTCCTCATCACCACCTCTGTCGGATTTCGGGTTCTGGCAAAACCCTTGAGGTTCGAACACAGGGGTGCGCACGAAGATCTCTCTTTCTCTCTCCCTGGATCGCTCTCGCAACAATCGCAAGGCCTAGCTCGACGAACCCAAAGAACGAGAGACACAAGAGTTTATACTGGTTCGGGCCACCGATGTTGTGTAATACCCTACTCCAGTGTGGTGTGGTGGATTGCCTCTTGGGCTGAGGATGAACAGTTATAAGGGAAGAACAATCTCCTGAGGAGAGGTGTTCTTGTGCTTGGTGAACTTGTGTGTGGCTATGGATGGAATGGCTCCGATCCAAGATGAGATGCCTCCTAGGTTGGTGGCTAGTCCTATTTATAGAGGCCCTGGTCCTCTCCCCAAATATTGAGTGGGAAGGGATCCAACAACGACCAAATTCGAAGGGAGACAACTAGTACTGGTTATCCTGACTAAAGGTGGTCTTCGCCTGCCAAAGGCTCTGGTGGTGACACCGTCTTGGGCTCCACGGTGACCTCCATCCTGCCGTCCTGCTAGTCTTGGTCTCGTTGCACCGATATGGAATCCTTTGCCTGATGCCTCGGGACTCCTCGCCTGCACTTGCCTCTTTAGCACCAAAGAGGAAGCGAGGACACTATGCGCGCTAGCGCCTGCCTGGCTCCAGTCATCATGGCTTGCGTCACAGAAACCTCTCCGCCCCTCGCGAGCCGGCCTGGTGAGGCTGCCCCCGAGGAGGTCTTGTGTCGTCCACCTCACGAGGCTTGGCCCCTCGCGAGGGTCTTGAGTGTTTGCTGGTGAGGATGGGTTGTACAGGGCTGCTGGTGGAGCCACGTTGTGGGCTGCAGGCAGGCAAGTCTAAGGGCCCCCATTCCCATGACGCCGACAGTAGCCCCCGGGCCCAAGGCTCACTCGGACTTGGCTTCAAGGCGAATCCAAAGGGCAAGTGCAAAGCGCCGCGGGCCCCAACAGCCTGCGGCCCCGCTTGACACATGGCGAATGATTGGACGTGGGCATCTCTGCTTGCCCATGCTGCCTCGGCAATTGCCCGTCTAACAAAAGGCTGGCGCGGGCAACACTTGCCTTCATTGCTTCCTTCATCTTGCTCCAGATCCCCTTTCTCGCCCCTTGCTTCCGAAGTCTCCAGATCTGCTTCAATTCCCTTCCAAGCCAGCGACCAATGGCGCCCCGGAAGGTCAAGGCTTCTTCATCACCCGCCTTGTACGAGCCGGCTCTGGATGCGCCCAATGTCTCAGAGAAGAACCTTGCCGCTACATGTCTGCTGACGGCGGGGGAGAACAACAAGAAGGGGAAGACCAAGATCTGGGCCGGCTCCGCCGAGCCGGAGGCTTCGAGGAGCGCCTTCTACCCCTTTTTCATGGGCAGCATCGTTGTGGGGATGGTTCCCCCCTTCTCCGACTTCTTCTTTGCCGTCCTTAGTCATTACAAGCTGCAAGCCCTTCATCTCCATCCCAACTCTGTTCTCCTCCTGACAACCTTCGCCTTCTACTGCAAGGCGTACGTCGGGGCGATGTCGTCCGTGGCTTTGCTGCGCCACTTCTTCTTCCTCCGGATCAATGACGGCCACACCTGAGGGTGCGCCAACTTTGTCGCAGCCAGCAAGGCCAACGCGATCTCGAAGGCCGGAAAGAAGGCCGATGGCTTCAGGAGCAAGTGGGTCATGATGGATTCCAAGTGCGTCCACCCTCGGTTGATGCTGCCGACGGAGATGCCCCAGTCCGACGAGGGGTGGCTCTACGCGAAGCTTATTGACGACCGGGCGAAGCCGGTGCTGGAGAAGATGACCGCCGACCTAAAGCCGGGCAACGCGAAGGCGGCGAAGTTGACGGGGGCCATGCTCCTCCGGAATTTCTAATGCTGCGTGTGGCTCCGCTCCAGGCGCGCTCACGCCCCTTGTGGACGCTCGGGGGTGTGGAAGATAAGCTTTGCTTGAGTCCGGAGGCCTTGTCCGGATAAGAGCTGGTTGTGGCTCTCCACCTCCTGGTCGGGGATGACCAGGAATATCCGCCGAGTGCCTTCGTTCCCTTGTTCCTTCGCAAGGACGGGATGCAGGTCGTGGCCGCAATACCCACCTTCGGCGAGCGCGGGCTAGTGCCGCCGGCGCCTCCTGGGGTCACGACTGCGACGGTGCCGGTGGACGTGTCTTCTAGCGATTCCCGCAGGGAGGGGGAAGAGGAGGAGGACGAGGAGCGCGACTCGGAGGCGACCCCCGAAGGGATGGGGGAGACCTCTCCCTTGCGCAAGGCTGACATCCTCTGCACCTTGCCTGATGATGATGACGAGGCCGATGTCCCCCTAGAGAAAGGGGAGCCACCCATGGCTGGGGGCTCTTCGAGGTCCGAGGCCAGCCCCCAGAGGAAACCACCGGCCGAGGATTCGACGAAGGGCAGGTCAGCACTGATCTCCCGCGACGACGCTTCTGCTCCGACACCGCCTGGAGCTGCTTCCGGGCCACCTGCTGCCCCTTCTTCCGCTCCTGGAGCCCACGATCCGACGCCTCAGGCTGTGAGGCTCTCAGGCTTCAAGCTTAAGAAGCGGAGGGACTATGCCGCGGTGGACAAGTAAGTGCTCTTGTCCTGCCTTGTTCTTCCTTCTGCTGCTCATCCTTGATGCTTCTCCATTGTGCAATTAGGCCAACGCCTGCGGCGAAGAAGAGGAAGGAGGATGAGGTGGTACTGCTCGAGACCAGATCGCCTCCTGCGGCCGCACCCCTCTCCATGGATAAGGGCAGCGACGACGCTCATGCTTCTCCAGCCCGATCATCCTCGCGAGGCTTGGGGGAGCATCCTCGGGAGGAGTCAGCCCCCGTGGCCCTGCTGGCTCCGGGGGTGTCGACGCCAGGGCTGGTCGCCGAGGTCCCCAGAGCTTAGGAGCCTCCGGCCTCCCAGGCCATGGTGACAACGTCGCCTTCTCCTCCTTCTGCCGCATTGCTATATCCAGGTTATTTCGCCTCTCCTGCATCCTGGAGCATGCTCTTTCCGCGATGACCCTGTTGCGAGAAGATCTCCAGGGCACTGACCCCCGCCTGGTAGCCAGGCGCCTGGAGCTGGTCTCTTGCTGGCTTCACTCAGAGGTGTTCGTTTGGGCAACGCTAAGCCAGGCAATAGGAACCTCCGAGAAGGACAAGCAGGCCGCTGGTCTGGCTTCGGCCACTCGCGGGGTGGCGCTCAAAGATGTCGAGGCCGCCCAGGATCACTGCCGGGTGCTGGAGGCCGAACTGAAGACTCTGTGCAGCGAGCGTGCGGAAGAAGCTCGAGGCCGCAAGGCGGAGGGGGAGAATATGAAGGCCTGGGAGGATGCCATCAAGGGTCGCGACGCCGAGCTGGAGCGTTGCGCGCGGCGCAGCGGAGCGCAGATCATCGGAGCCTTTGGAGCGTAGGTGGAAGCGGAGAAGGCCGAACTTGACGCCAAGGCGAAGGTCCTGGCCGAGGACCGCGCGGCCTTCGAGCACCTCGAGGAGAGGTCCCGCGTGGCACTGCGGGCACTCTACGAGAAGGGCTTGGAGGAGCCGCTGACTACCAATGAGGAAGGCCCCGCCCAGCTGCTTCCCTATCTGGTCGAGGCACTTGAGGAAGTCGTGAGCGGTATTGGCCCCATGGCAGAGGAAGAAGCCTGCGTTCTTTCCTCAGTCGCGTTGACGTGCGTCTTCAGCCACCTACATCTTCGCGATCCTGCAGCCCGCCTCGACGAGCTGCTGGAGCCTATGGATGCCGAGCAATGCGCAACTGCTGCCGAGGCCGTGAAGGGTCAGGTGGAAGCCCTGCTGAAGAGGTTCCGTGCCTTCGCCCTTGCGCCCTCAACCGGTGGTGCTACTGATCCTGCAACTCCGGCAGGCGGTGCAGGTGATGGCGACGCTGCTATGGGAGAGGCATCCCTTGCGGGTGACGGTGGTGTCCGGGGATGACGAGATGGCTTGCTGGCGGCTCCTTTCCTGTTTAACTCCTGCAATATGCACCATGCCCCGTGGGGACGTTTAAACTTGCGTTTGGTATTGAGGGAACAATATGTGTTGTAATATTTGCTTGAGATTTTGCGATTTCCTTCCCGTTTACTTTACGTTCTATGTCGGCAGGGTCTGACCCCAAGATACCTCGCCAGCCGTTGGGTCGTCCGGATCACGGAGACAAGACCAAGGGGTGATACAGTTACGTGGCGCTTAGGCTCTCGAGTCGCGATGCTCAGGAGTCCCCCTTAACGCGCAAACAGCTTATGGGAAGGAAATGCAGGATAGGTCTAATTTTCTATGTCGGCAGGGCCCAGCCCCGTGCATACCTCAACCGCCGTTGGGTCGTCTGGATCACCAGCACGAGACCAAGGAGTGAGGGGCTACGTGGCCAGTTAGGCTCCTGAGTCGCGATGCTCAAGAGTCCCCCTTGACGCTCAAATGACCTTTGTACCATTTCCCTCACCGAGGCTCGGCTCAGGAGGGGCGCGCGACGACCAGGTCCGGGGGACCTGGCAGGGTGGCGTACGCTTGGGCGTGACCCGAGCGCAGCCCCCGGGCCCAGCCCCCTCGCGTGACTCTCCCGAGGGGAGGTGTTGCGATGAGGCCAGACACTGAGCTCAAGGGCTCCCTGAGGTTGATATGGGCAGGGGCCGGCCTTAGTTGTTTATCACCAGCGCAGAGCATAGCGCTTCCGCACTTGCACGGGCATAACCGCCTCGGTACTGTCCACTGCCAGCGCAGAGCATGGTGCTTCCACTGGTGCGTGGGTGAGGGCTCCCTCTGAGTGGAGCCCCTGGGGCGTGTACAGCCCCGCCCTGACACGTGGCTTGCACGGCAGGGCTAGACGAGGTGTGTCTGGGCACTCATGAGCCAGCGCGGGACTTACCAGGACCTACCTCAAGGCGGGTTGTGCCTGGTCTTGGTTCTTGCTAGCTGCGGCGGTCCTGCGAGATGGTTAGGCAATCCTGCGCCGAGTGAATCTCCTGAGGTTATCGCATCAGAAGGCCAAGCACCAATGAGCCCAGGAGGTGACGTGAACGGGACCGGCCCGCCAAAGAGCTCAACCATTGGATTATCAACGCTGCAGGGACGGGCCCGAGCACAGACGCCGTGCCTGGCCTTCTTATGCGAAGGGTCCTGAAGAAAGACGATCGGCGTGCGGCTCCCATGGCGGGTGACAATCAAGCAGGCGATAACCATATATAGATTATGCATGAAAAGAAAACTAGCTTAGGTAAATGCAAGAACGATACATGCCACTGGGCTGGACCCGAGCGGCCTGGGGATGATGCAGCCCGAGGGGCGCCCCCAGCAGAGTAAGCTAAAGACGTAAAAGGATACATGTCGCACGGATAGGCCCACGCGGCCTGGGAATGATGCAGCCCAAGGGCGCTACCAGCTAAATAAACTCGGAAAATGTCACCTGGTTCCGTTGTCGAAGGGATGTTGGGGTAGCTAAAGACACGTGGCGAAGGGGTTGCTCCTCACGAGCCACCGGGACCCTGAGCCTCGGGAGGCCCTGAGGGTCCAGGAGGTTCCTCGAGGACCGTCTCCATCTTCATCGGGAATGTGTGATGCCTGGCCTCTTGAGCTGCCAGGACGCTCCGCAGGCTGCGCTGGAAAGCGGTTGCCACGCTCGGCATGCCGAATGGCATGCGAACATAGTTGTGAGGTGGGCCCTCGCAGCGTCCCACGAGCGAAGGCCAGAAGAGCTCATGAGAAGCGGCTCTGTTGAGCCCAGGGATGTCGACGCAGACGCGTAGCCCACAGTCCTCGCCTAGATGGAGAGCTGCGCCAGGTGGGCGGCGGTCGCCGCTCATGGCTCTTGCATCATGCAGCTCCTCAATGGCCTTGGTGATGAACTCCTGAGCGCCGGGCGCTCCTCGCCCGGTGTCCTCCTGAGGGAAACATGCCGCAAAGCACGCCTCCATGCGGTGCCCGAGCGGCTCCCTCGTGATGTTGGCTAGGTCTGAGGCCCTCCAGAAGAGAGCCCCCAAGCCCTGCCCGAGGAGGACGCCGGGCACGCCTTCCTATGCAAGGGAGGGAGGCGCCCCAGGCGCGGGCGCTGATCCTGATGTTGCACCGCCAGAGACGCAGCTACCCTGAGACCCTGTGCGGAGTAGCTGCTTCTTCTTCTTGGGGACGGCCTCAGGAGGGTACTATGCTCCATTGTTGTCGGGGTCTTCACTCGCTGCGGCTTGGATGTCGTGCTCGAGGGAGCACACTGCATCTCTTTCTTCGCAGGGGACGGTGATGATCCCGCCGCTTCCTGGCATCTTGAGGACGTTGTAGCCGTGGTGGGTCACGGCCGTGAACTTGGCTAGGGCCGGATACCCGAGGATGGTGTTGTATGGCAGACAGATGTGAGCAACGTCAAAGTTGGTGATCTCGGTGCAGTAGTTGTTGCGATGTCCGAAGGTGACAGGGAGGCGGACCTGCCCTATCGAGGTGGTGGAGCCGTCGGTCACTCCTGAGAAGGGCTTGGTAGGCTGAAGCTGATCGTATGGCACTTGGAGGCTGTCGAACGTCTTGACGGATAGGATGTTAAGCCCCGCGCCGCCGCCGATGAGGGTCTTGGTGACTTGCACGTTGCTGATGACGGGTGAGCAGAGCATCGGGAGGGCGCAGCCGGTAGCCGCGCACTTGAGCTGGTCCGCTGAGCTGAAAGTGATGGCGCACTTGGACCACCTGAGCGGGCGCGTGGCCTCAAGCCTGGGAAGGGCTGCATTCACCTCACGAGCAAACCGCTTGAAGACACGCTGAGAGGCTGGGGCCTTAGCTCCGCCCAAGATGCAGGCGATAGCACGCGGTTCCTGGAAGCCCCCAGCCCCCTCGTCCTGATGGTGGTCGTCGTTCCTTCTTGGCGGTGGCGGCAACGGAGGAAGACCAACATTGCCCTGAGGGCGGTCCTCGCGAGGTTGGTCCCTCCATGCGCCCTCGCGAGGCTGGTCCTGCCAGCGGTCCTCACGAGGCCGGTGGTGCCACTCCTGGCGGGGGCCGCGATCGTCCCAGCGTCCTCCGCCTCATCCTCCTCCTCGGTCGTAGCCCCGGTCGTTGCGCTCGGGTCATCGACCGAAGCATCCATCTCGAATGGCCCTGAGCTCTTGACAGTCGTTGGTGTTCTGGCTGTGTATGTTGTGGAAGGCGCATAATGGTCGGCTGCTCTTGGACAACATGGGATGGTCCCGGCCACGCTTCGTATCTGGCTCCGCCGTGAGCACGACTACTCCCTTGCGCTTCACGTCCTTGGCCTTGGCTTTCTTCTCCTCTCGGTCGGTATCCGGGAGCTCGAGGAGGGAAAGGCGCCCCTCCTCAGCTCTTGCGCACTTGGTCGCCAGGTTGAACAGTTCCAAAGCCGTGCATAGCTCCTCGTGGATGGTGAGCTCCTACTTCATCTTGACGTCGCGGACGCCATCAGAAAATGCCGAAATGATGGCCTTGTCCGTCACCTTGGGGATCTTGAGGCGAACGCTATTGAAGCGCTTGATGTACTTATGCAAGGTCTCTCCCTGCTACTGCTTGATGCGGCGCAGGCCACCCGTGGCCGGAGGGCGGTCGCAAGTGCCCTAGAAGTTCACGATGAAGCGGTCATGCATCTCGTCCCAGGAGGAGAACGAGCCCGGGGGAAGGTTCAGGAGTCACGAGCAAGCGCCATCCTTGAGAGCCATGGGGAACCAGTTCGCCATGACTTTTTCGTCGCCGTTGGCCACCTCGATGCTCAGCTCGTAGAGCTACAAGAACTGCACGGGGTCGGGGGTGATGTCGTAGCGAGGAGGAAGGTCTGGCTTGAACTTGCCCGGCCAGGCGACGCTACGCAGCTCAGGAGTGAAGTTGTGGCAGCTTGCTGTGGCCACTGGGGGCCTTTGCTGATGCGGAGCCTGCCCTTGATGCCCGCGCACCGCTGCTGCAGGCAGCACGCGGTCTTGTCGCAGTGGCGCTGGGAGCGCGGGCGCATTATCTTGCAGCCGGGGAACTTCTTGGCAGCTTCCTTCTTCTTACTCAGACGCCCGACACAGTGGATCGCGTCGGGGGGGCGCGCGCCTTGGCGCCAGAGCGCCATCTTGGTCCAGAGATGGTGGAGGCGCTCCGTGAGCTACAGCGCCTGCAGCTGGCGGAGGGCGAGGCAGCAAGAGGGACGGCGCGGTGGAGCCCCCCACGGCGCTGACGAGCATGGCGATGCGGTCCAGCCAGTCCTCGTAGATATCGTCGACTCGGCGGTAGTGTAGGAGCTCGCGTCCATGAGCAGCACGGCCTACGCGTCCATGGGAGCACGGCGAGAGTGAGACGACGAGCCGGCTGGGGTTAGCGACAGAGTGGTGGTGCGGCCGTCCCGCCGCACCGAGGGGTGCAGCAAGGACGCTTGCTGCTCGTTTCCCGCCGGGCCGGTGGCGGCGGGCGACGGGGAACCACGGGGAGGCCCGGCGACAGGAGCGGTCTGAGCGACGCGGGCGGCGAGGGTGGACCGGCGCTCAGCGCGGGCTCGACGAGCGTCCGCCATGGATGCGATGAAGCGATGGGACGCAGATCAGCGGAAGGAAAGCTTCGGCGCACCCCTACCTAGCGCGCCAAATGTCGGATTTTGGGTTCCGGCAAAACCCTTGAGGTTCGAACACTGGGGTGTTCATGAAGATCTCTCTCTCTCTCTCCCTGGATCGCTCTCGCAACAATCGCAAGGCCTAGCTCGACGAACCCAAAGAACTAGAGACACAAGAGTTTATATTGGTTTGGGCCACCGATGTGGTGTAATACCCTACCCAAAGGTGGTGTGGTGGATTGCCTCTTCAATGAGGATGAATAGTTATAAGGGAAGAACAGCCTCCTAAGGAGAGGTGTTCTTGTGCTTGGTGAACTTGTGTGTGGCTATGGATGGAATGGCTCCGATCCAAGATGAGATGCCTCCTAGGGTGGTGGCTAGTCCTATTTATAGGGGCCCTGGTCCTCTCCCCAAATATTGAGCGGGAAGGGATCCAACAACGACCAAATTCAAAGGGAGACAACTAGTACAGGTTATCCTGACTAAAGGTGGTCTTCGCCTGCCAAAGGCTCTGGTGGTGATGCCGTCTTGGGCTTCACGGTGACCTCCATCCTGTTGGTCTTGGTTTTCAGATGTGGGGTTCCGGCAAAACCCTTAAGGTTCGAACTCTGGGGTGCGCTCGAAGTACTTTCCCTCCTACCGATCCACGCCCTAGCTCACTAAGATCTCACGGACGAACTCACACCACAGAGAGGCATGAGGTTTATACTGGTTCGGGCCACCGATGTGGTGTAAAGTGTAATACACTACTCCAGTGTGTGGTGGTGGATTGCCTCTTGGGCTGATGATGAGCAGTACAAGGGGAAGAACAACCTCCTGAGGTTGAGGTGTTCTTGTGCTCCGTGGACTTGTGCGATGAGAGCAAAGGTTGGCTCTAGACCGGATGAGATGTCCCTACTGTGGTACCTAGCTCTACTTATATAGGCCCTGGTCCTCTTCCCAAATATTGAGCGGGAAGGGAGCCAACAACGGCGGTCAATTTGAAAGGGGACAGCTAGTACAAGCTACCCTGACAAAAGTGTTCTTCGCCTGCGAAAGGGCTCTAGCGGTGACGTCGTCTTGGGCTCCACGGTGAATTCCGTCTTGCTTTCCTTCTAGTCCTGGTCTTGTTGCACCGATATGGAAACCTTTGCCTGATGCCTCGGTACTCTGCGCCTGCGCTTGCCGCCTTAGCACCGAAGAGGAAACAAGGATGTTGCGTGCCCCTGCGCCCGCCTGGCGCCCGCCTGGTCTCGATCGTCATGCTCACGTCACTTGAGCCTCGCGAGGTTTGCCCCGCCTTGATATCTCTGCTCCTCGTGATCCTGCCTAGCTAGGCTGCTCCTGAGGAGGTCTTGACGAGGTCCGCGCTGCGCCATTGCGGGCGGTGCGCGGTCTTGACGAGGCGGCGTGGGAAGCGCAGGTGCAGCTTCTCGCGGCCGAGGGATTTCTTGGCAGCTTCTCTCTTCGTGCACGAGCACCGGGCGCCGTGGATCATGCTGCGGAGCCGTGCGCCTTGGTGCCAAGGCACCGTCTTGAGGTAGAGGTGGTGGAGGCACGCCATGAGCCTCGTCGCCAATGGCCGGTTGAGGGGGAGGTAGAGAAAGGGACGGCGCCGGAGAGCCCCCTGCGGCGCGGAAGAGCTGGGCGACGCGGTCGAGCCACTCCTCATAGAGGTCGTCGACTGGGCGGTAGCGCAGGAGTTCGTTCGCTGTGAGGAGCACGGCTCGCGCCTCCATGGGATCGCGGCGCGCGTGAGACAAAGAACTGGTAGGGGTCAGCAATGGAGAGGCCGTGCGGCCGTCCTGCCGCACCGAAGGGTGCAGCTCGAGCACGGCGAGCGTCCGCCATGGAAACGACAGAGCGACGAACTGATGGAAGGGAAGCTACGGCGCACCCCTACCTGGCGCGCCAAATGTTGGATGTGGGGTTCCGGCAAACCCTTAAGGTTCGAACACTGGGGTGCGCGCGAAGTCTTTCCTCCTACCGATCTACGCCTAGCTCGCTAAGATCTCGCGACGTAACTCAACGAACTCGCAATACGTAAAGAGATGAGGTTTATATCGTTCGGCCACCGTTGTTGTGTAATACCCTACCCAAAGGTGGTGGTGGTGGATTGCCTCTAGGGCTGATGATGAACAAGACAAGGGAAGAACAGCCTCGTGAGGTTGAGGTGTTCTGTGGCTAGGGTATGCTCTCGATCGGGTTGGATCAAGCTAAGATGAGATGCCCTGTCAGGACCCCGATTCAAGTCACATCGATCTAGCCGTAACACCTCATATCACTTTTGCGCCTCACGGACGGTATTCCCATGGTGTTGCCTTACCATGGCCGGGACCGTTTGGCGCCTTTTGGCTCACGATATGATAGTGTCGCTAGCATCCAGATGACAGAGAACCCGCCGACATGGCTAGTCATGAACCCAAAGCGGCACTAACCCATGGGGACAGCATACATGAATGAACTTCGAGCATGTCGGTCAAGAGCGCAGAATCTGGCTGTAGCACTGGCTAACAGGACTGGAACCCGGCTGTAGTAGGCTAGGCAGGACTCGGATGTCACCGCAGTGACATTTCAAGGGATGTATACAGAACGAAGTGAATCACATGCCGCGACCAAGTGTTCCGAGCAAGAGGTGGCTAGCAGGACTCCGTGAACCGGTCAGAAGGGACTACTATGGCTCATGGAAGCACAAGACTACATTTCCCCATAAGAGAGGCTACCAAGGATAAACAACTAGGTTGTCGGATCCCACATACCAAGCATTTCAATCATACACACAATATGCTCGATATGTGTAAATACAACATGGCATCACAACATAACTCTACGACTCAAGTATTTATTCATTAGGCTCCGAGGAGCGAGATATTACAAACATGGGTCTCACCCAAAGATTCAGAGCATACAAATCAAAGCACATGCGGAAGCTAAACACGTCTGAGTATAGACATCTACAAATGAAAAAGGCTTAGAAGCCTGACTATCTACCAGATCCTGCCGAGGGCACAAGATCGTAGCTGAGGTATCAAGCTAAATGTCGAAGTCCACACGAATTACTAACTAGACCGACGCCTCTCAAAAAACATAAAATAAGCAAACGTGAGTACAAATGTACCCAGCAAGACTTACATCTGAACTAACTACATATGCATCAAGATCAACAAAGGGGTGGTGGAGTTTAACCGCAGCAAGCCAGCTTTGACTCGTGGCTATCCCGAACTACGAACGCAAGTAACTCTTTTGAGGTGGCGATACGAGTCCACATATTCACCACATCAATACAACACTATGGATCCGCTTCGGTCTCCCTACGAGAATGCCATCCATAGCACTCGCGCTTATCTTGCGCATTTTAGAGTATCCACTTTCACTTGTCTATGAACCGATATAGGCAACCTAGAAGTCCTTTATCATGACACGGCTATTCAATAGATGATGTTAACCCTGCAGGGGTGTACTTCTTCACACACGCTCTCACCACTTACCGCCGTTTACACGACATGTACTCGGCAACCTTCAAGCGGAAGCCCAACGAGGGTGTCGGCCACGGCCTACCTAAACACTCAAGACTCTAGTCCAGGTTTATCGCCTATTCAGTTCCATCCATGAGGAATCCGCCGAGGTTGCCACATACGGCCCCGAACGATGTGAGCAGGGTTCCCGAGACACCAAACGGGCGCCCGATACACCGTGCCATGGTGTATCTACCGCATCATAGCCCACCCCTAGGGCCAGCGCTACGCACGACCTCCAACACATATCCTACAAACACCAGAAACTAGTTGCAACTCCTGGACAGAGAACACGGGTGGTTAAGAAGCCGAGAGGTTCAATTAAGGATCCCAATGTGTGGTAGTAACTGTTCATGGATCACAAACATAGAACTCAGTTCCTGAGGACGGTTTCAATGAGACAACCCACCATGTACTCCTACATGGCCTCTCACCGCTACCTTTACCAAATCGTGTTCACACACTTAGCTCTCAACAGTAGGACATGTTCACACACCTCCGATTCATCCCCGATGAATCAGACCTGACTCAACTTGTCACACCCTGCATTTTGTAACACTTCATTTGCATTAATAAAGCATGAAAATTTGGACCAACAAAAACTTTTGCATTATTTGGCTTTTTATTTTGGAGTTGGTTTTCTCTCTGTGATTTTCAAGTGCTCTTCAAAGTCAACATAGCTTCACCTTCTATACTTCATCTGCTTGCCCCAAATTTCTGTCCAATGATCATGCCATGTGTATAGGGCAATATGGTATTTTCTTACAAAAATAATTTGGCCAAATAGTATTTTCAAAAATTAGTTTTTCAAAAACCCCTGAATTAAGAATTACACTGCATGTGCTTGATTTGGGGTGTGAAAAATCTTTCAAAAGGTATATTTGAATCCTATTAGATATAGGACTCCCATAAACCACAAAAACATAATTTTTGAAAGCTATTTTCCTATTTTATTTAAAAGCTTTTTCTTAAGGCCAGAAATGGTCTTTAATAGGGAAAAATTATTTTACTGTTTTAAAAATATTTGACAAAAATCAGGGAAAATCAGTGGGCATATATTTCCCATATACAAGAGTTTCAACATATGGTCATGATCAAAATATTGGACAAAACCTCCCAAAACCATTTCTGCCCATTTCAAGGATTTGAAATATTTCTACAGGAAATATTTTCATAAAAATCCAAGAAAAATCTAGCAAGTCACAAGTGCATATTGTGATCACCTTGCAAAGCCTCATATCAATTAAAGTCATTTTGGTTCACCAAAATGCCCCAAAACCCTCTTTGACCAGAATCATATTTGAACAACTTTGTACTACCAACTTTCTCTCCTTAACCCCAACTTTTGTGAGCATGTTCACATGACCAAATGAGGCCACTACACTAAGTAGTGCATCAAGGAGAAGTGATATGCTCAACTAGATCTACAAAAGTCTATTTCTGCTCATTTCTAGGGTTTACAAAAGTTGCATTGGCAACTTTGCCCAAATAAGCTCCAAATTGGTGGAGGGCCCTAATTATATGTGTCATTCCACCCTGTGGAGTCTCATGGCAATTGGAAGTCATTTGCTTGCCAAAACCTTTATCAAACACCTTCTGCCACTTTTCAAAAATCCCCATTTTGACCATTAAAACTATTCTCGTTGAGCTCAAATTTTTACCACAGCTCCTCCTAGACCCCTTTCACCTCCAGTAACAATGGCAAGTCCAAAACTCAATTATTGGATGGGTAAAACCCCACTTTCTCTCTCTGGACAGCCCCTTCCTCTCTCTTCCTCACTCTCTCCTCACCCCAACGGCCATCCAGAGCATCCAATGCCTCCCTACTTCTTTACTCCACCCTTGAGATATTGGACACGGTTGGTCGCCAAAAGGCATAGAAAATGCCATGTCGGCCATTTGGCGCCTGAGGCCTTCAAGACGCCTCCCAGATCAGTAGCCGCCTCCGCCCGACGCCCCACCACCTCGGGCCTCCCAGCGGCTGCCGATGCGCCCGGCGTCCGCGAACACGCCACGTGGTCGGCCCCCTCTCTCCTCCTCCCCGCCTCCGCCCAGGCTAGCAAACAGAGGCCGCCTGAGGCGCCAATGGCGCTGCTCACACGCGCCTCTCACCTCTCCCCACTCCCTCTCTCTATCTCTCCCGACGAGTCAACGCCCAGAACACCCTGCACACCACGCCTCTTCCCCGAGCCTGCAAGGTGTGAGCGTGAGCTCGGGCAAGACGGGTTCACGGACTCGTCGTCGCCTATTTAAAGGCCTCCCCGAGCCCTCCTCTCCTCACCATCCGCTCTCTGCACCACCAAACCCTCCCCCTACACCCCCAGTTCCTCTCCAGTGCCGCCCGAGCTCGAGATCGAGCTCGAGCTCCGCCGCCTCGGGTCGCCGTCGATCTCCGGGCAGTGCCCTCCGCCGCTCCTCTTCCTCGATCCGAACCGCCATGCTCACTGACCATTTCCCCTCTCTTCCCCGCCTCTTTTGCAGCCGGAAACGGCCGGAGCCACCGCCGCCCGAAGCTCCTCCGTCGTGCCTCCTTGTCGCCGACGAACCAGGCAACTCCGGTGACGTCCACCACCTCCACCCGAACGGCGACACGATGCTGAGTCCAGTGTGTGCCTCGCCCGCCCTCGCCAGGCCCTCAGATCGCCGCCGGTGAGCTCGCCGCCCTCTCTGACCCAGGGTTGACGACGACGGTCGTGGGCCTCCTCCGTCAGCCTCACGTCCTGACACCTGGGCCCCGCCCATCAGGTTTAAACCTAGCGCGCGCGTGCACCAGTGCGCTGGGCCGCCTCTCTGGCTGGGCCTGCTGCCCTGCGGCTGTTCTGGCCCAGTAGGCACAGGGCCCTTTTCCTTTTTCTTTTTGTGTCACTTTTCCAAATATTCCACAGGATAAAATATATGTCCAAATAAATTAATTCCAATTCCTAAATTCCTAAAATATTGCAACCTATTTAATGGTGCAACTTTCATTCAAATCCAACAACCTTTTCTTCACTGTAGATATTTAAATGTGATTTTAAGCATTTAAATATGCCTTTGTAAATCCATTTCTCCTATTCTCACATTTCCAAAACCAAAACTAAGAATTTTTCCCTTCTTAGTTTTCACCCTAGTATTTTACAAAAATAAGTTGACATTTTTCTGAGCACTTTGGCTTTTCTGTTTTCATTATTGTCTTATTTTTCCGTTATTTTCTTGCGACGTTTAGATCCCGTATTTGATGAAGTTGCTGAAGGAGAAGGAGGAGAAGGGTTTGAAGACCTCGAAGAACAAGCCAATCAAGGCAAGCAGCCCTTTGACCATGACACCCCTCTTGTTCACCGTTACCTTTACCCGATTGCATGATGATGAAATGTGACGGTGGTAAAACTTGTTGTGAACCACTACATGATGCATACCCCTACTCATGACTTTACTTTGTGCATGATTGCATTTTCAAGAGACTAGTTGATGCATAAAGATGCCTGTGTACCATGAACTCTTCATGGCTACGTTCTTTCGGAAACCCCATCGGGTGCCCCTAATGCCCTTGGGAGGTGTGGAACTAAGGTCACCACTTGAGGAAGAAGTGGTGTACCAAAGAGAGCTTTTGGTGTGTGTGTAAAATGGTGGATTAGATTTATGTGTGATTACCGTCCCAACCAAACATGTGCAACCACTCTACCCCTTATGGGACGGGGCATTATTGATTACTTAGGCTGATACTAGCATGGTGCCCACATTAATAGTGACGGGTGACTCGAGGTCACTCTTGGGACGGGTCGTGCTTGGATAGGCGGCCATGACTGTTTTCACAGGCACCGGACACACCGCTGGTCCCTTCTGTATGCGTAAATAATGTGAAAAGGGCAGAGTCCCACGATCTTTTGCTTATACACGAGGGTCGTGTATCAACGAGTGGACCTCGTGTTAGTGTCGCCTAGGGAAAGATAGTGATCGGGTGCTTCCCAGTACTTGAGGTAATGCGGATCGTGGATGACACGAAAACTTCCGGATCTTGTGGGTAAAGTGCAACCTTCCGCAGAGCGCCAAACTATTCGAATAGCCGTGTCCACGGTCATGGACAGTTGGGAGGTGCTACTTAAACTATGTCCGTAAATTTTACAAATCATGATGCATGTGTGTGGAAAGGAGCTAGTTGTGTCAAGGTGGAGACTTGACATGTTGAATGACATGACATCGATTCAACTCTATTTATGTTGATATCCGTAACCTGTTCTCGAGGTTACCCATGTTTCATTGATGCATATCTCACAAGTTGATAGGACATCTTAACTAGCTTGATGCTAGGTTGCTTACTCGTTGTGCTATTGCATTGTTACATTGAACCAAATCATGGGTTGCTTAAGTAGTACATTCAAAGTACTCATTGGCTTGCCACCGGTTATTTAACCGGCGTGCATGGAAGAACCGGAGTTTGAAGAAGAGTTCTTTGGAGATCTAACATGCTAACTAGGACGCTTCCTAGTCGTAATGCTCAGAGGGTTAAGGCAGATGGCATGGGTTCTACTTATCGTCAAGATTTCCACCGCTTGTGTTTTATTTGAGGTTCAACCTTAAGGCTTTATCAATGTAAGACTTAACCATAATGGTCATAATTTGTGTAAGACGGTATGTAATGGATGTAAGACTCTTGTTATTCAGCTTCGTGGTGTTCAAGTGAGCATTGATCTCTCGGGATCATCAGACACGCAGCATTCGGTGATCTCGACTTATGAGTCGGGGTCCCCACACAACTCTAAGCAGTAGCAGGCACGACAAACAAGCATGAATGAGTAGGCACAACAGGGCTCAAACAACTCCTACTCATGCTAGTGGGTTTCATCTATTTACTGTGGAATGACAGGTCATGCAGAGGATTAACGAGTTCAGCTACCGCAGCAAGTAACAGATGAATCGTTGTTGTCCTAATGCAGTAAAAGAGTGCAGGAGTGAGATAGTAGGATCGTATCGTAATGAACAAGGGGTTTTTGCTTGCCTGGCACTTCTGAAGATAATATAGTTCTTCATCGGTGTCATCAAACTCATCGTCGGAACAACGTCTATCGAGAGGGGACAAACACCGGCAAACAAAGAAGAACACAATCAATGCAATGCACAATATGATGCATGATCATGACAAGGAAATATGCTATTGTTTGAGCTAATGCAACTAGCTGCAGATTAAATGGAGTTGGTTTGAATCTAAGATTCAAATTCAAACTCCATATATGACATTTCAAATGCCGTTAATTCAAATTGTCATATACAGTAGCTTTAGGTTGCTCAAACACGCATGAAAATGGTACCGATGGATAGATTGGATTTTTCTGATCATTTTTCATATAGAACTTGTTTCATTTGGAGCTACAGTTGAATTACTATGATTTTTAGAAGTTTAGCCAATTTTCTGGATTTTCCTGTAAAAGAATAAATCCAGAAAATGATTTATCGCACAAGATGACATCATGCTGACCTCAAGAGGTCAACAGCGCCGTCCCAGTCAAACTCGACCAGTGGGGACCATCGTCGCTGACACAATGTTGCGCCAGTGGTCAATGACAGGTGGGTCCGGTAAATGACCACGTCAGCGAAGTCAACCTGACGTGTGAGCCCAGTGGATTAGTCTAATTACCAAATTAGTGGGCGCTGGGGCCCATCTTTCAGCGTCTGTGGGTGATCTAGCTGGCGGTGGTTAGCGCTAATTACGCGGCCACGTCGGCTTCGCCGGAGTTCGGCCGACGGCGACGCGGCTCGGGATTGCGTTACAGGCAGTGGTTTGGCGCGCTGGGGGCACTAGGGAGGAGCTCTTGCTCGTCCGCATCCAAAGGACCAAACGGGAGGCCGCGAGGTGGCCGGAGTTGAGCACGACGTCGACCTCGGCGGCGGCCGGAGTTCGGGCTCGACCGAATCCATGCCACAGAGCATGGGAGGAGCAGCAGTTGGGTGCTTTGAGCTCCTGGAGACGCTCTGAGTGTTGGTGGGCTCAGATGCAAGCGGCAGCAGCTGTGGCCGCGACGGCGACAAGGTCAGCGGCGGACGGAGTTCGGCCACGAGGAGCTAAGGCCTAGAGCTCGCAAACGCGAGGGGGAAGGGAGGGCTTCTGCACGGAAGCTCAGAGCGAGTCTGGCAGCGACAACGGCGAGGTCGGGGAAGCTCTGGATGCACCGAATCGGAGCCGGCGATCTTCGGTGCCCGTCGGTGAAGACGACGACGGTGGCGACGAAGCAGGGCCTCCAAGCGTCGTGTATCTCCATGGAGAGGGCAAGGCAGACACGGCGGAACTTTTAGGCTCAGCGGCAGGGCGAGGGGTGGTCGGTGGCCTTGGGTTTGGTGAACGGCGGCGACGGTGGCATTCGGTGGCGAGAGGGAGAGAGAGCAGAGGAGGGGGACGAGCTCGAGAGAGAGTGAGAGGGGTCAGCGAGATCGCCATTTAAACGGGAAAATCGCCCACGCTGCCTAGGGCTCGTCGGCAAGCAAGGTGAGGTGGCGCTGAGCGCTGGCGCCAAGACGGAGACACACGCCTCCCGCCCACCGGGCAGGAGGTTGAAGACGGTGGAGGGCCTGTGGGCTGGGCCAGCAGTGCTGTGCCGTGGGCTCTGTAAGCTGTAGGTGGCCCTGTGAGTCCTTTCTCTTTCTAATTCTGTTACAGTTTTCTATTTATTCTGTAATCTTTATGGATTTATTAAAAATACTTAAATGACCCAAAAATCATGAAATCAAGACAATGCCACTTGTTGGACTATAACCAACAAGAAACATTTTAGTTTATGATTATTTGAGCATTTAAAATATTTAATAGCATTTAAATGCCCAAATGCAAATAGAGTATGATTTAATCCAGAGCCCAAATATGTCATGGAAAATGTGCATCACCTCTCCGTTATCAAGCTTCAAAGATTTTCCAAGAATGATGAACATTTTTTGTAAGCCATTTGGAATTACTGGAAATATTTTGGTTGAACCTAGTGAATTCCTTAACGCTAGGGTTTAGGCAATCCCTATTTCAAGTTTCTGAGAATTTTAAACATGATGCACACATGAAGGGCTAGCCTAGAGCATACCAGAACTAGGGATGTGACAACTCACCCCCACTAAACAAGAATCTCGTCCCGAGATTCAAGTCGTGAGGTAAGAAGATAGAGGGACACAAGCTAACATAATCTTCACGATCCAGATGACTTTCTCGTGGATGTTGATTCATTGCATCACCTTGATCTCGACGTCTTGCTTTGAGAACTACATCCAACATGACAACGAGTAGAGAGGGAGAATTTTAGAAGAATCAATCTTCCCGAGGTTCGAGCAACTTAGGATCATCTTAATGATCACAGGATCAACTCACGGAATGGGACATAGAAACATTTATGGAGCTGAGAAGCAAAACATGCATCAGGAGGGGCGGAGGAAACAATTTGACGAGGGTTTCAGAATAGCGAGGAAGAATTGCCATGATTCCATAACGGGGCACCTTAGGGAAGGTGACTCGTAGAATTATTCCCTCAAGTGGCAAAAAGAATTACTGTTGATACATAGATCATTGGAACTCTTCTCACCAGCCTGAGGCAATTTTCCGAACGATCGCTTGATGGAGTTCGAAGGAGTAGCATGCTCGGACTAGTATGGATGATGTGGACTACCTTGTTGAAGACAACGCAATGGATGATTTTTTCTTATCATCGGAAATTGATGGGACCCATGGTAAGTCCACTTTTGAGGATGATCCTAGACATCAATTACTTAGAGGGGCAGCCCATGGAAATTGGCACAATGGCGATGCAAGCTGGGAACGAAATGCAATTGTTGGAATGTTCCAACCATCATATCTGCCTGAGATTCAGATCCGGTTGGTGATAGGATACTTCAGACTCAAAGATGTCCGAAAGAAAGTTTGCAACACAGATCGACGAGATGACGTTGCCAGATTCTCGAGGAAATGAACTACGATAGCAAGCTCCAAAACATGAGCTGGTTCTGCTACACACATGTGAACATGCTGTCCTAGACAAGCATGACCACCTAGTAGTCTTATAATAAAACACTACCGAGTTCAGGTTGGGAACCATCATCGAGGATAACGAAGTCCTAACATAAGTCATGACTAGTTGTTATGAAGGAACTCCTTCTCCTTGAACAAATCAATCAGTGGCTTGGTGTGCTAGGGATACATACGAATGAAGATGATCAGTCTATCAAACCATAGAATACTTCGCACATGCATGATCGACTTGGGATGATTCCACAGAAGCAAACAAGCTTTCTCGAATCCACGGCGATAACTTACATCAAACGCACGGAGTTCGAGGAAGTCACTTCTCCATCCAGACTTATACCTCATGAGCGAACATGAAGGCAATGCTTACAAAGTTTCCAACACTAGGTTGATGCTCAACATGAATCATGGGGAGACAAATGTTGCCGATGGGCTCAACAACACCTCATCGGAATTTCCATATCATCGACTCCACCATCATGTGAACACGGTGATAGCATTGGTCGACTAAAAGATGTAATGGTATATACTCGAGGAATCAACCACGGTAAGACAACATTACTTAACATCGTTGGTTTTGATTTGACTTGACGATAGCCCATACTCAAGTCAAAGTTTCGACAAGGCAATAGATCCAACAACTGATCACGAGGACCAATCAACAGAGATATCATCTTTCTTCAACACACACACACACACACACACACACACACACACACACAAGGATATCCCTTAGGAAGTGAACTAAGTTAGACAAGCTTTTATCTCCCAACTCTCCAAGTTGTTGTTTGGCTTAACCAACTAGCTCAGGGGTATCCAACATAGATTCTTGGAGAAAAGTGGTTTATTGGAAAACCAACTTGATCACGAGCTCAACATAACAGTTAGGGGACAACCTAGTAATACTTCCGAGAAGATATTCGGAAAATCAAGAACCACCGGTATGTTACTAAGCTCGAGAGCAACCTTGCTTTTCAGGGCAAGATGATATGATCAAAAGAGTGAGGGTTTGACACAATCCTATCTCATTGATCGGAAAGTGCACCAGGAAATAAGGACTAGGTAGCACGATCAATCTTAGGATGATGATTTAATAACCAACATGCTAAGAATGAGAATATTGTCCATTAACTACCAAGCAACGAGGTTGCTAGGAGTATCGATTTCACACATCACAATTCACTTGTCGGCATTCCGGTTACAACAACACGGAACCGAGGAATGAATAATGATGGTGAGAAGTATCACTACATCAAGAATTCATAAGAGATGGTGCAATTCTTATGACATTCTTGACATAAAGATGGTAACACTCCAAGGTAGAACAGAGCAAAGGATGGATTGGCATTTGATCTGCAGAGCACAACTACTTTGACCCAATCCTGGATATGGATAAGGTACTGGAGTTTGTTTTTCCTAGTCATTCCGGAATAGAATGGCTTGACGGACCACAAGGATAATAGTCATCGATAAACACGATCGCATACATACCCTTGACTATCAATTGATAGACGTGGGTCAGAATACAACTAAGGAGGAACAACTCGAGGAATATATAACTTTCTGAGTTGTGGATGCATAGGTTAGTATGTCGAATCAAGTTCAACAGGTTTCTTCCGGATAACCCATGCAGGAAAGTAGAACTCGCAGATTCACAATGTAGAACGAAGAACTCATCAAGAGCACTTTTATTGTGATCTTTGGTTCAAAGGAACTCCTGCCAAGGATGGTTCATGGTATTTGGAAGAATGATATACCACGGACCTCAAGACTATCACAAAGGTTACTAGTATCCTAAAGGTACGAGCAACGCTATCAACACGAGGTAAGTAGAGTGAATCTTGGGTCAAGAACCCGTGAGTAGAATACCTACTAACTAAATTGCATCACGGGATGCTTTCGAGAATGATGGCCAGAATCATCACACTGGGAACACAAAATATGGCTAGATTACTAGATGGTTTCATACGACGCCTAGGGTCATAATAATAGCTCCAACATATATGTCGAGGCAACAAAGTACCTCAACTCACCGATTAGTGTGGTTAATCTGGCCCAAAGGGACATCAAAATGGGAGGAAGGGATTTTGCAAATGCTTCAGATTGTTTTAGAAACCTAGGATGACTCGGACAGCATAACGGCTGTAAATGCTCAAAATGATTTGAGACATCCTACAAAAATGGTGGCATAACCACTCAGAAGCACAAAATCAAGGTTCCGAGACCAACTATGAACACACGGAAGTAGTAGAAACAGAACTGGGGCGTAAAACCAACAATCTTAAAAGTCTATGGATTAGTAACATGTCATCCTGATAGATAGATGAGAAGCCTAGTTCTTAAACCCCGTAGAAGAGAAGAGGATGACTCAAATCAGAAGGGCATAAGATAAAGGAGTAAAAAGAGCCTTACGTTCCCTTCCACAATCAATTCCCTTATATAACTAAAGCATTTCTAGACTCATCTTCGGCCAGTTTGGCTTGGTAATCCTACAGGCAGTCAGGCTCTGATACCAAAGCTGTCAGGACCCTGACTCCAAGTCACATCGATCTAGCCGGTAACACCTCATATCACTTTGCGGCCTCACGCACGGTATTCCCACGGTGTCGCCTTACCATGGCCCGGGACCGCTTATGCCTTTTGGCTCACGATATGATAGTGTCGCTAGCATCCATATGACAGAGAACCCCGCCGACATGGCTAGTCGTGAACCCAAAGCGGCACTAACCCATGGGGACAGGCATACATGAATCAACTTCGAGCATGTCGGTCGCCAGCGCTTGAACTGGCTGTAGCACTGGCTAACAGACTCGGGAACCCGGCTGTAGCAGTTAGGCAGACTCGGATGTCACCGCGTGACATTTCCAAGGGATGTACACAGAACGAAGTGAATCACATGCCGCCACCAAGTGTTCGCGCAGAAGAGTGCTAGGCTAGAAGGACTCCGGTGAACCGGGCTATAGCAGACTACTATGGCTCATGGAAGCACAAGACTACATTTCCCCATAAGAGAGGCTACCAAGGATAAACAACTAGGTTGTCGGATCCCACACATACCAAGCATTTCAATCATACACACAATATGCTCGATATGTGTAAATACAACATGGCATCACAACATAACTCTACGACTCAAGTATTTATTCATTAGGCTCCGAGGAGCGAGATATTACAAACATGGGTCTCTCGACCCAGCATTCAGAGCATACAAATCAAAGCACATGCGGAAGCTAAACATGTCTGAGTACAGACAACTACAAATAAAAAGGCTTAGAAGCCTGACTATCTACCAGATCCTGCCGAGGGCACAAGATCGTAGCTGAGGTATCAAGCTAAACGTCGAAGTCCATACGGAACTACTAACGAGACTGACGTCTCTCTACAAAACATAAAATAAGCAAACATGAGTACAAATGTACCCAGCAAGACTTACATCAGAACTAACTACATATGCATCAGTATCAACAAAGGGGGTGGTGGAGTTTAACTGCAGCAAGCCAGCT
The DNA here is from genome assembly GCA_021605205.1 of Aegilops longissima. Lineage (NCBI taxonomy): Eukaryota > Viridiplantae > Streptophyta > Magnoliopsida > Poales > Poaceae > Aegilops > Aegilops longissima. The sequence continues at coordinate 226,288,283 of CM038677.1, read as the reverse complement.
TTGACTCGGTGGCTATCCTGAACTACGACTGCAAGTAACTCTTTTGAGGTGGCGCACGCGAGTCCACATATTCACCATATCAATACACCACTATGGATCTGCTTCCGTCTCCCTACGAGAACGCCATCCATAGCACTCACGCTTATCTTGCGCATTTGAGAGTATCCACTTTCACTTGTCTATGAACTGACATAGGCAACGCAGAAGTCCTTTACCCCGGACACGGCTATTCGAATAGATGATGTTAACCCTGCAGGGGTGTACTTCTTCACACACGCTCTCACCACTTACCGCCGTTTACACGACATGTACTCGGCAACCTTCAAGCGGAAGCCCAACGAGGGTGTCGGCCACGGCCTACCTAAACACTCAAGACTCTAGTCCAGGTTTATCGCCTATTCAGGTTCCATCCGCAGGGAGTCCGGCCGAGGTTTCCACATACGGCCCCGAACGATGTGAGCAGGGTTCCCGAGACACCAAACGGGCGCCCGGTACACCGTGCCACGGTGTATCTATCGTGATCATAGCCCACCCCTAGGGTCAGCGCTACGCACGGCCTCCAACACATATCCTACAAACACCAGAAACTAGTTGCAACTCCTGGACAGAGAACAAGGGTGGTTAAGAAGCCGAGAGGGTCAATTAAGAATCCCAATGTGTGGTAGTAACTGCTCATGGATCACAAACACGTAACTCAGTTCCTCGAGGACGGTTTTAATGAGACAACCCACCATGTACTCCTACATGGCCTCTCACCGCTACCTTTACCAAATCGTGTTCACACACTTAGCTCTCAACAAGAGGACATGTTCACACACCTCCGATTCATCCTCGATGAATCAGACCTGACTCAACTCTAAGCAAGAGAGTGCACGACAAACAAGCATGAATGAGTAGGCACAACAGGGCTCAAACAACTCCTACTCATGCTAGTGGGTTTCATCTATTTACTGTGGAATGACACGTCATGCAGAGGATAAAGGGGTTCAGCTACCGCGGCAAGTAATAGATGAATCGTTGTTGTCCTAATGCAGTAAAAGAGAGCAGGAGCGAGTGAGTAGGATTGTATCAGAATGAACAAGGGGGTTTTTCTTGCCTGGCACTTCTGAAGATAATATAGTTCTTCATCGGTGTCATCAAACTCATTGTCGGAACCACGTCTATCAAGAGGGGACAAACACCGGCAAACAAAGAAGAACACAATCAATGCAATGCACAATATGATGCATGATCATGACATGGCAATATGCTATGGTTTGAGCTAATGCAACTAGCTGCAGATTAAATGGAGTTGGTTTGAATCTAAGATTCAAATTCAAACTCCATATATGACATTTCAAATGCCATTAATTCAAATTGTCATATACAGTAGCTTTAGGTTGCTCAAAAATGCATGAAAATGGTACAGATGGATAGATTGGATTTTTCTGATCATTTTTCATATATAACTTGTTTCATTTGGAGCTACGTTGAATTACTATGATTTTTAGAAGTTTAGGCAATTTTCTGGATTTTCCTGTAAAAGAATAAATCCAGAAAATGATTTATCGCACAAGATGACATCATGTGACCTCAGCAGAGTCAACAGCGCCGCCCAGATCAAACCCGACCGCTGGGGACCATCGTCAGTGACACGATCTTGCCTGTGGTCAATGACAGGTGGGTCCGGTCAATGACCACGTCAGCGAAGTCAACCTGACGTGTGGGCCCAGTGGATTAGTCTAATTACCAAATTAGTGGGTGCTGGGGCCCATCTATCAGCGTCTGTGGGTGATCTAGCTGGCGGTGGTTAGCGCTAATTACGCGGCCACGTCGGCTTCGCCGGAGTTCAGCCGGCGGCAACCAAAACGACGGCGGCGCGGCTCGGGATTGCGTTACGGGTGGTGGTTTGGCACGCTGGGGGCACTAGGGAGGAGCTCTTGCTCGTCCGCATCCAAAGGACCGAACGGGAGGCCGCGAGGTGGCCGGAGTTGAGCACGGCGTCGACGTCAGCGGCGGCCGGAGTTCGGGCTCGACCGATTCCACGCCACAGAGCATGGGTGGAGCAGCAGTTGGGTGCTTTGAGCTCCTGGAGACGCTCTGAGAGCGTTGGCGGGCTCAGACGCAAGCGGAAGCAGCTGTGGCCGTGACGGCGACAAGGTCAGCGGCAGACGAAGTTCGGCCGCGACGGAGCTAAGGCCTAGAGCTCGCAAACGCGAGGGGGAAGGGAAGGGTTCTGCACGGAAGCTCACAGCGAGTCTGGCAGCGACAACAGCGAGGTCGGGGAAGCTCTGGATGCGCCGAATCGGAGTCGGCGATCTTCGGTGCCCGTCGGTGAAGACGACGACGGTGGCGACGAAGCAGGGCCTCCGGGCATCGCGTATCTCGATGGAGAGGGCAAGGCAGACGCGGCGGAGCTTCTAGGCTCAACGGCAGGGCGAGGGGTGGTCGGTGGCCTTGGGTTCAGCGAACGGTGGCGACGGTGGCGTTCGGTGGCGAGAGGGAGAGAGAGAAGAGGAGGGGGACGAGCTCGAGAGAGAGTGAGAGGGGGTCAGCGGGATCATGACGACACGGGGAAAATCGTCCACGCGTCGAGGGCTCGTCGGTAAGATGGAGGTGGCACGGAGCTGCTGATGCAAGACGGCGTTACACGCCTCCCGCCCACCGGGCAGGAGGTTGAAGACGGTGGAGGGCCTGTGGGCTGGGCCAGCAGTGCTGTGCCAGGTGGGCTGCAGTAAGCTGTAGGTGGCCCAAGTGAGTCCTTTTTCTCTTTCTAATTCTGTTACAGTTTTCTATTTATTCTGTAATCTTTAGGGCTTTATTAAAAATACTTAAACAGACCCAAAAATCATGAAACTGCACAATGCCACTTGTTGAAATATAACCAACAGCAAACATTTAGTTTATGATTATTTGAGAATTTGAAATATTTAATAGCATTTAAATGCCCAAATGCAAATAGAGTATGATTTAATCCAGAGCCCAAATATGTCATGGAAAAATGTGCATCACCTCTGGTTACTATTTCCAGCATTTTCCAAGAATGATGAACATTTTCTGTAAGCCATTTGGAATTACTGGAAATATTTTGGTTGAACCTAGTGAATTCCTTAATGCTAGGTTCTAGGCAATCCCCATTTCAAGTTTCTGAGAAATTTTAAACATGATGCACACATGAAGGGCTAGCCTAGAGCATACCAGAACTAGGGATGTGACATTCCCCCCTACAATGGTGGCAAGCTCTACTTATAGAGGCCCTGGTCCTCTTCCCAAATATCGAGCAGGAAGGGAGCCAACAACGGCGGGCAAATTTGAAGGGGGACAGCTAGTACAAGCTATCCTGGCAAAAGTGGTCTTCGCCTGCGAAAAGCTCTGGTGGTGACGCCATCTTGGGCTCCACGATGACCTCCATCTTGCCGTCCTCCTGGTCTCGGTCTCGTTGCACCAATATAGCAACCTTTGCATGCTGCCTCGGTACTCTTCGCCTGCGCTGGCCTCCTTAGCACCAAAGAGGAAATAAGGACGTTGTGCGCGCTGCTGCCCGCCTGGCGCCATTCGTCATGGCTCACATCATGAGAGCCTCGTGTGGTTTTGCCCCGCCTTGATATCTCCGCTCCTCGTGAGCCTGCCTGGCTAGGCCACTCCTAAGGAGGTCTTATGTCGTCTGGCCAGGAGGCTTGGACCTCGTGAGGGTCTTGGATGCCTTGTTGATGAAGATGGGCGACGGCCTGCTTGCTTAGCCACGCCTGTGGCCGCAGTGCAATTCTGGGACCCCTGCTCCTAGAACGCCAATGCACTTCGCTCCCACAACGCCGATAGTAGCCCCCGGCCCAAAGGCGCTGGCTTGGCTTCGAGGCGGCCAAGGGCTGGCACGGAGCGCCAAGGGCCCCAAAATCCTATGGTCTCGCTGACGCGGGCGCTTGATTGGACGTGGGCGTCAAGGCTTCCCCACGCTGCCTCGGCAATCGCCGACTTGACAAAAGGTCGGGCGCAGCAGTGCTTCCCTTCATTGCTTCTTCCTTGCCTCGCTCTAGATCCCCTTTCTCGCTCCTCACCACCGCTACCTCCAGACCTGCTCCAATCTCGCTCCGTGTCTACGATCCATGGAGCCGTGCAAGGTCAGGACTTCCTCCGCACCGACTTGGTATGATCCAGCTCTTGAAACGCCCACCATCACAGAGAAGAGCCTCGCCTCCGTGCACCTGCTGACGGCGGGGGAGAGCAATGAATGGGGGGAGACCGAGCTCCGGCTTGCCTCCGATGTGCCGGAGCCTGAGGGAAGCACCTTCTTCCCCTTCTTTTCGAGCAGCGTTGCCATCAGGTTGGTTCCTCCCTTCTCCGATTTCTTTTATGAGGTCCTAGACCACTATGGGCTGCTGGCGTTGCATCTCCACCCCAACTCTATCCTCCTCCTGTCCATCTTCGCCTACTACTGCGAGGCATACCTGGGCGTGATGCCATCCGTGGCGCTTCTGCGCCACTTCTTCTTCCTACATGTTTGCAAGGGACACATCTCCGGATGCGCCAATTTTGTCGCATCTGGCAAGGCCAACTCAATCTCGAGCACCGGGAAGAGGGCCGACAACATCCGATCCAAATGGGTCATGATGGACGCCAAACACGCCCATCCGCATTTGGTGCTGCCAACGGAGGCTCCCCCGTCCAAGAAGGGGTGGCCCAAGGCAGATCTTGCCGATGAGCGGGCGTCGTCTGTGTTGGGGCAGATGACGACCGACTTGAAGCCGAGCAACGCGAGGGCGGCCAAGGTGACGGGGGTCATGCTCTTGAGGGAGTTCTTGACGCTGCGAGTTGTCCCGCTTCAGGCACGCGCACGCCCCCTGTGGGAGCTTGAAGAAGAGGGGAACAAGACCTGCCTGAGGCCGGGGGCCCTGCCTGGCAACGAATTGGCCGTTGTCTTGCGCCTCATAGTTGGGGACAACCAGGAGTACCAGCCTAGTGCTTTTGTTCCTTTGTTCCACCGCAGGGACTGGGAGGAATTTGTCGCCTCCAGGCTGACCTTTGACGCATGCGGGCTAGTGCCGCCGATGCTCACAGTGTCGGATTTCGGGTTCCGGCAGATCCTTGAGGTTCGAACACTGGGGTGCGCGCGGAAATCTGCCCTCTACCTTCCTGCACCCCGCCGCCTCGCTAGGATCTAAACTACGAAAGGAACAACACAAGAGACACAGGGTTTATACTAGTTCGGGCCACCATTGTGGTGTAATACCCTACTCTAGTTTGTGGTGTGGTGGATTGCCTCTTGGGCTGATGGTGATGAACAATACAAGGAAGAACAACCTCATGAGGGCTCTGTTTTGGCTGGTGCGATGAACTGCTAGGGGAGTTCGGGTCGCTTTCTCTCTCGATTCCGCATTGTCTCTAGTTACCGATTTCACCCCTACCCCTGTGGGCGGCTAGTCCTATTTATATGCAAAGGCCCTGGGCCTCCTCTCAAATATTGAGCGGGAAGGGCGCCAACAATTGGCCATTTTGAAGGGGAACATCTGGTACACTTATCCTGACTAAAGTTGGTCCTCGCCTGTCAAAGGCTCTAGTGGTGACGCCGGCTTGGGCTCCACAATGACTTCCTTCCTGCCGTTGGACTGGTCTTGGTCTTTGTCGGTGTCAAAACCGGCGGATCTTGGGTAGGGGGTCCCGAACTGTGCGTCTAGGCGGATGGTAACAGGAGACAAGGGACACGATGTTTTACCTGTGCACGGGCCCTCTTGATGGAGGTAAAACCCACGCCCTGCTAGATTAATATTGATGATGTGTGTTACAAGAGTGGATCTACCACGAGATCAAGGAGGCTAAAACCCTAGAAGCTAGCCTATGGTATGATTGTTGTTCGTCCTACGGACTAAAACCCTCCGGTTTATATAGACACCGGATAGGGTTAGGGTTACATGAGTCGGTTACAATGGTAGGAGATCTACATATCCAGATCGCCAAGCTTGCCTTCCACGCCAAGGAAAGTCCCATCCGGACACGGGAGGAAGTCTTCAATCTTCTATCTTCATGGTCTTGGAGTACGGCCGATGATGATAGTTCGCTATCCGGACACCCCTAGTCCGAACTCCTCAAGAACTCCCCTAACCGGCTTCAGCGACGACGAGTCCAGACGATACTATCTTCGTGTTGCAAGGCGGGTTCTCCTTCAGCCTTCATGTTCCCATCGAATAGTGTCCGCCGCTTTATAAATGTTGCGCCCTTGGCTTCTACGCCCAAGAATGGCCTTCTTCCACGTGTCGCATTTAATGCGAAAGGGTGGGATATTTTTACATTTTACCCCTAGCCGCATGTAACGAGCTGCCTACAAGAGAGGCGAGGATCTAGATCCAGCTCACACCCTCCTCCATCCGCAAGTTCTCATCAAGCGCTCTCGACAAAAATCCATTCCATCATGGATAGCCGACTGCCTCCTCTTCTCGCCCCAGCCCTAAGCCAGAGATTGGGGAGATGCTCAGCCCACACAATGAGCTAGTGGTACTTCAAACCGAGGGATATCTTCCCCAGCTTTCATGGTTCCGGTTCGAGCCGGACTGGCCACCTACAAGGGTGGAAAGCAGGCGGAGAGCGCCCCAACCCTTCCAAAGGGGAGCGGTATGCTTTGTCCCCATCTAATAAGGGGACTCGGATTTCCATACATCCGCTTTCTCCGGGGCTCCTAGAGTTCTACGGACTCCAACTTCACCACCTCACGCCCGCCTCCATTTTGCACATCGCGGGCTTCGTAGCTTTTTGCGAGCTGTTCTTGGGCATCGAGCCCCATTTTGCCCTGTGGAAGAGATTGTTTTGTCTCATACCCCTTCTCATGAGGGGTCGATATACCAAGTGGGCGGAGCCGAAATATGGTGATCGCCGACCGGATATCTATCCGCACTCGAAGAAGGCGTCCAAGACTGGCCTTCGAATGGTTCTATATGGAGGACGCCTCTGCGGGATCCAGTCCGATCGGCCTCCGGAGTTCAACAATGCTCCCTTGAAGAAACGCCTGAGTTGGCGCTCATGAGCCCTCAACGGAAGATGATAGGAGCGCCCATTATCCGATGGGCCGGATTAGGTTATCGCCCATTCCGGATTGACCATGATTGGAGTCATGGCCACGCAGCATTATGCGAGGGTGCAGCCACTCCAATATAGGGGCCACCCTATGTGGGATTTCAACGGGAAGATGACGCTACCCGCCATGGCCGCAAAGGGTTAGGCTCGCAGCCGATCCGCAAAGATCCTGTCCGCTTGTACAAGGGAGAGGAGGAAGACTTCCTCCGCAAGAATCCGCTGAATGGATTTTCTATGCATAACCCTCGGAGCTGGGTAAGCGGATGTTCATCTACCCGATCCATACTTTTTTAAAGTCAAGTATCTTACTCTGTGATTTCGATGCAGGAGCTGCGCGGGGACGTGGAGGGCATACGAAGCCTAGCTCCACAGCCCGAGGATCCGGAACGATCCCTGGATCCAGCCTCTGAAGAGGATCCGGACATAAAGGTGGAGCTGATTGACGGGGTGTTCCACCAACGTAGCATAGACAATGCCCTAGTCGCCATTACGGCTGACTACCCCGGTTTGTTTTTGGCCTCCCAAGTGACTACGACCGAGGTCTTAACACCATCGTTTGATCCGCGCTCAATTCTGACCATCCCATACTGATGGTGAATCGTAGGATGTGCCTTTAAGACGGGAAGCGAACCCGCGGCGGCCGACCAACAAGGGTCAGTCCGGCCCGGCAGGCGGAAGAGGAGTGCAGCGCGAACCGAGACGTCGCCGCAACGGTACGGAGCACCGCTATTTGTAAGGGAAGGATCCCTAGAAGGTATATTAATGCTCTTAACTTTTCCAGAAAGAGCGCTCGCCGGACAGTGTCCGGAGAGGTTGCCAATCAAGCCTCCGCCGCCATGCTCCAACGCATGGTCCGGAGGGGAGGCGAATACAAGGCGAACCGGACGCCTCCGACGGAGGACGCCGACAGCTGTCCGCCACCCGTCCGAGGTGGAGAGCACCATGAATCACAAAGCGCCGCCAGACAGTTCTTCGTGACGCGTGTTTCTCCCGAGGCGTTAAATGCCTTTAAAGCGGAACGCGCACCTGCAAGCCGCCAAGATGGGTTAACCAGAGCCACGGAGCAAAGATGTGAAAGACATACGGTAAGTAATTTTAATAGTTATATATGCCAAGAGTCCCGAGACTTAAAGTAGTTGAAATAACTGATTTAAGGATCAATTATTATGTAGGGTCTTATGGAGAAGAATACCCATTGTCCCAGAGCTCCAAGAGTGCAAGGCCCAACTTGAAGCCGATTGCCGCCACAGGGGAGCCACAGAGACCCTCACTGGTAAGACGACTTTGAAAAGATAATTATTTAGCAAAGTGTGGCGTGAATCGACAATAATATTGCAGAGGGCGCCGGACTAGATCCGGACAAGCAACAGCATCACTGCGCCAGCTAAAGGCAAGCGAGAGGGTGCTTATGAAGGTGCAGCAGGAGAGAAACAAGCTCCAAGATGCCCACACCCAGCAAGGAGAAGAGCTGAAAGGTGTTCGGGCCCAGCTGTCTGGCTCCGTGAAGGAGAATCAGCGGCTTCGTCGCAGCATTTATAGTAAGTGCTTGAACAAATTCCTTTGAAAAGAAGAATTCAGCGAGGAAGTCGATTGACAGAAATATGTCTTTAGGTGTGCTCACAGTGTCGCCTCATGGAGGAAATGCCTGAGTCTACGGGTGACCAACTTCCCGAGCTAGTGCGATTGCTCGAACGTGTTCGGCAGGAGATGAGTGGCGCTGCTCATGCTTTATGGCCATCCGCCTCCCTACCCGAGGGCCTTGGTGAGCTTGCCGAGAAGCTTCAGGAGCACGGCGACGCCCGCTTGTGGAAGATATCGCCTGCCGTCAGGCGGCAGGAGGCTCGGGCCATGGTGAAGACACGTTACCCAAGTTCGACCCAAACCACATGGCCGAGGTCGGACCAAGGGGCCTGATGGGAAGGAGATCCCTGTGAGTTGATGTACCACCAAGTAGAACTCGCCATGAATATTCCCAACAGGATGTAAATTAGACAGCCTGTTAGATGGGATTGAAGAGGAGTACAATCATCGGTTTGACGATGTAATTTGAAATGACATGTAAAATGCCTTCTAGCCGGATTGTAGATCGCTTGTCTTTGCGGACTGCTTCGCTTCAACCTCGGGACCCAACAGTCCGGAGTGTGTCCGAATACCCTTACGGTTATAAAAGAACCGGGCATGCATGGAGACAAGGCGTCGGGGTCATAATTGCTTTATCGCATAAGTGCCCAACTAGTTATGTTATATTACATGGTTAGTAAGAAACATCTTCCAGGAGAATAGTTCCGCTAAGGGTTCCTTTTCTCGGAGGCATGCCCTAAAGTGCAATGCCGGACCACTAAAATAGCGTAAAAAGCATCCGGGGCAGATAAATAAGTAAGTAATAAATCATCTTTCAAGTCACCGACCAATATTCTCTTAAGAACGCTTAGCTTTCGCTTCACCCACCGAGGTACACATCCGCTGACCCGGCAAGAATAATCGCAGAGGTGCTCCTTTACCTCCTAGCCGAACAATCGGGAACGAGGGGTAAGCACAGAGCCAGCAACCCAGCTTGGCCAAAACTTAAGTCATATCGATGCATATAATGGTGAATAAAAGGAACATGCGAAGTATGACACATGTGTTGGGCATGAAGCCCGTATGAATAAGCTTCGCTTAAAGAAGCCCCTGTGTATAATGAGTGCTGTGAGCACATCAAGTGTGTGTGAACAAAGCGCAAATCAGCCCATAAAAGGTATTGAAAAAAAGTGGGAAGGAGGAGGAGAGACACAAAAAACAAGGTGGACGGGAGTGAGACGAACCCGAGTCCGCGTTAGGCGAGAATCTTCGGAGACGGGCTGCGCTCCATGGGTTCGCTCGAGTCGGTTGTCCGATGCGTTACATAGACGGTACGCTCCGCCGGTCGACTTGGTCGATGATGAAGGGACCTTCCCACTTGGGCTTGAGTTTGTCCTTTTTCTTGTCCGCAGGCGAGAACAAGTTCGCCAACATTGTAAGTTTTGGCCCGCATTTTCGCTTTGATATCTTCGAGCTCATTGCCGATAAAATGCGGAACGAGCCTTTGCCACGTCCCGCCTCCTCTAAGGCGCCCAGACTGTCCCGCCGATCTAGCTCGGCTTTTCTTTCTTCGCATATGCGCATACGAGGTGAGTCATGAATTATATCGCAGGCGGACTGCCTCGCGCCAGATACCATGAAAAATGGTGTGAATCCGTAGTTCGGTTTGGCGTGGTCCGCAGCCCCTGTGAGTACGGAGTCGAGCTCCTCTACCCAAAGGCGTGTTAGATTCCTTGAGGGACCGCACTAGTCCGGGTTTGATGCCGCCATGATTAGACCATTTGCTCGCTCAACTTGACCGTTAGTTTTGGGGTGATAGATGAAGCGTAATCGAGCTTAATGCCCATGTTTTTGCACCGAGTTTAACCTCGTCGGCCGTGAAGTTCGTGGTCGTTGTCGTGATGATGTGTGGGGACACCAAACGGTGTACTACCCCGATATGAAGTCTATCACCGTCCGGATTCTGCCATTTTAACCGCTTGGCCTCAATCCATTTGGTGAATTTGTCCACCATGACCAATAAGTATTTGTGCTTGTGGGTTCCCTTTAAGGGGTCCGACCATGTCAAGCCCCTGCATCGCGAACGCCGTGTAATGGGTATAGTTTTGAGGGCGTGGGTGGCATATGGCTCGATTAGCAAAGAGCTGGCAACCGACGATCGTTGGACTAAATCCTCGAGCATCCGCCCGGCTGTCGGCCAATAAAATCCTGACGGAAGGCCTTGCCTACAAGGGCCCGGCTGCAGATGGTGCTCACGAGTCCGGGCGTGAATTTCAGCCAGAGATTTCGCCTTCCTCTTCGGAGATACACCTTTGAAGGACTCCGTTGTGCTTTTCTTATAAAGTTCTCCTCATGGACCTTGTAGGCTTTAGATCGCCGAACTATGCAATGGGCCTCATTTTGGTCTTCGGAAGTTCTCGCCGCATTAAGTAGGCTAGGAATGGTTCTGTCCACGGGCAATGATTGCCATTATTTGTGAGTCAAGGTGTTATTTCATTGGCTGAGCCACCGATTGTGTCGTAATGGTCTGAGTTAGGTGATGCAATGGCTCCGGATTGTTATTTCCGGACTCCTCTTCCCATAATATGGATGGCTTAAAGAGCCGCTCCAGAAGATGTTAGGAGGACGGCGCCTCGCTTTCGCTACCGATGCGCGCTAACACGCCCGCTGCCCGGTTATTATCCCGCTACATGGTGGAATTCTAGTCCTTCAACCGAGCTGACATTTTAGGACGGCGCTATGTAAGCTGCCATTTTTGGATCTTTGGCGTCAAGTTCCATTTACTTGGGATATTGCGAGGTTTGAATCCTCACGCACCTCTAGGCGTTGAATGCCCATGGAGATTGCCATCCGGAGGCCATGTAGAAGGGCCTCAGATTCGCCGCGTTGTTGGAGTCCATGTACATTATTTGAAGTACGATTGATTGTGTCTCCGCTGGGGACGCCAAGACGACGCCAGCCCCCAAGCCAGCCAACATTTTGGATCCGTCGAAATGCATGATCCAGTTGAGTACGCCTGCATTTTTAGGGAGTTCGCCGTCCATTCGGCGATGAAGTCCGCCGTAACTCGCGATTTTATAGCTCGCCGTGGTTTGTAGGTTATGTCAAATGGTAAGAGCTCGATAGCCCATTTTGCAATCCTGCCCATTGCATCGCGATTGTTTATAATATCGCTGAGAGGTACTTTGAGGCCACCGTTATTGAACACTCTTGAAAGTAGTGTCGCAGCTTCCGGATGCCATGAACACCGTGATACGCTATCTTTTGATAATGTGGGTACCGGATTTGCATGGAGTTAGAACAAAGGATACGTAGTATAATCTGGTTTTTGAAGAGGGAATTTGTGCCCTTCTCGCTTTCGCTCAACGACGAAAGTACCGCGCTAACAACTTGATGTGTTGCTGCGATATATAATAACATAGGTTCGCCAGGTTGGGCGCGCCGTAACCGGATTTGTTGCTAGTATGGCCTTTATTTCTTCGAAGTCCGCCAGGCAGCATCCGCCCATTCAAATGTTCGCGGCGCCGAGGAGGCGGTAGAGGGCAGAGCCTTTTCTCCCAAACGGGAGATGAAGCGATTTAAGGCCGCCACGCATCCGTTAGTTTTTGTATCCGCTGAGGTCTTTGGAATATCCAATTGTGACAGAGCTCGGATTTTGGCCGGTTTGCTTCAATTCCTCGATCGGATACGATGAAGCCTAAGAGCTTTCCGCTGGTACGCCAAGACGATTTTTCCGGATTGAGCTTAATGTCATATGCTCGGAGGTTGTCGAATGTCACCTCAAGTCTTCTACTAGAGTTCCGACGTGTTTGGTCTTGACGACCACATCGCCTACGATGCCTCTACTGTTTTGCCTATCCGGTCGCCGACATGTTTGAATCATGCGCCGATATGTTGCGCCGACGCTTTTGAGTCCGAAGGGCATGGTGTTGAAGCAGAATGGCCCATATGGAGTAATGAATGCCGCTATGCTCGATCTTTCTCCGCCATCTTGATTTGATGGTATCCGAGTATGCGCCGAGGAAGCACAATGAGTCGTGTTTCACGGTAGCATCGATGATTTGATCGATGCGGGAGGGGAAAGGGTCCTTGGACAGGCCTTGTTAAGGTCTTTAAAATCGACGCAGAGGCGCCAGGATTTGTCCTTTTTGGTACCATTACTAGTTGGCTAGCCAGTCCGGATGTTTTATATCTCCGATGAATCCGCTTCTAAGAGTTTGGCTAGCTCTTCTCCCATTGCCTCGTCTTTTGGGCTCGGAAAATCGCCAAGAGCTTGTTTGATCGGCTTGAACTTTTAGGATATTTAGGTTGTGCTCGCCAGCCTCGTGGGATTCCCCGGCATGTCTCAAGGGTGCCGTGCAAAATGTCCCAATTTTCCCAAGGAATTCTCGAGGCGGCTTCGACATCGGGACTTAATTGTGCCCCAATGGAGGCCGCTTTGTGGGGTCCGCTGGATGGACCTGAAATTTGACTATTTCGTCTCGCTGGTTTAAAAGAGGTGGACTTGGACCTCTTATCGAGTATCACATCATCCCTATCCACCGTGGAGCGCAGCGTGGTTAGTTCCTCCGCCGCTAGGGCTTCGGACAATGCCTCTAGGGCCAAGGCGGCTGTCTTATTTTCAGCGCTGAGTGCAGATCTCGATCATCGGCGAGAGTGATTATCCCATTGGGTCCGGCATTTTGAGCTTCATGTACCCGTAGTGGGGTATAGCTTGAAGATTGTGAATGCCTCTCGCCTCTAACAAAGCGTGATATCCGCTGCCAAATGGGGCCACTTGAAACGTGACCTCCTCGGACCTGTAATTGTCCGTGAGCCTAACACTACATCTAGTGTGATTTTTCCCGCGCAGCGCATTTCTCGACTAGGGATTATCCTCCAAGGTTGTGCTGCTTTGCTCAATGCGGCTCCACCAATTTCCATTTTTGAAGGGTTTCATAGATGAGGTTTAACCGCTGCCGCCATCCATGAGTACCTTAGTAAGACGAAAACCGCCCACTATCGGACCGAGGACCAATGCGGCCGGTGCTCTAGCTGTTCGAATTTAGGTTCGTCGCCGCATTGAAGGTGATAGCCGTGTCGCCCATGGATTTGTTGTTGCTACTTGGTAGACTTCGCGAGGTTATGGATTGTTTGTTTCGCATGTTATTTGATGCGAAAGTCTCAAGACTCGTTAATACCGCATCGGTATCGCTGGGTTGGTTGCCCGGGCTAGAAAGCTCACGCCACTTTTGGCCACTGCCGAGTATCCAACACGCCAAGGCTATGTGTTGGAGTGGCGCCCGCATCGTGGATCTTGCAGGTCCGTTGAGCCAACCCTCCAAAGACGGTTCCGCACCTTTAGGGGTTTTGGTTTTTGGTATTCAACCCGGTGCTTGATAATGATGCACCCTTTTGTTTCGGACTAGGGGTGTATTCGGGCCGGATTGTCCCAAAATTTACTTTCGGTTTTCCAGCGCTTCCATCGCACAAGACTTTTGTACTATGGTTACCAAGTCAGTAAAGCGTGTAATTTCGCGACGATCGATGGCGCTTCAGATTCCCTTGTCCGCAATTATTGCAGAAAATTGGGATTGCGCCCTCCTCTCGGCAGTCCTTTATCCTGCTCATAACCAGGAGGAATCGCCCAAGAATGATGTATCGCTTCATCGGGCTCTTGCCGAATTTGAGAGAGATCGCTAATGTTTGGGTGGGCGGTGGAACTAGATCCGAACCCCGCCCAGCTTTAGGACTCAAGGGCCGAGAAGTTTCGAACTTGGAAGTTTGGATTTTGAGTGTTATCCCATGAATCCAACCCACCGCCTGATTTTAAGTTCAGGGCTTGATCAACGCCCCCTCTCAAGGGAATCCGCATGGAGGGATCGAATCGGACGAACTAGTCCTTAAGATACAAGAAGAATCGCCGCATTGCTGCTCTATCACAGCAACATGATGGGTAGCCCGGGAGAGTTGATCTCTCAGATCGGTTTTAGGCCCGATCCGTCGTAGTTTGTGGCGACTCCTGTGGCGGCGATGCGATCCAAGAGCTCGCTCATGGAGGAGAGCTCGATCGATCTAACTGCTCGCAAGTTCAACTAACTCGAGATTGGTTTCATGACTCGAGAGGTCATCGTCGGCGCGGTGGCCGGACGGGCGGTCATAAGAAAACCACCTAGTCAAGAGTTCGCCAGCGCCAAGGCTCCTTTGGCGATAGTATCGCCTTTAAAGACGAGATGAGGCATCCTACCGACAGCGATGATACAGAGGAACTCTCAATGAAAGCACCAATGTCGGTGTCAAACCGCGGATCTCGGTAGGGGGTCCCGAATGTGCGCTCTAGGCGGATGGTAACAGGAGACAAGGGACACGATGTTTTACCTGTGTTCGGGCCCTCTTGATGGAGGTAAAACCCCACGCCCCTGCTAGATTAATATTGATGATGTGTGTTACAAGAGTGGATCTACCACGAGATCAAGGAGGCTAAACCCTAGAAGCTAGCCTATGGTATGATTGTTGTTCGTCCCCACGGACTAAAACCTCCGGTTTATATAGACACCGGATAGGGTTAGGGTTACACAGTAGTCGGTTACAATGGTAGGAGATCTACATATCCCAGACGCCAAGCTTGCCTTCCACGCCAAGGAAAGTCCCATCCGGACACGGACTAAGTCTTCAATCTTCTATCTTCATGGTCTTGGAGTCCGCCGATGATGATAGTTCGCTATCCGGACACCCCTAGTCCGAACTCCTCGCCTTGTTGCACCAAAATGGACGCCTTTGCTTGATGCTTCTCGCCGCGCTTGCTCCCTTTGCACCAAAGAGGAAAGGAGGACACTGCGCTGGCTGGCGCCCTCGCCGGGCGCCCTGGTCGCCATGGATTGCGCCATGGGCACCTCGTGAGGTACCCCGCCTTGATCTCTCCGCCTCGCGAGCCAGCCTGATGAGGCCGTGCTCGAGGAAGCTCCCTGTCAGCCCGCCTCATGAGGCTTGGCCTCGCGAGGGTCTTGAGCTCGTGTTGATGAATATGGGCCGTGTTGGGCCCCCTTTGAGCCACGCCGCAGCCGCAGTGCAAGTCTGGGACCCCTGCTCCAGAACGCCGACAAGAGCCCCCTGCCCGAGGCGCCGACCGGACTTGACCGAGCAGAGAGGCGGCGGGGCAGCGGCGCCTGGCCCTAACAGCCTGCGCCTTGGGCGCCAAGGTGGCGTGTTGATTGACGTGGGCACCAAAGCAACCACGCCGAGTCGATAAAGGAGCGGCCCCGCCTAGGCTTTGCTTCCTTTGCCTTCTCTCGTTATCGCCAGATCCCCTTTCTTGCGCCTCTCATCCCTCGCTCCAAATCTTCAGATCCACTTCGATCAAGCATGCCCTAGCAAGGCATGGCGCCACAAGACCCCGGCCGAGCTTGGTACGCCGCCTGGACTCGCCGAACGTGTTTGGAGGCGAGCCTTGCCTGGTGCACTGGGGATGGCAGCGGCGCAGGCATCGACGGGCGAAGGTGTTCAGGCCGGCTCGGGCTGCCTCCCCGAGGGCCAAGGGAGCACCTTCTACCTACACTTTGTAAGTGCCATTGTTGCCGGTCCGATGCCTCCTTTTCCGAAGTTCTTCTTCTCTCTCCTCCGCCATTACAAGCTACAAGCTCGTGATCTCCACCCCAACTCGTTTCTCCTCCCGCGATCTTCACTCTACTATTGTGAGGCTCACGCCGGGTGCAGCCTCAAGGGCCCTGGCTGGCGCCACTATTTCTCCTCCGACCTCTCGCGGGTTCCTTCTTCGGTGCAGCGAAGCTTGTCACAGACGGTAGCTCCATCGCCATTTCAACCCCGGAAGAGGATTGAGGGCTTCAGGAGCAAGTGGGTCTTGGTAGATGTTGGGCGATCCACCTCGGCTAATCTTGCCCACGGAGCACTTATATACTCGACACCGGTCTCGAGTGGAGCTCCCGGATCTCGCCACGAGGCCGGTGTTGGAGAGGCCGGACATGGATCCGAGGTCGCCAGATGGCGGGCGGGCGGTTGACCGCTGGCTGCTGTTGAGGGAATTTCGAGCACCAGCTGGCTCCGGCTCGCAAGCACTCCACTTCCGATGTGGAGGCCCCACCGAGCCCCGCGGGTCTTGGCCGGCGAAGACCTGGCTGCGGTTCTCCAATCTTGGTCAGGCGACGGGCGAGGTTGAGGGCGGTCCCACTGCTCCTCCGCTGACGATCGGGAGCAGGTAGTGGAGTCCATTCCCGTCTTCAACGGGGACGGGCCTGTGCCCACGGAGGCTCCGGAGGACCCGGTGGACGTCCGGCGACTCCAGCGAAGAGAAGGGACAGGGGGAGCGGGAAGAAGGGCTCGACTCCAAGGCGACCGACGGAGAGTCAAAGGCTCACCTCCCTCGGCGCAAGTCCCGCGTTCTCCGCCTCTCACCGAGCGACGACGACGACGAGGATGATGACGAGCGGGGCGGTAGAAGCTTGCCCCGATCCCGGAAGAAGGACAGACTGGCTGGTCCCTCGCTGGTCTGCCCAAGCATCGAGGCGATCCGCAGCGCGCCTCCCGCTCCCGAGCCCTTGAGGCTGATCCTTGTAGCCGGCTCGGCTTCCAAGATGGCAAGGTTGCTCGAGCCATGAGCGACGCACCAGAAGTGCTCGATTCCTATCTTATTTCTTGTTTTGTCAGCCGAGGCTTGACGTCTCAGATTCTTGGCTAGGCTGGCGCCCGCGGCAAAGAAGCCAAGGGGATCTCCTGAGGTTCCGTCTGGGGCAGCGCCTCCGCCCCTCAAAGAAGGTGATCATGATGCACGGGCCTCCCCTGCTCGGTCATCCTCGTGAGGCCTGGTGGAGCTGGCTTCTGGCTGGATTCGCTCCGACGCTTCAATCCGGGCGGTGCTGGTCCAGGCCTCGACGGCTTGCGACGAGGAGAAGTAGGCCGTCCTTGGGGAGAAAGCTGCTCGCGATGCCGCCTTGGGGGAGGTATCCGATGTCCGAGGTCGCTGCAAGGCGCTGGAGAGCGAGCTGCAGGGCCTGCGGGACCAGCTCGCCAAGGAGACCCGCCTTCGCCAAGAGCAGGAGGAAGGCATGAAAGCTCGCGAGGTGGCTGTCAAGGATCGTGACGCCAAGCTCAAGAAGCGCCGTGAACGCCTAGGCATGCTGGAGCAAGAGTTGGAGGCGAGGAAGGTCGAGCTGGACGGCAAGGCACGGGTCCTTGCCGAGGATCGCGTGGGCCTTCACAGATATGGAGGTGAAGGCTCGCACCTTGCCGAGGAGTTTTACGATAGCGGCTCGAGAGCCCACTGGCCGCACACAGTAAGACGGCCCCGCCAAGCTGCTTCCTTCCTGGTTCACGCCTTGAAGATGTCACCTTGGCCTTGGCCCTATGGCTGAGGCCGAGGCGCGCGGTCATGTCTTCGCGATACCGACGCTGGTCCTCACCCACGCCTACCTTCACGATCCCAACGCCGACCTCGACAGCCTCTGGGCTGGAGCCAGCGAAGAAGCGAGCTTGCCGCTGCTGCCATCGAGGTCCGGGAAGGGTTGTGCGGAGGCTCACTGGGAAGTTCCGAGCCTTCAAGACTAAGCAAGTGGGCGCCGCTAACCTCGCGCTCCATTAAGGCAAACTCTGGCCACAAGAGCTCCGCCACCGACAAGTGACTCCATCATGGCTCCTATTCTCGCTTTTAATTCCTGCACATGTATCATGCCTCGGGAGGCTTTTAAACTTGCATTTATGCTAGGATAAACAGCTTATGGACTGTAATATTTTGCTTTTGAATTCCTTGAAATTTGCGCTTTACCTTCCTACTTGTTTATGCGTTTCACGCCGACAGAGTCTGCCCTCACAAGATACCTCAGTCATTGCTAGCCCCGACCGAAACCAGGACGGGACCAAGGAGTGAGGGGCTACGTGACGTTAGGCTCCCGAGTCGCGATGCTCAGAGTCCCCTTGGCGCATCTAACAACAAGTAGGGGAGGTGAGATGTGGGTGGATCTACCATTCTACGCCTGCAGAGTCTGCCCGGCGATACCTCAACCGCCTAGCCTTTCGAACTAAGGAGTGAGGGGCTACGTGATTCAGCTAGGCTCTCGAGTCGTGATGCCTGTGGAGTCCCCTTGACGCCAAAAGGCCTTTCATACCTGGCTCCGCCGGGAGGGACGCTGACTAACCAGGCCCGAGGAGCCCGGCTAGGTGGCGGCGGCCTGGCGTGACCCAGCGCAGCCCCTTGCCCAGCCCCTCGGCGGCACTCCCAAGGGAGGCGCGGCATGAGGCCGACACCGAGCCTGGCCCCGAGGTTGATGCAGCCCGGGGCCACCTCGCTTGTTTATCACCAGCAAAGGAGCATAGCGATTCAGATGTGTACGGCATAGCCACTCCCGGCAAAGGTCGCCACCAACAAGGAGCATGGTGCTTCCATCAGGCAGTGGGAGGGGCTCCTCCAGAGGAGCCCCTGGCGCAGGTACAGCCCCGCCCGACACGTGGCTGGCACTGTAGGGCTCCGGCGAGGTGTATCTGGGCACCCGTGAGCCGCCAGGACTCACGGGCTCACCTCAAGGCGGGTTGCGCCTGCACTGGCCTTATCTTGTGATGTGTTCCTTCAGATTTGTTAGATGTCGGCGCCCACGCCCCGGTCCCGCCTCGAGCTGGTCTCAGCTGTCCGCTGGTATGCTGTGTCGCGATGCCGTGGACAAGGCCGAGGGTGACGGCTGGAGAGCCAAGAGAGCCCTGAGTCGCGATGCTCGTGTACCCCTTTAACGTGCAAGCGGTCGACATGAACAAGAAAAAGGTGCCATGGATTGGCATCAAATAACAAGCATGATGGGTCGAACGCATGACCTGAAATAAACGCAAGAGGGATACATGCCGCCGGGTCTGGCCCGACCGACTTGGGGATGATGCAGCCCGAAGGGCGCCCCCAACAAGGTAAGCTAGGAACAGGAAGTAAAAGGGATACACGCCGCAGGGACGGACCCATGCGGCCTGGGAAACAGCCCCGGGGGGGGCGCTCCTAGCTGGAAATGAAACTTGAAAGATGTCACCTGGTAGCGTTGAAGACGAAAGGGTGTTGGTGCGGCAGACTCTGGGTCGTGGAGCGATCTCACGAGCCCCTGTGCTCAGGGGCCTCGGAGGCCCGGAGGCGCCGGTGGCTCGTGGACCATCTCCATCTCCGCCAGTGGCTGCGAGCGCCATTCTTGAGCCTGTGATGTCCCTCATGAGGCGCTGGTACGTGGCGGCTGCTCGCAAGCCATAAGGCATGCGAACGTAGCTGGGTGGACCTTGCAGCGCCCCACGCGAGAGGGCCAGAGGCGCCTCGAGAGGCGGCTCTGGCTGAGCCCCGGTATATTGATGCAGACGCTGCAGCCCACCATCCTCGCCTCGATGGGGTGCTACGGGTAAGTGGCGGCTGCCACTCATGACTCTTGACTCCCCTGCAGCCCCGAATGGCCTTTTTGACGAACTCCCGAGGGTTTGGCCCTCCTTGCAGTGGTTCTTCTTGAGGGAAACGTGTTTTGAAACATGCCTCCAAGTGGTGCCCAAGCGCCTCCCTCGTGATCTTAGCAAGGTCGGTGGCCCTCCAGGAGGAGCCCCAAGCCCCGCCGAGGAGGGCGCCACGGCTTCCTATGCGAGTAGAAGGAGCTTCTCGAGGTGCACGACTCCCCGAGGGGCCTGCCTCCCGAGGGGCCGGGCCGGACGATTCTCTTCTTCTTAGGGCGGTCTCTGGAAGCCTCCTACTCGCTGTCCGGCCTTCCAAAGGATGCGGCTCGAAGGCTCGCCCAGGAGCACATCTGCCTTTCTCTTCGCAGAGGCACCGTGATGACTCCGCCACTTCCTAGCATCTTGAGGACGCTAGCTGCAGGGTTACGGCCATGAACTTGGCCAGCTGGGTACCCGAGGATGGCGCTAGGCAGAGAATGTGGGCGACGCCGAAGTCGGCGAGCTCGGGGCGGTAGTTGTCGCATAGCATACCAAGGTGACAGGAGGCGAACCTGCCCGTCGGGACTATGGAGCCGCCTGTGACCCCAGAGAAAGGCTTGGTCGGCTGAAGCTGATTGTAAGGCACTTGGAGATTGTTTAACGCTTCCACCTGACAGACGCTGAGCCCTGCCCCCGCCATCGATGAGGGTTTTGGTGACTAGCACGCTGCTAATGATTGGGGAACAGAGCATCGAGGACTCCGTTGTGGCTGCACACTTGAGCTGATCCGCCGAAAGCTGAACGTGATGGTGCACGCCACCACCGAGGGGGCGGTGGCTTCGAGCTTGGGGAGGACTGCATTCACTTTGCGGGCTAACTGCTTGAAGATGTGTTGAGAGGTCAGCTTGAGCCCGCCCAGATGCAAAGCGATCGCGCAGCTCCCGGAAGCCCCCAGCCCTCGTCCCGATGATGGTCTTCGCTTTTTGGCTGCGGGCGGCAGAGGAGGGAGGCCTACGTTGCCTTGCGGGCGATCTCGCGAGGCTGATCCCTCCAAATTTCCTCGCGAGGCGGGTCTTGCCAGCCGATCCTCGCGAGGTTGGTCGCGCCATCCTTGGCGAGGGCCGCGGGTCTTCCCAGCGCCCCTGCTCCTTCCTCCTCTCGTCAGAGTCCCCGTCGCTGCGGTCGGACGCCGGCCGATCCTCCCTTCTCGACGGCTCGAGCTCTTGATATTCGCTGGTGTTGTGGGTGGAGGTCGTGGTACACGCAGCATCGCTGCCCTTGGAAGACTCTGGCTGATCTCTGCCCCGCTTGGTGTCCAGCTTGCCATGAAGCACGGCAGCCCTTTGCGCTTCACGCCCTGGCCTTGGATTTCTTCTTCTTCGGTCTCGCGGCAGCTCGAGGAGGGAGAGACGCCTTCTCAGCCCCCGGCGCACTTGGTCGCCAAGTTGAACAGCTCCAAGGAAGTGCACAGATCTTCATGCATCGCCAGCCTCCTTCATCTTGACGCCGCGCACACCGGACGGAGAAGACGAAGATGATGGCCTCCACGGTCACCTTGGGAATCTTAAGGCGGCGTTGTTGAAGCGCCGGATGTGCTTTTTGCAGTGGTCTCCTGGTTGCTGCTTGATGCGGTGCATGTCGCCACGGCGGGTGGCCGGTCACGAGTACCTTGAAGTTGGCGGCGAAGCGGGTACGCATCTCGCCCTGTGGAGATCGCTTCTGAGACAGTTCAGAGCCAAAAGGGCTCTGGCCCTGAGCGCCATGGGAAACCAGTTCGCCATGACCTTCTCGCTCTCGCTGGCGGTTGATGCCCAGCTCAGAGCTGGAGGAACTGCGGGTCGGCCTGCATCCATAGCAAGGAGGAAGGTCCGCTTGAACTTGCCGGGCTATGCGACAACAAGCGCAGCTCGGTGTGAAGGCACGGCAGCTGCTGTGGGCCACGGGGGCCTTGGGTGACGAAAAGCTTGGTCTTCGGCGGGGTCCTGCGCGCCTGCAGCCGGGAGCAGCGCTGGGTCTTGACGTGTCGAGCAGGAGCGTGGTCACGACGAGCCGGAGCGGGAGCACTCAGCAGCTTGCGGGCGAGGGACTCCTCCCGCAGCTCGCTTGCCGCTACCGGCGCTGGACGGAGCGGGTTCCGCCAGGACCACACGCTTTGGGGCTGTGGCGCTTGAGGGGGGAGGCGGCCGAGGCGCCCCCGAGCTTCGCCGCCCACGCAGACGGGTGCGAAGCGAACAGACGGCACGGGAGCCTCGCGGCACGGACGAAGCTCGCGACGCGGTCGAGCCACTCTTCAGAGACGCTGCCGACAGATTTGTGAGCACAGAGCTCGCTTGTCGCGATGAGCGCAGCTCGAGTTTCCATGGAAGCGCTGGAATGCGCGAGACGAAGAACCAGCCGGGGCGAGCGAGGGGGTAGCAGTGCGGCCGTCTTGCCTCATGGAGGGATGCTGGGACGATGCTTGCTGCTTGTTCCCCGCCGGGCCGGTGGCGGCGTTGACGGCAGGCGATGGGGAACGACGAGGGTACCCGCCGTCGGGAGCCGTCTGGGCGACGCGGGAAGCGAAAGTGGCTCGGTGTTCGGCGCGGACCCGATGAGCTTCAGACATGGATGCGGGGGTCGACGGAGAACAGGGCGGCGGAAGACGAATTCCGGCGCACCCCTACCGTGCGCCAAATGTCGGATTTCGGGTTCCGGCAGACCCTTGAGGTTCGAACACTGGGGTGCGCGCGGAAATCTGCCCCCTACCTTCCTGCACCCCGCCGCCTCGCTAGGATCTAAACTACAAAAGGAACAACACAAGAGACACAGGGTTTATACTAGTTCGGGCCACCATTGTGGTGTAATACCCTACTCTAGTTTGTGGTGTGGTGGATTGCCTCTTGGGCTGATGGTGATGAACAATACAAGGAAGAACAGCCTCGCGAGGGCTCTGTTCTTGGCTGGTGCGATGAACTGCTAGGGGGAGTTCAGTAGCCTTCTCTCTCTGATTCCAGATTGTCTCAAGCTACCGATTTCCGACCCCCTACCCTGTGGGCGGCTAGTCCTATTTATATGCAAAGGCCCTGGGCCTCCTCCCAAATATTGAGTGGGAAGGGCGCCAACAATTGGCCATTTTGAAGGGGAACATCTGGTACACTTATCCTGACTAAAGTTGGTTCTCGCCTGTCAAAGGCTCTAGTGGTGACGCCGGCTTGGGCTCCACAATGACTTCCTTCCTGCCGTTGGACTGGTCTTGGTCTTGTTGCACCGAAATGGACGCCTTTGCTTGATGCTCTCGCTGCGCTTGCTCCCTTTGCACCAAAGAGGAAAGGAGGACATCACATGGCTGGCGCCACCAAGGCCCTTGGTCGTCATGGCTTGCGTCATGGGCACCTCATGAGGTACCCCGCCTTGATCTCTCCGCCTCCTCACGAGCCAGCCTGACGAGGCCGTGCCTGAGGAAGCTCCATGTCGTCCGCCCCGTGAGGCTTGGCCCCTCGCGATGGTCTTGAGCTCGTGTTGATGAAGATGGGCCGTGTTGGGCCCCCCTTTGAGGCACGCTGCAGGCCGCAGGCAGGCAAGTCTGGGGACCCCCGTTCCCAGAACGCCGACACACAGGAGCCCCTGCATCACCGAAGCCAGTGGAGGTGTCCTATGACGAGTCTCGTGGGCGGAGGAGGTGGAGGTAGACTCGGAGAAGACTCTCGAAGAGGTGGGGGAGACTTCTCCTCTGAGCAAGGCCGAGATCCTCCGCGCCCTGCCTGACGATGCCGAGGCCGAGACTGGCCAGGAGGAGAGGGAGCAGCCCCTCATCCCGACACGGGGTAGGTCGTCGCTGGTTCCTCGAGATGCTGCCTCCGTCTTAACACCGCCCGGAGCTGCCTCCGGCCCCTCCGCCGCGCCATCCTCTGCCCCTGGAGCCCGCGCGCCTACTCCCCAGGCTCCGAGGCTTTCAGGCTTCAAGCTCCCCAAGCGGAAATATGTCGCGGTGGATCAGTAAGTGTTCGACCTCCATCTTGTTTTCGCTCGTGTCGCTGCTTCCTGACTTTCATCTTTGGCTGTCCAGGCCGCTGCCCACGGCGAAGAAGAGGAAAGAGGGTACGGTGATCGTGCCCTCTTCTGCTGAGAAAGGAGGCGCCAGCGCCCGCACCTCCCCAGCCCGGTCGTCTTCGCGAGGCCAGGAGGAACATCGCCGGGAGGAGTCAGCCCCCATGGCCCCGCTGGCTCCGGAAGTGCCAGCGTCTGGCCCGGTTGAATAGGTCCCGGCTGCTTCGGAGCCCAGAGTCTCCCAGGCCTTGGTGACGACGTCGCCTCCTCCCACTGCTGCACCTCCACTCCCAGGTTCTTCTGCTGTTTTGGAACGCGCTCTTTCGAAGATGACCTAGCTACGGGCAGATCTCCTGAGCGCGCACCCGCGAATGGTGGTCGGGCGTCTGGAGCTGGCCTCTGGCTGGCTTCACTGCGACTTGGCAGTCCGCGCAGCGCTGAGCCAGACCGCAGCATCTTCCGAGAAGGAGAAGCGGAGTGCCGCCAATGCTGCAGCCCATCGTGAGGCGGCGCTGAAAGACACTAAGGCCGCCCGCGCCCGCTGCCAAGAGCTGGAGGACGAGTTGCAGAGCCTACGCGACACGCACGCTGAAGAAGCGCGCGGACGCCTGGCAAAGGAGGAGGAGGTGAAGGCCCGGGAAGACACCGTCAAGAACCGTGACGCTGAGCTGGTGGAGCTGGGGAAGATGCAGGCCGCCGAGCGCATCCGGCTGGAAGAGCTGGAGTGGAAGGTGAAGGCGAGTGAGGCCGACCTTGACGCCAAGGCGCGGGTCCTGGTCGAGGACCGCGTGGCCTTTGCCGACCTCGAGAAGAGATCTCGCAAGGCACTGAAGACACTCTACGAGCACGGCCTGGAGAAGTTGCTGGCCACCAATGAGGACGGCCCTGCCCGGCTGCTTCCTCTCTTGGTGAAGGCGCTCGAGGAAGTCGTTGATGGTGTTGGTCCCATGGTGGAAGCAGAAGCTCGCGGCCCGTCTTCAGCTGCATTGACTCGCGTCTTCAGCCATCTGTACCTCCGCGACCCCAACGCTTGTCTTGACGAGCTGCTGGAACCCGTGGCTGATGATCACAACACAGCTGCTGCCGCAGCCGTGCAAGGTCAGGTGGAGGCCCTGCTGAAGAAGTTCCGCGGCTTTGTCTCCGCACCCCTGTCCGGCGATCCTGTGGCTGATGGTGCAGGTGGAGACGACGTCACCCACGGCGGAGCACCTTCCGCTGGTGTTGGCGGTGTTCAGGGGTGACCTGCGGCTAGTTTCCTGTTTCGTTCCTGCAACATGCATCAGGCCTCGTGGAGGTATTTAGACTTTTCATTGTGAGGACAATATGTTTGTAATATTTGCTTCAAGATTTTGTGCTTTCCTTCCTATTTGCTTTGTGTTCTGCATCGGCAGGGCACGGCCCCGTGCATACCTCAACCGCCGTTGGGCCGACCGTAGACCAGGACGGACCAAGGAGTGAGGGGCTCCGTGACCAGTTAGGCTCCTGAGTCGCGATGCTCAGGAGTCCCCCTTGACGCACAAACAGCTTATAGGGGGAGAGTTCGTGGGGATAGATTGATGTTCTATGTCGGCAGAGCCCGGCCCCGCGCATACCTCAACCGCCATTGGGCCGACCAGAGACTAGGATGGACCAAGGAGTGAGGGGCTACGTGACCAGTTAGGCTCCTGAGTCGCGATGCTCAGGAGTCCCCCTTGACGTGCAAATGGCTTCCATACCTGTCCTCGCCAAGGCCTTGGGAGGGGCGTGTGACGACCAGGTCCGGGAGACCTGTTTGGGCGGCGTGCGCTTGGGCGTGACCCGAGAGGAGCCCCCAGGCCCGGGAGGCCTGGTTGGGTGGCGTACGCTTGGGCGTGACCCAAGCACAGCCCCCGTGTCCAGCTCCCTCGCGCGGCTTTCCCGAGGGGAGGCGTTGCGGTGAGGCCGGACGCTGAGCTCTGGGGCTCCCTGAGGTTGGTACGACCGTGGGGCCGCCTCGCTTGTTTATCACCTGTCACGAGCACAGAGCTTCCGGCCTTGCACGGGCATAGCCGCCTCGGCGGAGGTGTCGGCCAGCGCGGAGCATGGTGCTTCCACTTGTGCGTGGGGGGGGCCTCCGTGAGGAGCCCCGAGCTGCCAGCCCCGCCCTGACACGTGGCTTGCACGGCAGGGCTGCGAGGGTATCTGGGCACTCGTGAGCCAGCGCGGGACTCACGAGGCCCTACCTCAAGGCGGGTTGCGCCTGGTCTTGAGTCTTGATGGCTGTATGTTCCTGCAATACGGTTAGGTGCAAGCACTCTACGTCCTCAGGTCCCGGCCCTCGGGCGAGCTCAGCCGCCGCTGGTATGCCAGGTCGCGATGCCGTGGTCAAGGCCAGTGGGTGAGGGCTGGAGAGCCAGTAAGAGCTCCTGAGTCGCGATGCTCATGAGCCCCCCTTTTAACGCGCAAGCGAATTGCACGGGGTGAATGGACCCATGGTGGGTGGCAATCGAGTAGGTAGCAATCAGGCAGGTTAAGCATGGAAGGCAAACTAGCTTGGGTAAATGCAGAAAGATACATGCCACTGGGTCAGGCCCGAGCAGCTTGGGGATGATGCAGCCCGAGGGGCGCCCCCAACAAGGTAAGCTAAAGACATAAGCAAAAGGGATACATGCCACAGGGACAGAGCCACGCGGCCTGGGAATAATGCAGCCCGAGGGGCGCTCCCATCTAAACGAACTTGGAAAATGTCACCTAGTTCTGTTGACGAAGGAGGGTTGGTGCAGCCGAAGGCGCGTCGCGAAGGGGTAGCTCCTCACGAGACACCGGGACCCTGAGCCTCGGGAGGCTCTGGGGGCTCTGGTGGTTCCCTGAGGACCATCTCCATCTCTTCCAGGACGACGTGGTACCTGGCCTCCTGAGCCGCCAGGACACGCCGCATGTTGCGCTGATAGGCTGACGCCACGCTCGGCAAGCCGAAGGGCATGCGAACGTAGCTGTGTGGTGGGCCCTTGCAACGGCCCACACGCGAACGCCAGAAAAGCTCCTGAGATGCGGCCCTGTTGAGCCCCGGGACATCGATGCAGACGGGCAGCCCGGCATCCTCGTCTGGATGGGGAGCTGCGCCTGGTGAGCGATGGTCGCCGCGCATGGCCCTTACGTCTTGCAGTTCCTGAGTGGTCTTAGTGATGAACTCCTGAGTGGTGGGCACTCCTTGCCCTGTGTTCTCCTGAGGGAAACGTGCCACGAAGCACGCCTCCAAGTGGTGCCCAAGCGCCTCCCTCGTGAGGTCGGCAAGGTCCGAGGCCCTCCAGAAGAGAGCCCCCGAGCCCTGCCCAAGGAGGGCGCCAAGCGCGCCTTCCTATGTGAAGGAGGGAGGCGCCCCTGGAGTGGGCGCTGATCCTGACGAGGCTCTAGCTGCGTCGCCACCCTCCTGAGATCCTGCACGGTGCAGCTGCTTCTTCTTGGGGATGGCCTCTGGAGGGCCCTCACTTCTGCTGTCGGGGTCGTCGATTGCTACAGCTTGGAAGGCGCGCTTGAGGAAGCACACCACATCTCATTCTTCACATGGGACCGTGATGATTCCGCCGCTTCCCGACATCTTGAGGACGTTGTAGCCGTGGTGGGTCACCGCCATGAACTTGGCCAGGGCTGGATACCCGAGGATGCGTTGTTGGCAGACGGATGTGCGCGATGTCGAAGTCGATGAGCTCGGTGCGGTAGTTCTTGCGTTCTCCAAAGGTGACAGGGAAGAGGACCTGCCCAATTGGTGTGGTGGGACCGTCGGCCACCCCTGAGAAAGGCTTGGTAGGCTGAAGTTGCTCATATGGCACTTGGAGGTTGTTGAATGTGTCGACGGACAGGACATTGAGTCCGGCGCTGCCATCGATGAGGGTCTTGGTAACTTGCACGTTGCTGATGACCGGGGAACAAAGCATCGGGAGGGCGCCAGCAGTGGCTGCGCACTTGAGCTGATCTTCCGAGTTGAAGGTGATGGCGCACTGGGACCACTTGAGCGGGCGCATGGCCTCAAGCTTGGGGAGGACTGCGTTCACTTCACGAGCAAACTGTTTGAAGATGCGCTGTGAGGCTGGGGCCTGAGCTTCGCCCAAGATACAGGCGATTGCACGTGGCTCCTGGAAGCCCCCAGCCCCCTCGTCTTGGTGGTGGTCGTCGTTCCTCCTTGGCGGCGGCGGCGGCGGGGGAAGACCGGCATTGCCCTGGGGACGGTCCTCGCGAGGCTGGTATCTCCAGGCGCCCTCGCGAGGATGATCCTGCCAGCGGTCCTCACGAGGACGATCACACCACTCCTGGCATGGGCCATGGTCGTCCCAGCGTCCACCACCATGTCCTCCTCCACGGCCGCTTGGTGTCGGGCTCTGCTGCGAGCACGGTCGCTTCCTTGCGCTTCATGTCCTTGGCCTTGGCCTTCTTTTCCTCCGCACCCGCAGCTGGCAGCTCGAGGAGGGAAAGGCGCCCCTCCTCATCTCTTGCGCACTTGGTTGCCAGGTTGAACAACTCCTGAGATGTGCACAACTCCTCGTGGATAGTGAGCTCCTCCTTCATCTTGATGTCACGGACGCCATCAGAGAAAGCAGAGATGATGGCCTCGTCCGTGACCTTGGGGATCTTGAGGCGTGTTGTTGAAGCGCTGGATGTACTTCTGGAGGGTCTCTCCTGGTTGTTGCTTGATGCGGTGCAGGTCACCCGCGGCCGGCGGGCGGTCGCGGGTGCCCTGGAAGTTGGCGACGAAGCGGTTGCGCATCTCATCCCAGGAGGAGATCGAGCCATGCCGCAGGTTCAGGAGCCAGGAGCGGGAACCATCCTTGAGAGCCATGGGAAACCAGTTCGCCATGACTTTCTCATCGCCATTGGCTGCTTCGATGCTCAGCTCGTAGAGCTGCAGGAACTCCGCGGGGTCGGCGGTGCCGTCGTAGCGAGGGGGCAGATCCGGCTGGAACTTGCCCGGTGAGGCGATGCTACGCAGCTCGGGGGTGAAGGCGTGGCAGCCGGCCGTGGTTGCCGGGGCCCGTCTCAAAGGTGGAGCTTGGTCTTGGTGAGGCCCGCGTGCCGCTACCGCATGTAGCACGCGATCTTGACGAGGTGGCGCGGGGAGCGCAGGTGCAGCTTCTCGCAGCAGAGGGATTTCTTGGCAGCTCCTCTCTTCGCGTGCGGGCGCCGGGCGTGGTGGATCGTGCCATGGGGCCGCGCGCCTTGGTGCCAAGGCGCAGTCTTGGGGTAGAGGTGGTGGAGGCGCGCCATGGGCCACGTCGCCCGTGGCTGGCGGAAGGTGAGGTAGAGAGAGGGACGGCGCCGGGGAGCCACCTGCGGCGCGGACGATCTCGGCGACGCGGTCGAGTCACTCCTCGTAGAGGTCGTCAACCGGGCGGTAGCGCAGGAGCTCGTTTGCCGCGAGGAGCGCGGCCCGCGAATCCATGGGAGCGCGGCGTGCATGAGACGAAGAATCGGCCAGGGTCAGCGATGGAGTGGCGGTGCGGCCGTCCTGCCACATCGATGGGTGCAGCGAGGACGTTTGCTACTCATTCCCCGCGGGACCGATGGCGGCGTTGGCGGCGGGAGACGGAGAACGACGAGGTGGCCCGCCGACGGGAGCCGTCTGAGCAACGCGGGCGGTGAGGGCAGCCCGACGCTCACCTCGAGCGCGGTGAGCATCCGCCATGGAGACGACGGAGCGACGGAGCGACGGTTTGACGGATCAATGGAAGGGAAGCTACAACGCACCCCTACCTGGCGTGCCAAATGTTGGATGTGGGGTTCCGGCAAAACCCTTAATGTTCAAACTCTGGGGTGCGCTCGAAGTTCTTTCCCTCATACCGATCCATGCCCTAGCTCGCTAAGATCTCACGGACGAACTCGATGAACTCACACCACAGAGAGGCACGAGGTTTATACTAGTTCGGGCCACCGATGTGGTGTAATACCCTATTCTAGTGTGTGGTGGTGGATTGCCTCTTGGGCTGATGATGAGCAGTACAAGAGGAAGAACAACCTCCTGAGGTTGAGGTGTTCTTGTGCTCCGTGGACTTGTGCGGTGAGAGCGAAGGTTGGCTCTAGACCGGATGAGATGTCCCTACTATGGTACCTAGCTCTACTTATATAGGCCCTGGTGCTCTTCCCAAATATTGAGCAGGAAGGGAGCCAACAACGGCGAGCAATTTGAAAGGGGGCAACTAGTACAAGCTACCCTGACAAAAGTGGTCTTCGCCTGCGAAAGGGCTCTGGCGGTGACTCCGTCTTGGGCTCCACGGTGACCTCCTTCTTGCCGTCCTTCCAGTCCTGGTCTTGTTGCACTGATATGGAAACCTTTGCCTGCTGCCTCGGTACTCCGCGCCTGCGCTTGCCGCCTTAGCACCGAAGAGGAAACAAGAACGCTGCGCGCCCCTGCGCCCGCCTGGCGCCCGCCTGGTCTCAATCATCATGGATCACGTCACTTGAGCCTCGCGAGGTTTGCCCCGCCTTGATATCTCCGCTCCTCGTGAGCCTGCCTGGCTAGGCTGCTCCTGAGGAGGTCTTGCATCGTCCGCCTCGCGAGGCTTGGCCCCTCGCGGGGGTCTTGAATGCCTTGTTGATAAAGATGGGCCGTACAGGCCCGCTAGCTTAGCCATGCCGTGGGCCACAGGCAGGCAAGTATGGGGACCCCTGTTCCCAGAACGCCGATTGTTGCACCGATATGGAAACCTTTGCCTGATGCCTAGGGACTCCTCGCCTGTGCTTGCCTCTTTAGCACCAAAGAGGAAACAAGGACACTGCATGCGCTGGCGCCCGCCTGGCTCCAGTCATCATGGCTTGCATCACAGAAACCTCGCAAGGTGTCCCTTGCCTTGATCTCTCTGCCCCTCGCGAGCCGGCCTGGTGAGGCCTCCCCCGAGGAGGTCTTATGTTGTCCGCCTCGCGAGGCTTGGCCCCCCGCGAGGGTCTTGACTATTTGCTGGTGAAGATGGGTCGTACAGGGCCGCTGGTGGAGCCATGCTGTGGGCCGCAGGTAGGCAAGTCTGGGGACCCCATTCCCAGGATGCCGACAACCTCCTCCTCCTCTTATACCTGAGCATCAGGCAGATCAAGATGGTGTTCTGTTGCTTCCACATAGTCAATAACATTGAAGTTCACAGCCTCACCATGATGAACCCACCTAGTATATGTGACCGACATCCCATACAAGCGTAGATGATTTTGCATAGTTGACTGGGGTCTTGTAACTAAATTCATACAACTGCTACACGGGCAGAGCACATCTGATTTCGGACCACCGTACTCAGCTCTGATAAAGTTTATGAAGTTTTCAACCCCCTCGCCATATGCAGTGGAGAATCTTCAAGCAGAAGTTAACCAAGTCATGTCCATCTGTTAGATATACGAATTAGTTCTTCTACTAGGTATTACAGGAAAAACATATATGCTTTTTTATGAAGTCTAGAAAAAAATACCTAGGTTGATGTCTAAAGCTATGGCAAGATATTTGGACAAGAAGATCTAAGTAAAAAAATATATGTAAAGCTAATTCAGCAAACAGATTTGAGTGCTAAATTATGGCAGGCTATTTCAGCAGTCAATGAGGACGAGCACACAGCCATCGAAGGCCATCTCAGCAACAAAGATCGAGTATAAAATAGTGTAGAGCTATTTTACCTAACAGATTGGCTACTAGACCATGGCAATCTACATCACAATAAATATATGGCAGGATATTTTAGCAACTAATCAGGCGTGGCATGCCATCTCAGCTAAGTAGATTGAGTGCAGAATAGAGCAAGGAAGCTTCTTAAGTAGAGATATTGACTGTAAACTACTTCGGCAAACAGTGAGATTAACAGTGTCTATCAGCTAACATTCAGCGCTACTCTGACATGCACGGGGCCTCAGTCTAGAATGTGTACCGTGGGAGAAGTTGACTGTCGTGCGTCTTCATAAGAACGTCGCCAGCGGTGGCGGCGTGGCTAGAGGACGACAGTCTACGAGAGCATACTGTGGGAGCGAGAGGATTGCCGTGCGTCCCCTCGGCGAATCATGTACCGACGACGACAAGCGGGAGGGCGGCTTTGGCGGAGCGAATGGAGTGGAGGGGGCCGGGGGGAGGGGTTTGGGGAATATTATTGGCTAGTTGGTCGAAGGGCGGTTGAATTTGGGATTTGGGGGGAATTTGGGGGTTTTAGTGCATGGTCGGTTTCTCCAAGTGTTGTCCCACGTGTCAGTGAAGAGGCAAGCCGAAGCACGTTCTGTTTGCGTGAGCCGTGTGCAGGACTGACCGTGTGAGGGGTGCAATGCGACCGAGACAGGCGTGATGTGAGTGTATCGCCTTTTTCCTTTCAAAAATTGGTCCTTCGCGCGATCCATAGATACTACTACTAGTAATCCGGTAATCCCGACTAAAACGACATGGCCGGGTCTTTTCCCGCACGACATGCTGGGAGGTTGGCTTAGTTGGTTATTTTAGGACGAGTAATGTTACACCTACGTAATCCCAGTTATGTAATGAACATAATGTGAAACATGTGGGCTGTTGATTGGAGATTGGGGGGAGGGAGGGGCCCACCACCATGAAAATCAGGGGGAGAGGGAGAGGCAATTTACGTTAACCCTTTCGTAGGTTCCCGCAGATGTAGAAAGATGTGAAATGCGTGAATGTGTAGTGGATGTACTATTGGAGTGTCTAAGATAAATTGTGTATGTAGACCCTATGTGTTTATTTACTTCGCATGTTAGCTTTGTCTCGGGTCAAACCTTCTAAGTTTATACACACAAAAACGAATCAGCATTCCATATATTTTCATACTCCTACAATATATCTTACTATTATTGTGAAAGTTCATATACACCGGGGCGAGACTCATGAAAACACGGTAGATTTTCATTACATTTCGAACTTTTATAGGATAGAAAAATAAAAGAAACCCGACCCTAAACCTATTCTACGGCAGCGACCGACGTCCTCCATCTACGATCTCCATGTACGGGGACGGGGTTCAAGTCCCGTGAAGTGAAGGTGCGGTATCCGGCGAGGAAGAGTAGAACACGGGAGACGGGCCGGCCAGTTGGCATACCATGTCCTGCCGCCTCCCATGCCCTACTCATCCTCGGAGGAGCCCCCGACCTCGGCGATGCCAGTGGATGTGAGGTCGATGATGATGGACGTGGATGGTCGGTCGCTTCACCTGCCACATGCGCCACCGAACGTTGGACGACAACAAGTAGGATGCGTGGCTGATGATGCTCCTGATGTGGGCCGCCAGCGTGTCCATAGCTTGTGCGGTCACGTCCGCGTCCGGCTACACCGCTATTGCGTTGCGAGAAGCGACTTGAGCGAGGCGGCGACCTCGAGCTTCATCCCCGAAGACAAGCTCTCCCGCAGAGCATTCGTGCTTGCGGTCATGGCGGATGTGGTGTCAGGTAGCAGGACGATGCGCTATGGTGTGGAGTTTAGCTGGGCGTTGCCGCTTTAAGTACCGCATTTCGGTGAGGCCAAGTTTCCGGGTGCGTCATTAAGTCGCCAGAGTTGGTTCCTCGGGCATCGAGCCTCTTAATGACGGCATACGGACGGATGACATGAATGCGAGCAGCTGGCGCTGGCTGCGAACGCACCGCGTGATGGTGCGAGGGACGAGGGTTTTTGGTGTTCCAGGGTAGTCAGTTGCGGTCGTGGCAACTTTGGAGATGCCCATTGCTCACATGCGATCCCCACATGTCATTGAAAAAGAAAGACGACCCGGCATGGTCTCAGGTCCTGGGGATGCAGTTTGCCGCGCTAGAACACTCCATGGACGCGTCGCAGCGCGCGCGCATTTCAGCTCCCCGTGCATCCTCGACGAGTCGGGTGTTGATCTGCTGGTCGTGCCACAACGCTAATGCCACCCTCGGCACCCTGAAGCTGACCATGTCCAGCGACAATGAGCGTGTCGCTCATCGCAGTCATCGTGTCCAGA
Organism: Aegilops longissima; assembly: GCA_021605205.1. Classification (NCBI taxonomy): domain Eukaryota; kingdom Viridiplantae; phylum Streptophyta; class Magnoliopsida; order Poales; family Poaceae; genus Aegilops; species Aegilops longissima. Next base: position 226,254,393 of record CM038677.1, on the reverse strand, counting down.
GGCCGTGCGGGAGCTGTGCCATGTTGCTGGCCCCCACGACCCACATGAACGGTTGCCGGTGGCGAGGAGGTTGTGGGCCAGCTCCTCCATTGGACTAGTCTGCGCCATGTTGTCCTGACAGGTGTGCCCCACATGTTGTTTTCCCTATTTTCCCGGCCAAATTCGAGCGTTAGTGTTCCGCATTGCGTATTAGGCGCAGAATAGGTGGTTTTTTTACCCTGGTTCAAATGTGGTACAGTACCAAGTTGTTACCCTAGCCCCAAAGTGTGGTGGTTTTGGGTACGGTACCACCCTTCTCCTTTTCAACTAGTGAAGCATAACACTTGATTAAGTACCCGGATGGTGTGCTAATGTAGGCGTCCGACTGTTTGAAGGAATAATTGAGGTGTGCCTGGTCCGTGCCCGCATTTAGGAGTCCAACTTACCATGTTCCGGCAGTAGTAACTATACTAGTCCATGCGTACTCCCTCTATTTTTATTTACTCCGCATTTTAGCTTTGCTCAAAGTCAAACTTTGTAAACTTTGACAAAGTTTATAGACATAAATAATAACATATACAATAACAAATCAATACCATTAGATTCATTATTGAATATACTTTCACATCATATAAATTTGCTATTGTAAATGTTCATATTTTTCTATAAATTTGGTCAAATTTTATGAAGTTTGACTTCAGTCAAACCTAATATGCAGAGTAAACAAAAGCAGAGGGCGTATCCTACTCTGTGACCAAGACGGAAGGGAAAACGAGACAACTTATTGTTTATTTGAGCCGTTCAAGTATAATCATGTGGCGTTGCTTATTTCTCATTCCTCTCCAACCCTCTTCCCCATCGATCATGCCGCCCTTCGGTCGAGTCCATCCTCCCGCATGCCTCATTTGAACATTCCGCCGAGTATCATTCGCATGTGGGCCTAGACCATGCTTGTATTTCCAATGTTGTAATTTGTCCGACATGCATACAAACAAACGGTTCATTTAAAGTTTCACTTTGCCTCCACTACGTGTCGCTTCCCGTCTTAGTTTTGACATCCCATTCGGTTCCTTCCCCGACACATCTTGATGAGATCGATTGATGTTGAGAGATCAATTGCGTGTCGTGCATGGAGATAAAGGTTTGGTCTGTTTCTATGATAGAAATGACCCGCGGAGGGGGGGTCTGTGGGGATCAGAGGGAGTATATTGTACATTCATAAGCGAAACGAACGTATTGTACCCACCCTAGTCCTCTTTCAATCGATCTCCGGACCCCGAGATGAAATCGAGAGAGAACGAGTGGGTGCATGTGTGATACCTAAGGTAGATTCAAAATTTTGAACCGGTGATCATAGCATCCACAAATCATATATAAAGGATATTCAATGTTCGTTTCGCTTTTGAACATACAATATACTCCCTTCGATCCTTTCTAGTTTACATATAAGTTTTATGTGTAGTCAAAGTATCTCTACTTTGATCAAACTTACAGAAAAAAGTATCAACATTCAACAACGCCCAATCAATATTGTTGGATTCGTACGTACTCCTAGATTTGTATTCAAACAGAGATGGTTTCCAATTTGTTTTCAACCATGTGAATGTGCTTGTTCACGCGCATGCTCTTCCTACTAGGATTTTGCCACGTATAGCGAGTCCAATAGTAACTTTTTTAAGCTCCCTGTCCAATAGTACTAGTGGAGTACTGACAACATCTGTAGTAGAGTATGCAGTGCTCATAGTACTAGTAGTATACTCCCTCTGTTTTTATTTACTCCACATAAAACGGAGGGAGTACTAGTAACACTCGGTCGACCTCTCTCTCTTCTAGTAGTAGTATAAATGACGCGGGTGAGGGAGGGGGAGGGACGTTGGTTTGCTCTCAACTGCGGTCCCACAAGCGAGCGAAAATGCAAGACGAAGCGTGTTCCATTCGGTGAGCGACGTGGAGCGTCAGCGTGTCGGGGTGCAACATGAACGTGACAAGAGCGATGTACAGTCAAAACCGATTGACCGGTCGTCATCAGAACCACTATTCACACTAGACCTTCGCTGCTCGGCCTACGCCAGCTACTTGCCGGCCGGTCGCCACTGCCCCAAAACCACACCTCCTCTCCGGCCCATTCCCCCACCTTTCGATCCCCTAGCCCGCATCAAGCATCCCCTAGTTCGCCGGAAAGCCATGGTGCGCCGCAAGATCACGTACTACAAGATGCTGATGCCAGAGCGCCGCGCAAAAATTGCGGCGGTGGTCAGCGCCACAGACCTCCGTTCCTAAGCTCGCTTTGCGGCGGGCCAATCCCTAAGTTCTATGGAGCCAAGATCCAAGGAGGAGGAAGCCAATCCAATGTTCATGGTGGAGGTCATGGCGCAAAAGGCCCCCGATGAGTATGAGACGATGGACTTCGACTTTGTGCCGGCGTTCCGGGTCCCCCATGGTGCAGGCGGACCAGCGGTTCAACCTGGCGATCCTAAAGGAGGATCGTGGTGGCGGAGGCTCAACTCGACGTGAAGCGTGCGGATGCCGCTGCCATCGAGGCCCTCCTGCAGGTGCAACCGGATGTCGTGGATATGAACCGAGCAGCGGAGGCTCAGCTTGACGCGGAGCTTGCGGATGCTGCTGCCATCGAGGCCCTCCTGTAGGCGGAACCAGACGTCCTGGACTTAAACCCGGCGGCGAAGGCTCAACTGGACGCAGAGCGCGCGGATGCCGCTGCCATCGGGGCCCTCCTGCAGGCATAACCGGACATCCTGGACATGAACCAGGCGGTGCACGCATCCGTGCAGAGAGCCCGCACGCTCCGCGTGAACGAGTAGCTGGAGGCCGAGGACAACCACGGTGCAGAGACAAACGTCGACAGCTACAGCTGGTTCGCGCCGGCAGCCAAAGACGACGAGGCCGTCTCGTTCGGCAAGCAGTGATAGTTTTTCTTTATGTTGTTGTTTTTAGGGATCTTTTGCTGTGTAAAAACACATGTTTATGCAAGTCGCCTGACTTTCATCATTTGGGTCAGTCGACAATTTCGGGCGGTTGGATGAATATCCTACGTCTCCTAACCCTTCTTCCTCCTCACCTCTTCTTCTTCCCCAACCGACCACCGCACGGGTGATACGGGTCTTCCCTAACATGCGGTTGGATAAACATACTGTATGAACGAAAATTATGTGTCAACGGTAGGATGGTTGAGTTTGGTTTGATCACATGTGGTAGCACGTGTCAGTGAGGGTGCGTTCCCTTGGTTGGGTTTGCGGCGTGCAGGAGCGACTGCGTGAGGGTGCGGTGCGACCGCAACAGCCGTGCACAAGTGTACCTCCTTTTCATTTTCAAAACTTTAGGCAAGCTTGGCAAAAATGTGTGGCAAAGTATGGCAACAAGGCCTAGACCCAAAAAAGATACAAGTACGTACGTAGGAGTACTACTTGTGTTAAAAAATAAAGGCGGGGTTTTCCTTCGCGGGATTGATCGATACAAATCCTCGTTTGACGTGTCAATTAATGCGTATTTTTTCTCCAATGTCCAAAGAGCTAACCATCTCACTCCTCATCGCTTGATTAATGCAGCGCCATGCAAACCAACCTTCTCACTTTCGCATGCATGGAAGGGTATATTAATGTTCTTGGTTGCTAGTACGAGGCAAACCCCATCAATTTTTCCTTGATTAGTGTTAGTGGCCTTCTACAAATTGTAATTTTGATACTGGCCTTGTGTACAAAAAAATGGAGGTAGTAACTATTTGACTTCCTTCACCATTGCGGTGACATCGATGATATCTCGAACGTTGTGGTTCAGCGAAGTGTGTTCGACGAAGAACAACATTAGGGAGACCATGGTAAGTTGCTCGCAAGTGCCGCCTGCAAGCCGAGACAACCGCCTTATTTGCATCCATGAAGTCTGTTGAACCAAAGGACGCGTAAATGTACTAGTACTACACAATAGCATCATCCATCCAGCTTAGTGCGGTAAGTTGGTTTCTCGAAGAAGACGATGGAGAAGCGGAGCCAGCGAAGAGTGAAATGATGGTTGCTTTGTCCGTGCTTTGTGATTTGACGCCTCACTGCTTTGTGATTTGTGAGACAAGGGAGAGGGGAGTAGACTCTATGCTCTATTCTGTACATGCGTCCAAGCACGGGAGAAAGAGGAGAGAGGTTGCATTTTTCTATTCCTTCAATCAATCAATTAGGGAGCTTCAGTTCCACATTTTTTGCTTTGGCAGCACCGTCCACAATGGTTCCCATCGATGCCAAAAGCTATTTTCACATTTGGCTACACACTGTGGATGCCCTTAACCGTACCACTTGGTTTTGCTCCTGTGTGCTATCTATACAAATCTCAATTATATTGATCTAAAAAATTATAGTATGAAGATTAGTAAAAAGGAGGTGATTTTGCCTCGCGGATGGGGGGGAGGTTTCTTATTTTTAGAGGACGTTGGCCTGTCGGTTTTCTAACATGCGGTCCCATGTTTCAGTGCTTTACCAAGCTGATTCGTGTCCCGCATGAGGTAGAACAACGGCAGAAGCAACACGTGGTTAACTTGAAGAAGATGAGGGAGAAGCGGATTCAGCAATGAGTGAAATGATGGTTGCCCTCCAACTTCTTTATTTAGCATTATTACTTTGTACCTCCAACTTAACTGCAGGAAAGGTGCAGGTTTGTGATTTGACGCCTCATTGCTCATTAATACGCCGGCGCCATGCCTCGGGTGCTTCACCCCTGCTGCTCTGCACTGTTATTTCGGTATGGCACGTGGACCCGGTTGCTTGATGTCCCACATGTCGGCTAAAGGGACTAGAACATTTATGAAAGCGAATGCTCCACTCTTACAACAGAGGAGTACACGACACGGCAGCCCAGTGAACTATTACTTGTACTATAGTACTACTGTAGTTTTGTTGTTTCTCACGATCCATCGATACAAACCCGATTAAACAGGCAAGGGCGGGATTTTTCCGCGCGGTAGATGATACTAGCCATATATTTCGAAGGCAATTTTAATGTACGCAAAATGAATAATTAAGTAACAATATGAGATCTAGTAAAGCAAAAAACACATATGATTTATTGTGTTAGAGTGTAGTAGTAGTGTTGTATTGCATAGTTGTTAGATGTAACATGCGAGAACGTGTAGAGATGTACTTTTGGAGGGCCTACAGAGAGAAATTGGGCATGAAGTGGATTAAAATATTTGTATTCATCTCCATAGCATTTGTAACTCATATCTACAGTTTGTACAGTAGACGTGAATGCTTGTCCGTTCTTACAAAACCAGTACAACAATAATGGGGTGGCGTGCGCTAATTTAGGCACTGGCACGTTGGCCTACTCAGCTCCACACAGAGAGTGAGAGAAGAGATAAATACATGGGCGGTCAGTGTATTTCAAGCGAAGAGCGTAATATGGTCACCGGACTTCAGAATACGCTCATTACAGTCACTATATATGTTTTGCGGTGATTATATGGTCACTTGCTCACCGTTCAGCATCGGATTGCACTCTGTTGACCGGCTAAATAGTCTATGTGGCACTATGTTGACTAGTTAAATTGAGCACATTCCTTGTGGGTCCCATTTGTCAATTCGCATAGGAAAAAGGTCAGATGAACACAAATTTATGCAGGCGCGACAAGACTTTAACCCATGTGCGGGAACCACCTGGTTGTGTATGTGTCTGCCAGGGCATGATGTGTGCGCATGCACTTGTAGGTAGAGCACTTGAGCGTGAGAGTGTGTGTTGGTCGTGTGGTGTGTGCATGCATGCATGCGTGTGAGTGTTGCGTGTGTGTGTGGTTGTGTGTGTACGTGTGAGTGCTGAGTGTGTGCATGGCTGCGTGTGTTCGTGCGAGTGTTGCGTGCATGCAGTTCGTGTGCATGCATGCGTGTGTGTATAATCACCACACTAGCTTCTGTGTGTTAAAACAGACGGCTCAGCATACCAATACAAGGCCACCTTGACCGTTGTGCCCGCAGTCATGACTTCGAACCACCGTCCAATATTTTTTTATCGTTTGTTTTCATTCTTATACACGCCGACAGGTGGGCCCAATAGTAGTGAGATAATGTAATGCAACACTAGAGGTGCCCCGTGGAGCGTTTAACTCGTCAACTAGTCGTGTCTTGAGCAAATACAGAGTTGTATGGTGAGCCCGTGACTGTATCATAACCACAAAACGTTAGTGGTGACCGTAATTAGTGGATTCTGAAGTCCAATGTACGTATCGTGCTTTTGCTTCAAATACAATGATCGTCACTGTATATATCGCGAGAGAAAGATGAAACATGCGTGAATGTGCTGGGGCGTACTTTTAGAGGACCTAGAGATAGTTTGCGTGCATACGTGAAAGGGGTGTAGAGGGGGTGTATGCGATGGAGAGAGAGATGCTCTTCGTTTCTCTTTATTATGACTAATTTTGTATATAGTATAAAAATATAAAAATTCACAGTGCGGAATAAATATCATTGGGGGCACCATGCAATGCAAATTAACGTTCCTACTCCTCCATATAACTTTGTAATGTTGTATATATGTAGAAATTCTAAAATGATTTTTTGGCCACACTTTGTGTGGTTTTATTCAAAAGGAATGTTGTATGCAAAATAAACGTGAAGAGAGAGCTTTTTAGATCAATGGGGTACGTGATGTAACATGTGTGAATGTGTAGTTGATGTATTCGGCATGGCCTAGAGATGCATGTGTATGTATTACGTATTCGAGAGAGGCATGGATAGAGGGGCCGGCGGGGGGCGTGGGAGAGATAGCATGAGAAATGAGAGAGGTCTAGAGAGAGAGACGAATAGGATGTCACGGCGAGAGATGCCCTTGAGTGTGTATATGAAAGGGGGAGGGGATATAGGCACGAGGAGAAAATATTTTGTGTGGTGTCTGTGTTGGTATGTGTGGGTGTGAGAAGATAACGAGACCTGGGGGCAGAGGGTGTGTCACCACGTGAGGTCCAGTGGGCCGAGGTGAGGCCCTTGGTTCGGTTCCATCCAGCGCATATTGGTCGGCCCGTGACGCATTTAGGGAGACCCATGGAGGACTAGTCGTACAAGACAAAGATAGGAGAGTCGTGAATGACTCTGTTTCCACTGACAAAGCCAGCTAGGATTTGTAACCCTAGGTCCTCGGACTAAGGTAACCCCTTATCTTTTATATTACTATTCATCCAACCTAACTTTAAGGGGCACCTATAGAATGCTCTGGTACAATCATACTCGTCAATTAGGAAGAGAGGTGGAGACAATGCGTGAGAGACAGGCCTGAAGATAATGTGCGTGCGGGAGACACGTAGGCAGCTTTATGTATATAGAAAGGATCGATGGGGATTGTGCTTGTGTATGCTTGTGAGAGGAAGAATGCTTGTGATAAAGGTTAGTGAAAAAAGTCACAAATGGTTACGAGAGGGAGGGAGGGTTAAATCGAGAGCATGTCTGCGAGAAAGACACCTCGGGAGAGAGTGCGTGAGCATGTGTGAGAGACCACCGATGGATATACACCGTGGGCGCGTATGTGTGAGATAGAAAGTCAGCGTGTGTGTCAGGAGGGGCCTATGGAGAGTGAAACTACACGTAAAAGACTGATGTACACATTGATTAAAGATATAAATTGTATCCAAATATTAGGATGGGATCATGATATTTGCAATTCGCGTACGGAACGGTCATTGATCCATCAGACATCTATATTCTATCGAATTTGAGCATGTCCATGTTATTATTCAACATAATTGATCCACAAAGTTAGTATTTTGAACTCCAGACAATGCATCGCTTTAGCAATCGAATTTAAACGTGAGTATAGTTCATGTTGTGTGTGTAAAGCACATTATACATACAAAAGTTACACAATGAACATTATAAACAGCTAGCTATGAACTAGCATACATTTGAATTCAACTTAAGGTGGTTTAAAAAAATTTGAATTCAACATAAAGTCCATTCAATTATTTGAATTCAATATCATGGCATTTGTAAATCTCTCCCTAATAATAAATTATGGATTGACTCCGTCGGGTTCACCGTCGTGGAATTTTTACACAAAGGTCCCTATGGTTTTTAGGAATTAAACCCACCATCCTTCTTTAAGTGGATAATCCAAAAAAACGTTTCGATTTTACAAATAGCACCATGTGTATTTAGCGCAAGACAATGACTGGACGGGCTAGATTGGACGAGGCAGAGGAGGGGGCAGAGGCACGAGCCTGCTGGCCAGATCCGGAGCGGACCAGAGTGGACGACGGCAAAGGAGGAGGGGTCGGAGGTGCGAGGTTGCTGGCCGGATCTGGAGCACAGGACAGCGACTCGGCGGGCCAGACCGGGAGATGGCAGAGGAGGAGCTCGAGGATGAAGCGGGCAGGGGACGCAGGCTTCTGGGCAGTCTGAATCATCGAGGTTCTCAAAGAGAGGGAGCCAGTCGAGGCCAGTGCCGGAGATCCTACTGACGCGGGCATGTTGGATCATCACAACGGCAGGCGTCGGTGCGCAGGATCCAGCGACTAGACGTGGGCATGACGATGCCGGTTCTAAGTTCTATAGTTGTGGCGCCATTGTTGTTGTTCTGAGCTTTCCTGTTTGACAGAGAAGAGAGAGGATGAGGAGGGAGATGAGACCGGTGCTAGAATTGGGAGGGAGAAGCGGGGAAGAGCCGGCTCATCGGCGGGGTCCCTGCTGTTGTTGCTGCAGATCGCTAGCTGGGGCGGCTGGCTCGACCCACTCGGGTTCGAGCTGCGGGAGAGGGGCGCCTGGGAGGCTATCTGCTTCTTCAGGGCATCTCCAGCCGTTGGCCCCCCAGGACGCATATAAATCTCCCCTGGGGGCGAGCCGGCGATACACTCGGCGCTGGGGGCGGTTTTGCGCCCGATCGCCTCACTGCTTCGCCCAGCGCCTAAATTGGCCCACTTTGCAGCCCAATTTGGTGAATAAACGCCCATATGGCGAGAATAGCCCATATTCGGCGTGGTTTCGCCGTGTCTCGCTGCTCAATTATCAACACAATTATTCCTTATCACATATTTCATCACGTAAAAATCAAATACTTCAACAAAATACTACAACAACAAATAGTTCAATACAAAAGTTATAGTTCAACAAATAAAAACTCAGATTTTATCACGGCGTCCCCTTGAGCCTCCATAGGTGCTCAATCAGATCTTTCTGCAGATTGATGATGCACTGTGGGTCTCGGATCTCCGACGATATCCGAGATAGGCAGTCCAAGTTGCGGTAGCTGGTGATCAACTTCGCTAGAGGACCCTGCACTGTAGTATGGTTCAGCGTCAAACACTGGTCTTCTTGCTCGCTCTCGATGATCATGTTGTGCAAGATGACACAACAAGTCATGATCTCCCACATTTGATCTTTCGACCAGGTCTGAGCGGGTACCGAACAACAGAGAATCGAGATTGGAGCACACCAAATGCCCGCCGACATCCTTCCCGCAAGCCTCCCGAAGCTTCGCAAACCAGCGTTCTTGCCTCCTCGCCACGAGGTTTGAGATCGTCTTCACAAATGTCGACCATCTCGGATAGATGCATTCAGCTAGATAGTACCCTTGTTGTATTGGTGCCCATTGATCTCGAAGTTCTTTGGAGGAGAATGGCCTCAACGAGCTTGGCAAAAACAGGAGAGCACCGCTGCAGACGTTGATGTCATTGTGAGTTCTGCCATACCAAAGAAGGAGTGCCAAATCCAGAGGTCCTGTGTAGCTACCGCCTCAAGCACCACATCGCAACCGCCTTTGGCGCTTTGTACATCCCCGCCAACCAAATGGGCAGTTCTTCCATTTCCAATGTATGCAGTCGATGCTTCCAAGCATCCCAGGAAATCCTCTTGCTGCATTCTGGGCTAGGATGTAACGCCCTGAGACCGATGCTTCAGAAGACTTCCATATATTCCGGGTTTCGCCGTGTGTTTCTTCTGTGCCTGCCCTTTTATTTTTGCATTGCATCATGTCATCTCTTGCATTTTAACCTCAACTAAATAAACTGCATAGATCTTCTGATCTATTTAAATCGAGGGAATTCACATGGTGTTCTCTCTTTATAACATATCCTCCTAATATTTATGGAGCTATTTTAAAATATTTCATTAATTTGGAATTGATCATAACACACTTGCAAAATTCCAATGCCCTTTCTACTTCAAGTTTGGTCCCCAAACTTTGCCAACAATTCTTACCTCTTTTTCGAGGCTCCTCCTAAATTCTTAACATTTTGGACTCTTCCAAATGTAATCCTAGTCCATACCATTCAATTAAATTCAAATGGTTATAGATTTAAATCTTTCAATCATGCCTCTTTTATTTTCCTGGATCGAGCTCATTTTTGCGAGCTCGGGAAAATAATCCCCATGCCCAAACTCTTTCTCTAATCTTTTTCTTTTCTTCCCTTTCCTTTTTTTTCTCTGTTTTAAGAGAAGAAGGAGAGCAGCCACAGCTCGGCCTTCTCCCAGCAGTCGGCCCAGGCCACCGCGGCCTCCCGCAGCCCACCACCCAGGCCTAGGCCAGGCCGGCCCACCAAACCCCTTGAGGCCCACCTAACCCTCTAACCCTAGCGCCGCCTCCGCTCCTCTCGATCCCTCACTCTCTCCCTCGCCCCTCGCTTGCCCGCCAGAGAGCTTGGCTCGATCCTTTTCCCCTTCACTGTCTCCTCCTCAGATCGCACAGAGAGGGATCCCGATCCCAGGCGCCGCTACATCGCGACCGACCCCCATCGCAGCCTCCGCGCCGCCTCTGCAAGCACCAGGCCGCGACCGCGCCTCCTCCTCGCCAAATCCCGTCGCCTAAGCGCCCGAGGAGAGGAGCTCCTCGAGCACCTGCACCGCAGCCGCCGTCCTCCGCGCCTGCAGGAGCCCTCGCCGCTTCGTTCCCTTCATTTTGGCGGAGCTCGCGGAGCCCCAGCACGGTCGTCATCGAACCTCCTTCTCGCGTCCCGCCTCTGGTGACTAAGTCCGTCGACAACCTCGACTTCCAGCAGCCGCCTTCGTCCGCAGCTAACTGTCTCCTGCTCGTGCTCGAGGATCGAGCGCCCACCTCGCCCACCGCTGTTTCCGCCGCTCCACCTCCCGCAAGTCCGACCCCGCACTATCTGCTCCTCTGCCCCCTCTGCCGCGACCATCTCCTCCCGATGCCTTGCTGCTGCTGTAGCTGCAAGACCACCACGGCACCATCATGGAGCCCAGTCCAAGATGACCACGATCACAAGATCTCTCCTTGTACCACTTTGGAGTTCGAGACCATCAAGTACCCCGACACTCCTCACCATGCACGACTACAACACCAAGGGAACCACAACCCTCGACTCGGGGACGCCAAGTACCTCTACGATTGCTGTGCACGACTCGTGGATTCACCAAGTACCCCAAGTTCGAGCACATGGGAACATCAAGTTCCTCTCCGAGCGTACGACTACCATCGCCGAGATCGCAAGTACCACGACAACCCCCGGCGATTCGGACCCGTCAAGTACCTCTTCGAAAAAGAACGTGTACCCCTACTTCCCTTACCGTCGCGAGAATGTCTACTTCCCTCTACGAAACGCGTTCCGCTCCGATAATGCACGTTTCGAAGGTATAACCCCGAGACGACCGTCGTGGACCGAATGAATGTGTGTTGTATGAGATGCTTGTGTGTGCACCGCGTCCGAATTTTCGCTCTTTGGCCATGCCACCGTCCCGTGGGAACCCGGAATCCGGGAGCACCCCACCATCCTCGCATGACTCGCTCACGTCCACACTTTCTTTTGCACCGACATCTCGATGAGCTGTCGGAACCGATATGTTGCCGTGGCATCATTTTCGGATTCGTTGCCGTGGCACCCCTTTCTTCCACCACGGTGACACAATGCTTCATAACATGCTCATGTCAACATTTTCATAAAATTGCTTAAAACTTGCACATGTCATCCGCATCATGATAACAACCTTTAAACGTTTAAAATTGTTGTTTGCATTAATTTGCTTAAATGCCATGCTAAAATGATTTATTTCATAACTAAATAACCGTAGCTCGGATTTAAATAAATTATATATGTAAATGGGGTAGAAAAATGCCTAGTTTAACATGGTAGCATTACTTTGCATGTTTAACAACTCTAAAATATGCTTTAGGTCAGAACAGTACCAAATTCAATATGCATATGAGGATTTTCCGGAATTGTTGTTGTTGTTGTTTTCCGACCTCATTTAATCTTGCCTAAATAGTTAGTTTCATATGCTTCACCATATTGCCATGTTTAATAACATTTAATATTGTTGAGTACCTAATCGGGAGAGAACTAAATAAGTGTTGTGGTGTTTTGTCAATATGCAACCCGTTGCATATTGAGCTCCACTTAACTTGTAGTGTTGTTTGTGCATATTGCCATGCCATGCCTCATTAAACCGGACATGCATCATACTTGTTTGTGCATCATGACATGTTTATGTGATGGTTGTTTACCATGTTGTTTGTTTCTTTCCGGGTTGCTTCTCTCGTTAGCTTGGTTTCGTTCCGGAGTTGTGAGGATTCGCTCGACCACGTCCGCTTGTCTTCTTCAGGATTCGTTCTTCTTCCTTGCGGGATCTCGGCAAGATGACCATACCCCGAAATCACTACTATCTTTGCTTGCTAGATGCTCGCTCTTTTGCTATGCCTATGCTACGAGGCCTACCACTTGCTATATCATGCCACCCACATTGCCATGTCAAGCCCCTAACCATCCTTTCCTAGCAAACCGTTGTTTGGCTATGTTACCGCTTTGCTCAGCCCTCTTATAGCGTTGTTAGTTGCGGTGAAGATGAAGTTTGTTTCTTGTTGAACATGGAGATGTTGTTCCTTGTTGGAACATGTTTACTTGTTGGGATATCACAATATATCTTATTTAATTAATGCATCTATATACTTGGTAAAGGGTGGAAGGCTCGGCCTTATGCCAGTGTTTTGTTCCACTTGCCGCCCTAGTTTCCGTCATACGGTGTTATGTTCCGGAGTTTTATGCTCCTTACACGGTTGGGTGATTTATGGGACCCCTTGACAGTTCGCTTTGAATAAGACTCCTCCAAAGAAGGCCCAACATTGGTTTTACCATTTGCCACCTAAGCCTTTTTCCCTTGGGTTCTGCAGACTCAAGGGTCATCTTTATTTTAACCCCGGGCGGTGCTCCTTCGAGTGTTGGTCCAAACCGTCACCGCCGGTGGTACCAGGGCAACTCTGGGCTCGCCTATCGGAAGTTTGGACAATCCGTGTGCCCTCGAGAACGAGATATGTGCAGCTCCTATCAGGATTTGTCGGCACATTCGGGCGGCTTTGCTGGTCTTGTTTTATTTTGTCGAAATGTCTTGTAGTCCGGATTCCGAGATCGATCGGGTCTCCCGGTAGAAGGAATATCCTTCGTTGACCGTGAGAGCTTATAATGGGCTAAGTTGGGACACCACCGCAGGTATTATCTTTCAAAGCCGTGCCCGCGGTTATGAGGCGATGGGAATTTGTTAATGTCCGTTGTAGAAAACCGAAGTTGATCTTAATTAAAATGCACCAATCGCGTGTGTAACCGTGATGGTCTCTTCTCGCGGAGTCCGGAAGTGAACACGGTGTTGGAGTTATGGTTGACGTAGGTTGTTCTAGGATCACTTCTTGATCATAGTTGTTCGACCGTGCTTTTGCCTTCTCTTCTCGCTCTCTTTTGCGAATGTAGCCACCAGATATGCTAGTCGCTTGCTGCAGCTCCACCTCACTACCCTGTCCTACCTTTAAGCTTAAATAGTCTTGATCTCGCGGGTGTGAGATTGCTGAGTCCCGTGACTCAGATACTTCCAAAACCAGTTTGCGTGTGCCGATGAAACCGCAGGTGATGCACCCGAGCTCAAGGAGGAGCTCGATGAAGATCTTGTTCTTTGTGTTGTTTCATTTCAGTTGATCAGTAGTGGAGCCCAGTTGGGACGATCGGGGATCTGTGTAGCATTTGGGGTAGTCTTCTTTTATTTTGGTTCCGTAGTCGGACCTTGATTGTATTTGTAAGATGTAATGCTTTACTCATGTATTGTGTAAAGTGGCGATTGTAAGCCAACTATGTATCTCTTTTCCCTTATGTATTACATGGGTTGTGTGAAGATTACCTCACTTGCGACATTGCTTTCAATGCGGTTATGCCTCTAAGTCGTGCTTCGACACACGGGAGATATAGCCGCATCGAGGGCGCTACATGTTGGTAATCGAGCCATCCCGACTTAGGAGCCCCTACTTGATTGTTTCTTTGGCGTTGTTGAGTCTAGAACGGAAAATGTTTTGAGTCTTAGGATTATATATATCGAGAGTAGGATTCTTTTACTCCTCGGTCCCTTAAATCGCTCTGGTGAGGCATCCCGACGTAGAGTTTTGACTTTCTCTTCTCAAATTTCATGAAAAAATTTTTAGGATCACGCTGGTATCTTGGAATCGTTCGATGGTTTTGTGACGAGAACATTGTTCTTGGTGCCTCGACATTTAGGGGTTGTGGCAGTGTCCCGGGAGTTGAGCTCCGAGGTGTTGTCGTCACAATTTTATCGCTGCGATTCTCGAATACCGAGCTTTTCCGACATCAAAATCTCTTTTATGCGTTGTTGGTGAGATAACCTCGATAACCCGAAGATCGGGCGAGCTCGAGAGTATTGCCATGACTCAGATAACGGATGCTTTTCAAGGTCGAGGTAAACGATTTCGAAGGTTTCTTGGTTATGTGTTGAAGGATGGATACAAATGGATCTAGGTATTGTTAGTTTGGGTGATATATTTTGTGTCCCTGTATCCCCAACACCAGATTGCATAACCGAAAGTTTCGGGAGTTTATAGGTGGGAATTCAAGTAGCTCCTAGAATATCTTTTCGACAGATGCATGATATGGGATTGGGTAAATCTCTATCATATGTTTGTTTCCGGCTTATTCTGCAAGCCAAATCCTTTGTTTTTGTTCCGTTTTGTGGTATTCAAGTTGCTTCAATGCCAAGTGTTGATTCCATACCTTTCCTAAATGGTGTTCTCATATTGCTATGTGAATACTAATCCTTCTTGATCACTGAGCTTGTCATGTCAATTCTTTTCTCAACCGGCGTGCTTCTCTTCAAGTGGATCCGATCATTCCAACATTCGCAAGATCAATTCTAAGCTTTTTCTCAACGGTGTTCGTTTCATCCGACCTAAGTTGCCTTTGTTTTCCCGCCCTCCCACCCTTTTTCTTCAAGGACTCAAATTTCTTAACCAAGTATCAATTTTATTGAGTGAAGTTTCTTCATTCTTTTCCTTTAATGTTTTATCCGGTGATTTCTCATGAAGACGCTAAGGAAGTTTCAACCTTATCATTGTTCCATTCTAATTTTTCTTCTCCGGTGGATTCAAGTCAAGTTTTCGGTGTTGATCATATTCCCTTCCTCGTTGCAAATGTTTTCTCATGCCGGTGCACCTCTTAATTTTTCACTTCTTGTTATTCATTTGTTTCCGGAGTGCCGAAGATATCTCAGAAGATTCGCATTTCCATTTCCCAATCCGTTCAAGCTATCTGGAGATAATTATCTCATTCAAGACATTTAATTCAACCGGCGCAATCTTTCTTTTAATCGTTCAACGGTGGTTCTTTTGAGTGGACCCTAACCCACAGGTCTTTTCCCAGGATCTTACCTGACTCTTCTAATTTATCCGGAGCGATTCTCAAATTCTTTTCTAAGTTTGATGTAAGGATGAATTATCATCAGTCAAATGTCTTTCTCCAAGACCTTCCAAATTCTTTTCATTGTTAGCTCAACCTTTCTAATTTTCATCCCGGAGTGCCTCAACAATTCATGGTGGTGTTTCTCGTCGTCATTCTCGAATTTTGAAGACCGAAGAAGAGTTTCTCTTTAATCTTGCTCCATTCTCTCCAAGATTCATGGTTCTAGCTTCGTGCCATCCTCTCATAATTGTTTCAGATTGTGAGAATTCTTTTCACCCATCCGGAGCAATTCAGGAGTCTTTTCAGTTTGATTCTTCTGAGCCCATCATCTCAGAATTATTCATTCCAGCTTTCAGCTCTTGTTCCCCAAATCATACCGGTGCATCATTCAAATATTATCTAATCAGCTCGAGATCTCTGCGTTCACTTGTATCTAAATCCCCTCAAATATCTTCATTCGTTTTCCAATTCTTCCCGGTGAATTGTGTCTTTGCTACGTTCATTCTCAATTCTTACGGTGGTTCGTTCAAGATTTCACTTCCTTCTGTATCATATCAATTCATTTGTGTTTCCAAATCCCACCGATGATTCCATCAATACCTTCTCAAGTTTGCGCTATATCTCTATCTGTAATCATTTTTCAATGAGAATAAGTAGTATGCCAAATCCATTGCTTGTCATCAATTTAATTGGTGAAGGATCAGCATAATGTAATTCTGATTCTTGTTTCATCGAGTAAATTCAATTCCTTATTCCGGAGGTTCATCATAAATTCTCGGTTTCAATTGTTCATCTTTCTTTCCGGAGTTCAAAGTTTTCTCGGTTATATCATTTCAAAGCTTCATCTTAGCACTGCAAGGCTTCACCTTGTGTTGTCAACTTCTCTTTCTTTTTATCATCCTTTTCTTACCGGAGTTCTTCATGGAGGCTCTACATGGTGCTTCGTCAAGGATTCTTTTCATTCTTCAATTGTTCATCAAGATTTCTCGCGGAGTTAAGATCCGTCAAGCCATACTCAAAATAAACATGGTGTTCAACACATGTTTTGTTTTGAGAAGTTCAAGTATTCTTCATCTTGCATTCCGAAGTGCAATTCTTTCTACCTTATCTCTTGAGATGGTGTTATGTCATTCTTGACAATTTTCCTTCATGCTTCATGATTCACATGTTGTCAAGAATGAGGTATTTTAAATCCATCAATCCCTTTGTTGGAGTTATCTTGGGTCATATTTCACCTAAAGCCTTCCCTAAGGAATGTTGCTATTATGGTGCTTATAAATGACCCAAGTTCTTCATTTGTCCTCTCGGTGAAATAAGTTTCTCGTCTCCTTGTTGATATCAATCCAATCGTTTGTTTCCGTTGGTGGCAGAAGCTCACCTCATAATGTTGAGATGTTTCCATAAGCCCACCACAAGCTTGTTCCTTTCGTTGTTGGTTTTCCAACAACTCCGTTCTATCCTTCTTTGTAAGGATGCTTCATTCAAATTCATTTGTGGTAGAAGTTGTCATTTTCTTCTCCGTCCCTTTATCCCAACAATCTAGATTATATTCTTTCGTTTCGAAGGCATTGTGATGTTGCTCTCTTCACCCATCACCTCGTTTTGTAAAGATTATATTTTTTTCTTGCTTATCCATTTAACCGGAGTGTTGTTTGAAATCTTTCTTACCCCTTCTACCATTTTTCAATAGTTCCAGAGGCAGTGTTTGTTGATTTCATCAAGTATCCTCTTTTCTTTCATCAAGTATCCTCTCATCTTGTCAAGATCATGTTCAATTCCTTCCATTTTCAGTCGGAGTGCTGTCCAAATTATATCAATCTTATTCCTTCTCTATCTAGTTTTAACCGGAGTGGTTTCAATATCTATGTTATCACTAAACCTCTTGGTTCTCGTCGTATCCCATGTTCCTCTTTTCTAACAGAGTGTTTTCAACCTTGTTCATCTTTGTTGTTTTCTTTCTTTCATTTTGTTCAACCTCTCAAGGTTCTTTGGTTTCACTCGTTTGTCAAAGAAGCAACTTAGTTTTACCTCCTCTCTTCCTCTTCCGCTTTTCTCTCCGGCGCCATCCTAGATCTCGGGACGAGATCCTCTCATAGTGGTGGAGTGTTGTAACGCCCCGAGACCGATGCTTCAGAAGACTTCCATATATTCCGGGTTTCGCCGTGTGTTTCTTCTGTGCCTGCCCTTTTATTTTTGCATTGCATCATGTCATCTCTTGCATTTTAACCTCAACTAAATAAACTGCATAGATCTTCTGATCTATTTAAATCGAGGGAATTCACATGGTGTTCTCTCTTTATAACATATCCTCCTAATATTTATGGAGCTATTTTAAAATATTTCATTAATTTGGAATTGATCATAACACACTTGCAAAATTCCAATGCCCTTTCTACTTCAAGTTTGGTCCCCAAACTTTGCCAACAATTCTTACCTCTTTTTTCGAGGCTCCTCCTAAATTCTTAACATTTTTGGACTCTTCCAAAATGTAATCCTAGTCCATACCATTCGAATTAAATTCAAATGGTTATAAATTTAAATCTTTCAATCATGCCTCTTTTATTTTCCTGGATCGAGCTCATTTTTGCGAGCTCGGGAAAATAATCCCCATGCCCAAACTCTTTCTCTAATCTTTTTCTTTTCTTCCCTTTCCTTTTTTTTCTCTGTTTTAAGAGAAGAAGGATAGCAGCCATAGCTCGGCCTTCTCCCAGCAGTCGGCCCAGGCCACCGCGGCCTCCCGCAGCCCACCACCCAGGCCTAGGCCAGGCCGGCCCACCAAACCCCTTGAGGCCCACCTAACCCTCTAACCCTAGCGCCGCCTCCGCTCCTCTCGATCCCTCACTCTCTCCCTCGTTCCCTCGCTTGCCTGGCCAGAGAGCTTGGCTCGATCCCTTTTTCCCTTCACTGCCTCCTCCTGCGCAGATCGCACAGAGAGAGGATCCCGATCCTTGCAGCCGCTACATCGCGACCGACCCCCATCGCAGCCTCCCGCGCCTCCTCTCAGCACACAGGCCGCGACCGCCTCCTCCTCGCCAAATCCCGTCGCCTAAGCGCCCGAGGAGAGGAGCTCCTCGAGCACCTGCACCCGCAGCGTCGCCCTCCGCGCCAGCAGGAGCCCAGCGCCGCTTCGTTCCCTTCATTTTGGCGGAGCTCGCGGAGCCCCAGACGGTCGTCATCGAACCTCCTTCTCGCGCCCCGCCTCTGGTGACTAAGTCCGTCGACAACCTCGACTTCCAAGCAGCCGCTTTCGTCTGCAGCTAACTGCCTCTCTGCTCGTGCCCGAGGATCGAGCGCCCCACCTCGCCCACCGTTGTTTCCCGTCGCTCCACCTCCCGCAAGTCCGACCCCAGACTGCTGCTCCTCGCTGCCGCCCTCGCCGCGACCATCTCCTCCCCGACGCCTTTGCTGCTGCCAGAGCTGCAAGACCACCACGGCACCGGCATGGAGCCCCAGTCCAAGATGACCACGATCACAAGATCTCTCCTTGTACCACTTTGGAATTCGAGACCATCAAGTACCCCGACGCTCCTCACCATGCACGACTACAACACCAAGGGAACCACAACCCTCGACTCAGGGACGCCAAGTACCTCTACGACCCTGTGCACGACTACGTGGATTCACCAAGTACCCCAAGTTCGAGCACATGGGAACATCAAGTTCCTCTCCGAACGTGTACGACTACCATCGCCGAGATCGCAAGTACCACGACAACCCCGAAGGGATTCGGACCCGTCAAGTACCTCTTCGAAAAAGAACGTGTACCCCTACTTCCCTTACCGTCGCGAGAATGTCTACTTCCCTCTACGAAACGCGTTCCGCTCCGATAATGCACGTTTCGAAGGTATAACCCCGAGACGACCGTCGTGGACCGAATGAATGTGTGTTGTATGAGATGCTTGTGTGTGCACCGCGTCCGAATTTTCGCTCTTTGGCCATGCCACCGTCCCGTGGGAACCCGGAATCCGGGAGCACCCCACCATCCTCGCATGACTCGCTCACGTCCACACTTTCTTTTGCACCGACATCTCGATGAGCTGTCAGAACCGATATGTTGCCGTGGCATCATTTTCGGATTCGTTGCCGTGGCACCCCTTTCTTCCACCACGGTGACACAATGCTTCATAACATGCTCATGTCAACATTTTCATAAAATTGCTTAAAACTTGCACATGTCATCCGCATCATGATAACAACCTTTAAACGTTTAAAATTGTTGTTTGCATTAATTTGCTTAAATGCCATGCTAAAATGATTTATTTCATAACTAAATAACCGTAGCTCGGATTTAAATAAATTATATATGTAAATGGGGTAGAAAAATGCCTAGTTTAACATGGTAGCATTACTTTGCATGTTTAACAACTCTAAAATATGCTTTAGGTCAGAACAGTACCAAATTCAATATGCATATGAGGATTTTCCGGAATTGTTGTTGTTGTTTCCGACCTCATTTAATCTTGCCTAAATAGTTAGTTTAATATGCTTCACCATATTGCCATGTTTAATAACATTTAATATTGTTGAGTACCTAATCGGGAGAGAACTAAATAATTGTTGTGGTGTTTTGTCAATATGCAACCCGTTGCATATTGAGCTCCACTTAACTTGTAGTGTTGTTTGTGCATATTGCCATGCCATGCCTCATTAAACCGGACATGCATCATACTTGTTTGTGCATCATGACATGTTTATGTGATGGTTGTTTACCATGTTGTTTGTTTCTTTCTGGGTTGCTTCTCTCGTTAGCTTCGGTTTCGTTCCGGAGTTGTGAGGATTCGTTCGACTACGTCCGTTTGTCTTCTTCATGGATTCGTTCTTCTTCCTTGCGGGATCTCAGGCAAGATGACCATACCCCCGAAATCACTTCTATCTTTGCTTGCTAGATGCTCGCTCTTTTGCTATGCCTATGCTACGAGGCCTACCACTTGCTATATCATGCCACCCACATTGCCATGTCAAGCCCCTAACCATCCTTTCCTAGCAAACCGTTGTTTGGCTATGTTACCGCTTTGCTCAGCCCCTCTTGTAGCATTGTTAGTTGCAGGTGAAGATGAAGTTTGTTCCTTGTTGGAACATGGAGATGTTGTTCCTTGTTGGAACATGTTTACTTGTTGGGATATCACAATATATCTTATTTAATTAATGCATCTATATACTTGGTAAAGGGTGGAAGGCTCGGCCTTATGCCAGTGTTTTGTTCCACTCTTGCCGCCCTAGTTTCCGTCATACCGTGTTATGTTCCCGGAGTTTTGCGTGCCTTACACGGTTGGGTGATTTATGGGACCCCTTGACAGTTCGCTTTGAATAAGACTCCTCCAAAGAAGGCCCAACATTGGTTTTACCATTTGCCACCTAAGCCTTTTTCCCTTGGGTTCTGCAGACTCAAGGGTCATCTTTATTTTAACCCCGGCCAGTGCTCCTTCGAGTGTTGGTCCAAACCGTCACCGCCGGTGTACCGGGGGCAACTCGGGCTCGCCTATCGGAAGTTGGACAATCCGTGTGCCACGAGAACGAGATATGTGCAGCTCCTATCAGGATTTGTCGGCACATTCGGGCGGCTTTGCTGGTCTTGTTTTATTCTTTGTCGAAATGTCTTGTAGTCCGGGATTCCGAGACTGATCGGGTCTTCCCGGTAGAAGGAATATCCTTCGTTGACCGTGAGAGCTTATAATGGGCTAAGTTGGGACACCCCTGCAGGGTATTATCTTTCGAAAGCCGTGCCCGCGTTTATGAGGCAGATGGGAATTTGTTAATGTCCGGTTGTAGAAAACCCGAAGTTGATCTTAATTAAAATGCACCAACCACGTGTGTAACCGTGATGGTCTCTTCTCGGCGGAGTCCGGGAAGTGAACACGGTGTTGGAGTTATGGTTGACGTAGGTTGTTCTAGGATCACTTCTTGATCATAGTTGTTCGACCGTGCTTTTGCCTTCTCTTCTCGCTCTCTTTTGCGAATGTAGCCACCAGATATGCTAGTCGCTGCGCAGCTCCACCTCACTACCCTGTCCTACCTTTAAGCTTAAATAGTCTTGATCTCATGGTGTGAGATTGCTGAGTCCCGTGACTCACAGATACTTCCAAAACCAGTTTGCAGGTGCCGATGAAACCGCGGTGGCCACCCGAGCTCAAGGAGGAGCTCGATGAAGATCTTGTTCTTTGTGTTGTTTCGTTTCATTGATCAAGAGTGGAGCCCAGTTGGGACGATCGGGATCTGTGTAGCATTTGGGGTAGTCTTCTTTTATTTTGGTTCCGTAGTCGGACCTTGATTGTATTTGTAAGATGTAATGCTTTACTCATGTATTGTGTGAAGTGGCGATTGTAAGCCAACTATGTATCTCTTTTCCCTTATGTATTACATGGGTTGTGTGAAGATTACCTCACTTGCGACATTGCTTTCAATGCGGTTATGCCTCTAAGTCGTGCTTCGACACGTGGGAGATATAGCCGCATCGAGGGCGTTACATAGGATCCGAGCAGTGTCTTCCGCATTGGGTGTTCTCAAGTATTGTGGCCCAAACATCGCCACCACCGCCCGAGCAGTAACTTGTAGAAACACTCTAAGGTGGTGGACTCGGCTATCGCCCATAGTCGTCGAGTGAATCACCGGGAGCTCCATATGCAAGCATCCTCATCGCTGTCATGCACTACGGATGGAGGTGAATCCAAGAGCGCCAAGGCAATCCATCTTGCACTTGAAGTAGTTGTCGAACTCCGGATGGAATTCACAATCTCGAGGAAGAGCTTTGGCTCATCCGATAACGGCGCCGAAATGTTCTCTCGCCATGAAGTGGAGCATCGGCGAAGTAGTCGGAGTAGAGCATGCAGAGCCTTGCAGACGATGCCGGTTCTTTGCTTTCACCGCCCGCGCCGAGCCACCTCGACGCTGCTTTTCATTGCTCGCCAAGAATTGGCGAGGGCGGCGAGCACCATCGATGCTCTTCTTCCGGACGCCGGCCGCGGCTTCCTCCTCCAAAGAACGCGGCGAGCTCTTCCTCCTCATCCGAGTCCATCGCCGACACGGCAAAACGCCAACACCTTGAGCTCGGTGGGCGTGTACCGCCGTTTAAACCGCGCCTCCATGGCCGGAAACGCCAACCGCTGCGGGAGGGCTGCGCGGAAGCGCCGCTATTTTCCGGCGGGAATGGCTATCTAGCGGAGTAGGCGGCGGCCGTCGCCGGATATAGCTAGTGGTGGCCGAGGCGCGGGTGCGAGGCGAGTCGGGGAAGAAAACCTTGACTTTTCCCGTCGGTGTGGGCCAAGCGTGCTTTTCCCTAGCCGAGCCCTAATGGCTCTCCCCAGCGCTGGTTGACTGTGACCGCCGGGCGGAAAAAGGTCCGAACCGCGATTTTCGGCGTCTGGAGCGCGACCGGGCTGTTTTTGCACCGGCGAAAAAAAAAGTGGCCTGGGGGGGCCTGTTGGGGGCGCGGCTAGAGATGCCCTCATGGACGAGGGCGCGAGGAAGCGCTCGGGAGCGGTGGGATCTGGGAGAGAAGGGGGATGCGCTGTGTAGCTGTTTGCAGGTCTCTCGATGGGGAATTGATCTGATCCAGCAGATTGGAGGTCCAACGCACCGCTACCTCAGTCCTCTCTCCTGGTCCAGTCATTTTCTTTCCACTGATCCCCATCCACATACGACCTCTCTCCTCCATAGCACTAGCACCCGTACCCACACCAAGTGACACCCAAGATTGTTTTTAACAGGGGAAGGGATCCCAAGGACCGAGAAGATGCATTAGAATTAGCTAAGAGAACTACAGCCGAGCCCTATTTCGTCCCTAAACGTTCGAAACACATGCCCTGTCCGGTCAAAAAAATGACCCAATCAAACCCCTCATTTTCTCTTAAATCACCCAGACTGACTGGCGTACCTCAAACCGGGACCAAATTGCAGCCAAGTGATAACTTCGCGGCTAGAATTCAGAACTTGATTTTCTTCGAGGAGACAGTTCATTTGTGTATACACAAACCATTCATGATATAATTCTCATGTATAATGTTATCAAGAACAAAATGATTCATTTTTTTATATATCATGTGTCTACCAACTCATTCACGGTTTTGCTATAACCAACAATTTGCTTCCAATTTCTTTTGCAATTTGATCGAACTACCAATGCTTATATATGTGCTGCCCATAGTGATGAATGGAGCAAAAGCTGTCTTCAATGAGACAAATTCATTTGTGTATATACAAATCATTCATTGTATAATTCTCATGTATAATGTCCTGAAGAACTAAATCATTTAGTTTTTTTATCATGTGTCCACCAACTTATTCATGGTTTTGCTATAACCAACAATTTGTTTCCAATTCCTTTTACAATTAGAAAGAACTCCCAATGCTCAACCTCAATGAATTTTGACTACAATAATATGTTTCTGCATGAGATTAACTATTCGGAAGTCAAATCTACTCACGCAACACAACAGAGCTGAGAGGAAACAGGGACTAACTAGTCAAAATTTGAAGCTGAGTCCGTACTGCACAACCACCAATGCGCACTGGGAAACAATGTTTTCCAATTTACAAGAAATCAGTGAAAAATCTTCAGAGCTAATGCAGAAGAAAACTGTATTAAACCTAGGTAAACAAACAGTACTCATGTGCAGTCTTTCCTTCAGGGGTGAAATCATAGGAAGCCAAGAATCAAAAACCCATGAGAGTAATATCAAATAAGCTGCAAGATCATTTGAAAAATATCGATTAATATAATAAGGATCGAGATGGTTGGATATGCATCCTCTGGAGATCGTCCTTCTGCACCAGGATTTTTTGGCTGCAGATTGCTTCCATCTCCTCCCAGGTCCCTGTGGTTGCACTTCACACCTTACCTCCCCTTCTTTAGGACAAATCTGAGGGCGCCGTGAAGCATCACACGGGGGTTGGTGATCAGGGTTCGCCAAATTCGCGCCATGACTTGAGCTTACTGTCGTTCCATGGGCACATCAGATCAATATCTGAACTGACTTGGAGGGAAGGGCCGGAGGCCGAGGGCAGGGGAGGGAGAGGCCGAGAGAGCCGACCGAAGGGGGGGAGGGAGGGGAGGGATTGAGAAAAAGTGGGACAACCGGAGAGGGCCGGTCGTCGGAGCCGGACCTGCAATTGCTTGCCATCGTCGCCTTCAGCAGTTCAGCTAGGTTGGGGAATGGAGATTCATTTGGAATCGAAGGAGGGAGAGGCACGAGACGAGGCGCTCGGCTGGCGGCTGCTCGCGCGCCTAACCAGACACCCAGTCGGTCCAATCTGATTTGGTGGGTGGCCACTATTGCTTGCATGCGTGTCTATCGTGGGTGCAGTTTTTTTGAACACATGAAGGGGCACGAATGCCCAAATGCTTCATTATATCAAGTGGTGGTACAGAGCATCTTACAAAGAGACCCAAATAAAAACAAAAAACTACAGAAAGATCCCTAAAACATGCAGAAAAAGACCTACTTAAAGATCTGGAATTACAATCGGGTCTAAACAGCAACAACAGCTCCAATACACGCCCATCGTTGCCAGGGACAAAACCACTTGGGATAGCAGGGGCACCACCGCTTCTCCTCTTGTCGGAGAAGGAAGAGATGGACTTAGTACGTGGGCCAAATGTTAATGGACCAAGCCCTAAAAACAGTGCAAAAATATTACAAATGAAATATAATATTCCAAAAAAAGGTCATCTCTACCATTTTAAAAAATATTCTCGAAAATTAAAAAAACACAGTCTCAAAGTAAAAAAACATGTTTTTCTCAACAACAAAAATTAAAATAGATTGATAAAAAATCATATTTTTTGGATTAAATGAAAGTGCGGAGCTAAAATAGGTAATGACGAACATTGTTAGGGTACCTCAAATTTCATCTTACAAAGAGAAATACTCAGTTTAACCTTATTTCTGACATTCGCAAAAATTGGATTATAAAAATATTGCATAATGGCACATGGAGCATGTTATATTTTATTTTTCGCTAGGTGCAATGCACGAACATTTGTACTAGTCATACCTAAATTATGGGGGCACCAATCTTTGCTCTGCTTTTGTACATAATAGTATATATAGTCCTGTACAAAATAGATTCAAATTTACCTCCTCCATTCCAAAATAATCGTAGTTATAGGATTTTCAAGTGTCAAAATTTCAAAAGGAAGCGCATAATTTAATGAGGTTTTCAAACATACAAGGTCAAATTTAACGTTGTCTATTTAGGTCAATCCTCAGAGTTAAAGAGTACTCTAAACATGAATGCTTCTGTTTCAAAATTTTGAACGAAGCGCCAAAAGAGCCTCTACTCTCCCGAAACCGCGTGAGACCAATGTTTGGTAGAAGGAAATTACTTTTCTAACTTGGACCCGTGAAACCTACTGGCCCAACGTCCAAAGGTCTAAACTGGGGTAGGTTCGTAGCTTCATCTAGACGCCACGCAACCACCTCCGAAAAACATTCATACACCATGGCTGCCTAAGCACACATGCGCTAATAAATCACTCCCAAGACACTATTTGGGACACACAGGATTAGCGCCCTAGCCCGACCCCATGATGGGTCCAAAATTTAATAGGGGCAAAGTTTGTACTTTCCCAAATTTCAAACAAGCGTCCCATCTGCTCAAAAACCAAAACTACCTCTCCAAAGAACTCAAACATGGTCCCCTTAGCTCCCCGCCCACTCCCTCCCGTCCGATTCCCATTCAGACTCGTGGGCGCCAAAACTACCTCTCCAAGAGTGCTGAAACCCGGCGTCCTCCGTCCGCCAGCCCATCCCACCCATCAACCGCCGCCCTCCTCCATCACGTCAGAGCCGATACCCCGACATTGTCGTCCACCGCAACTGCAATCGCAATGCCCTCCACGGCTAGTAGTTGAAGACAAGGCCAAGCTGCCTCTAGGACGCTGATGTGCGCCGTACCCGAGCTAGTTCAACCACGCCGTCCTGCGCCTCACCGCTGCCGCTCCAACGTCGCCATCGTCCACCGCACCGGAGTTGTTCCTGCTACGCCGTCCTTCGCCGCCACGGATCTGCTTCCCCTCTACCGACAGATGGCCACCGCAACACAGTCAGCAAAATGTCCATGGGTTCGTCCAAGGCTCCACCCTCCTCTGAAACATCGCCGCGATATCAGGAGGACACAACACTGGCAACCGGAAATGGCACTCCTCTTCCCTTATTCGTGCAAATCTTACATGACTGCTTGCACGGTATTCATCCCACAGAATACACTAGTTGACCGCTTCTTCCTACACCTTCTTCCTGATAATAAATGTTCCTAGTAACTCGCGATGCACAAGGTTTCTCCTTATATACTATTTCAGCTTAGCTAGAGGTCCGTCGCCCCCCTGGATTTCAAATCCTGGTCAGTTGATTCCCAATTAAAGGAAGCATTCCCCAGCGTAATAGGCGCTAGTCCGCCTATTACGTCGGGGAAGCAGCGCCTCGATGTTTATCTTAGGGGTGTGTGGGGCCTAGGAGCTGCTGGCGCCTAATTTGTAGGTCGGCGGGGCTTAAAGGGATGGCCGGGGGCGCTGCCAAGCACGGCGGTGGTGTGAGGTCAAGGGGAGGGCGGGGCGGCGGAGGCAGGGGTCTGGGCTGGTGGTTTCTGGCGGTTCGACAAAGATCGTCAACAATGACTAGCGGGAGGTAGACAAAGGCCATTTGCCCGTTCCTTGTAGATCAGACGGTTCTTAAAAAAATCGACTGGCCTATTTATTTTCAGTCGACTGTTATTTTGATAGGACCACATGTGGTGGTGTGCTGGAGGAGTACCTGCATTTCTCAGCCATCCCTGTGCTCATATATTACAAAATCATACGGAGTAGAATCTAATTTTGTTTGCCATGCAATGTTGTAGAGCTATCATATGTCTCCTGTCATTTATTTTTCAGCCACCTACTATCTGCTACTTTTATAGTGCACTAGTTCTGCACAAACTTCAGCCATACTCTCACTATTGTTTTTTTATGCATGGGTATTTCAGACTCTGCCTTGACAGAAGCATGAAATAAAAGAGAGAAGTCGCTCCTGTTTTCTTCGTTGGCAGGCAAGACACGTCTCAGCACTTTAAAGGTTGCATGTTCAACAGATGGAGACGGTAAACGTAGCTCTGGAGTTGATGATCTTGCTCGCCATGAACCGCCATCCCATGTGCTTGCTTTAACTTTGCGGTTTCATATGTGGTTGCATGTTGCATATGGTGTCTAGCTTGTATTGCTTCCAATTTGGTTAAATTCCATCTGCTTAGCTTACACATTATACCTTTGAATATGACATGCCTTCCTGTTTTTGGTACATACTAGTACATATGTCTATTAACCATGTTCCAAGCTAATGTTCTTGTGTATCCCTCATCAATCACTTATGATGAGACAGTCACGCCAGTGGGTTACTGCGAGAAAATATGCTCTTTTAAAGAATGCAGTGTCAGCCTCCCCACATGATTCTCAAGAAACAGCAAGGCTAGATGAAGATAGTGAACGTAGCTCTGTAGTTGATGACCGCATTTCCCCTACACCAGCATCGCAGGTCTTGCTCTAACTTGGCAGCGTGATATGTGGTTGCATGTTGCATATGGTGTCTAGATTGTAATTCTTCCAATCTGGTTAAATTGCATGTGCTATTCTTCTTAGTTTATACATTATACCTATTAATGTGACATGCCTTCCTATTTTTAGTACATAGTACATATCTATTAAGCATGTCCTTACATAAACTATTGTTTTTTTGTATCCCGCATCAATCAATATGATGAGACACCTTTAGTATATGTAGTGTGATATTGGCTGCATCTTTCATATGATTTATAGCATGCGCTGCTTCTAATTTTTTGAAATGCCATTTATGATGGGATGCTTTTAACTTGGCAAAGTCATATTGGTTGCATCTTTCATGTGGTGTCGAGCTTGCATTGCTTCTTATTTGTTGAAATGGCTTCTGCTTAGTTTACACAAATAGTTGTGAATATGCCATGATGTCATGTGTTTCGTACATATTCCATCCTAGTATCATGTGTTTGCCTTACATCAAAGTAGTGGTTGTCAGTATCATGCATGAATGAGTTCTGAAGAATGAATTCTATTGCTTTTTCTTGTCGGTTTTACTTGACAATTCAAAATCAATAAAGCGGAAGGAAGTTAGCAAGGCAGTGGATAAAGGTGCTCCTTACAAAAGGAGGGCCTCTACAAATTCTACTCTGCCACCCCCCAAGAAGATTTGCAAGATAACACATGCATAGACACTCAACTTAGCTGTGTTGATGATGAGCACGTCTCCCCTAGTGCACCATCGCAGGTGCTCCCTCTAACTTGGCACTGTTATATGTGGTTGCATGTTATGCATGATGTCTAGCTTGTATTTCTTCTAATTTTGTTGAATTCCATCTGCTTACTTTACACATTATACTTGTGAATAAGACACGTGTTCCTGTGTCTAGAACATACAATATCTGTCTATCACACCATGTTCTTACATCAAAGTACTACTTTTGTGTAACCTACAACAATCACTTGTCATAAGACACGTTTGACTTGGGAGTGTGATATAGGTTACATCTCGCATTCTTTTTTAGCTTCTACTACTTCTAATTTGTTGAAATGGCACTTATGACGAGACAGTTTTAACTTGGTAGAGTGATATTCGTTGCATCTTTCATATGGTGTCTATCTTTTATTGCTTATAATTTGTTGAAATGCCTTCTGCTTAGTTTACACATCATAGCTGTGAATATGCAATGCTATTTTTTTCTTACACATTCAATCGTCCTATCATGTGGTCGCCTTACATTAAAGTAGTGCTCGTCAGCATCCTGCATCAATGAGTTCTGAAAAGCGAATTTTTATTCATTTTTCTTGTGGGTTTGACTTGACAAGGCAATACAATTGAGAAATAGGAAGGAAAAAATAGGTGGATCGATGGCGGTCTTCAATAAACCGCATCCTGTGTGCTTTCTCTAGCTTGGCAGTGTGATATTATCTTGCATGTTGCGTACGGTGTCTCACTTGTATTGCTTGTAATTTGATTAAATTACTTATGCTTAGTTTACACAAATAGTTGTGAATATGCCATCTAGTCCTGTTTTTCGTACATATTCCATCCTCGTATCATGTGTTTGCCTTACATCACGGTAGCGATTGTCAGTATCATGCATGAATGAGTTCTAAAGAGTGAACTTTATTGCTTTTTCTTGTCGGTTTTACTTGACAATGCAAAATCAATAAAGCAGAAGGAAATTAGCATGGCAGTAGATAAAGGTGCTTATTCCAAATTGAGGGCCTCTACACATTCTACTCGGCCATCCCCCCAACGAGATTTGGAAGACAACACATGCATAGACACTCAAAGTAGTTGTGTTGATGATGAGCATGTCCCCCCTTGTCCACCATCACAGGTGCTCCCTCTAATATGGCAATGTTATATGTGGTTGCATGTTATGTATGATGTCTATCTTGTATTGCTTCTAATTTTGTTGAATTCCATCTTCTTACTTTACACGTTATACTTGTGAATAAGACACGTGTTCCTGTTTCTAGAACATACAAAATATGTCTATCACACCATGTTCTTACATCAGAGTACTACCGTTGTGTAATCTGCAACAATCACTTTTCATAAGACACGTTTAACTTGGGAGTCTAATATAGTTTACATCTCGCATTATTTTCTAGCTTGTACTACTAATTTGTTGAAATGGCACTAATGACGAGACAGTTTTAACTTGGTAGAGTTATATTCGTTGCGTCTTACATATGGTGTCTAGCTTTCATTGCTTCTAATTTGTTGAAATGCCTTCTGCTTAGTTTACACATCATAAGCTGTGAATATGCAATGGCACTAATGACGAGAGACTTGGTAGTGTGATGTTGTTTGCATCTTGCATATGATTTATTTCTTGTACTGCTTCACATTTGTTTAAACGCCAGTTATGAAGAGACATTGTTAACTTGGCAGAGCGATATTTGTAGCATCTTTCATATGGTGTCTACCTTCCATTGCATTGCTTCTAATTTATTAAAATGCCTTCTGCGTAGTTTACACATCATAGTTCTGATTATCTCATGTCGTCCTGTTTTTCGTACATATTACATCCTCCTATCATGTGGTTGTCTATCATCAAAGTTCAGTTCATCTGTATCACGCATCAATTTGTTCTGAAGAACTAAATTTTTATTCCTTTTTTTCTTGTCGGCTTGACTTAACATGGCACAGAGAAAGAGGAAGGAACACAGAATGACAGGGGATGGTGTTAGTACTAAGGACACATGGAAACAAAAGTGGAAGAATTATGCAAATTCTGCCGGTACTGATGGTGCAATAGAAGGTCAAAGTCCACTGGAAAATTGTACAAACGCAGTATCCCATGCTACACGAGCTGCAAAATAAGCCAAGCAGAAACTAATAGCTGCCACCAAACAAGCAGCGACAACCCTAGTTGTTGCAACACCTTCCACGGTACCACCAGCTGCACGAGTTACTTGTTTGTTAACTCAGCTAGCAGCATGTTCCCAAGCTCCCTTGCCACCTGACACTACTTCCGAAGCACTCTTGACACAAGACGAGTTGGCAAGATCAGATGAACCTTGTGAGCTTCAACATCAAGAAGGTAGTTGCCGGAGTCAAGTTACAGTTGCATGCTTCTTTATATGTAGTTTCACAGTTTGATGTACACTAACACTTCCTATGTTCATTGTTGGACTAGCACCTAGGCGCAAGAGAAAACAAACACCAGGGATAATGCTCGATAGGTTAACTAAATCTAGAGGAGGAATAATGGAGATCTGTGTTGAGGCAGGTTTAAGAAGGCCACGTGATGCTACAAGGTCAGCCAAGTTAGTATCAGAGGAAGCGGTTTCCATTAGGTGTCATGCACGTATCCTCCCAACATGGATTCAGTACAGAAATGACAAAGATGAAACCCAATTCAACACCTTCCTCGACCATTTACCTATAAGTACGGTTATGTATGGAAACTAGTAATATCGCCTTGCTCTGTCCCATAATTTCTAGGCTCCTGATAATGAGACTCCCATAATTTTCAACAGATGAGGTTCAAGTTGGATAGCCAAGATGATGCAACCAGACAAGCTTGCACCCATGTTTTCAAGTCTGCTCTGTGACAGTATCGGCATTACTTGAGGAAAACTCACTTCGAAGGCAAGGCTAACAGTGAACTTGCCCAAACATCTCCAGTGGAAAATATATCGGATGAAGACTGGAGAGGCCTCGTTAAACACTGGTCTGATCCAATGTATCAAGTACATTATATATATGTGATCAGATCACATGTTGAACTCCTATTTACGCATGTGCCTCACAAATCTATCTTCTTGTAGGTGAACTGTTCAAAGAACAAGGCTAACCATACGAAAGTGAAATTCCAATAGACGACGGGATCTCGTAGCTATATTGCACACTGTGAGGCTCTTGTAATTAGCTGCTGTTTACTCTTTTCGTTGTGCCATATTATCATATCTATATTGACTTGTTCCAAATGTAGAGGAAAGCCTGCAAGGGACCAAAAAGTACCTGAACCAAATGATGTGGAAATCTTCAAGGACTGTCACACCAGCAAGAGGAAGGGCATGACTACACTACTACACCAGTCAAAGCTGCTGTTGTAAGTCCTTAATCATCATGCCTTTTAACTACTACTTACCCTCACTTGTACATTGAACTGCACGATTAGTAGCCAATGTTTATTACTCTTTTCAATTTTATACACAATTGTCTTAGCGTATCATTGCACCATACAAGGTTTAAAAGAGAGGAGTGATGTTCCTTTGCTCTTGATATGTAATCTAGTTCCGTGGTGGACTCGGCCGTACAATAATACAATTGCATGTTTGTCTGTTCTTAGTTGTTTTGTGATATGAATGATGTCATACTATGCTTACGGTATTATAAACTTTATCTCTTTATACTTAGCTATCAATAGAATGTGAAGAACTAGACAATACATTAGCCATGGTACATGGTCATATGTTTGGAACCTGGTTTTATTATGTACTTTGCAGTAAAATACAACTAATATTTTACACGGGTTCACCAGAATAAATTCTGTATATAGACCAAAGCTATTTTGTTTGGTTTTGATGCCTCCTTAATATCTTCTGTTCTAGTACTACTAATGTAAAAACTCAACTTTTCAGCAAGCTATGGAAAAAATGGTGGAACCGCCACCTTCTGAAGGTGACGAGGCAACTATAACCGCAATGTCACCTCTTGCTGCAGTGGTTCAGTACCTGTCCACTAACAGTGCCAAAAGCATGTTCCTGTGTAATACTGGGTTGGTTGTTAAGGCAATCTCGTCCAATCTGCCTCATGATGAAGATATGCAAGCTCAAAACAATGTTATATCTGCGCTCCAGACACAAGTCCATTCCCTAACAAAGACCCTTTGTGAAACAAGGACAACAATTGTTCGATGTCCTCAAGATATGCATGGTTTTGAAACTAGACTATCCGACATTTGCTATGTTGTTCAGGAGCCTAGGAGAAATGAAGGCGAAGGTTATGATGCTCCATCGGACAGTACATCATGAAAATGTAACAGTCAGGTCAAATGAACTGAGCTTCTAAACTTATGGTGGTGCATTTATCTGCCAGACTGTTAACTGTTATGCCAACCTTCCTTTTGTTTTATGGTTATAATTTGTTTTGTTGCGATACAAAATTTGTTCTTAACATGCAACCACTGGCTGAAGAAAACAGCAAGCCATTTTTGTATAGTGTATGGTGTTCCCTATATTTGCACTGGTGGCGAACTTTGATGCCCAATGGATGTAATCTGTGCAATCGCCTTAATAGCCTAGCGTTAGTTTATGGCTTATTTATTTCCTAGTCTGCTTTTTCCCTGGTTTGCTAGTGGCCACAACAACCAAGGGCATATAAGGACCGTGGTGACCTTGACCCTGCTATAGGTCGTAGGATCCATGGGCCTCCTACGGGCCGTAGGATAAATGGGCCTCCAACGGGCCGTAGAATCGATGGGCCTCGGGTCGTCGGATAAATGGGTCCACATGGGCCAT
This sequence comes from Aegilops longissima, assembly GCA_021605205.1. Lineage (NCBI taxonomy): Eukaryota > Viridiplantae > Streptophyta > Magnoliopsida > Poales > Poaceae > Aegilops > Aegilops longissima. The sequence goes on along the minus strand of CM038677.1, from coordinate 226,220,758 downwards.
CAACAGGCGTAATTGGTATCGGGCCAGCACGGTAATGGGTCGTCAACAGGCCGGAAGACAGCAAAGGCTTAATTCTTTCATAGGCATAACGGGTCATTAATGGGCCATAATATAGGACGGGCTGGAAACAGCGCAACGGGTTAACATGCCACAAACGGGACGATTCTATCCACGGGCCAAATTTGGCCCATTAGGGGAATAGGCCAGTAACGGGCCGGAAGTAATCGAGGGCTAGAAAGGAGCCCAAGAACGTATGGGTCGTGAGTAGGCCGAAAACTAACACAGGCTAGAAACAGCCCATGTGAATCATGGGTCGTTAAAGGGTACAAAGAAAATTACTGTTCATTATGGGCTATAGTCACCGTGGGCCACTAAAGATCCTAAAGATATGAAAGGCCTCATATGGGCCGAAAGACGTCATGGGCCATACATGGGCCGAAAGTGAAATGGGCTGGTGTTATATTCGACGGCCCACATGACGCTATTGGGCCAATTTCAGGAAGGCCCTAACTGGTCTTGAGTTACCGGGCCGTAAAATGGGCTATATGTGAATAAACCGTTAAAAGGCCTTTCATGGGCCGGACCGCTAACTTTTGACCAAGTCAAACGGGTCGGCCTTTGTAAGCTAAATGGGCCAGTGTTAGGTCGTTGCACGTGTCGACATATCATAGGCGCCTATCTGACCCAATGAGGAGCTGACACGTCTTTCCTTCAGCCAATGAGAATTTTACACATGGAAAATTCCCATTGGTCCGGGCTCTTAACGGGTTATCGGATCTAAAACCGGACCCGATAGCTTAATGGCGACCCGTTATGGTGGATGCCACATGTCGGTTACCTTGACGAAAGCACTTCCATGACGCGTCATTTATCATCATGGAAGTGAACTGTAACATCCCAAAATTCTAAATTTTGGAATGTTATAATAAATAGATAGATTTGTTTGTTTGTTTGAATTGTTGTGTGATTGATTGAGTGAAATTTGAAACTTTTTGAAAGTTAAATGAGAGGGAATAAAAGGACTTTCCCAAACTTTCATTTTTGCTTTCTGATCTCCGTGAATTCAAATATTTTTCATCACAAAACCCTGCAGAGAGGATAACATGACTTCTTCCATTTAAATGAAAAAGGGGTGTTGAAAATATTTGAATTTCATTTGGAAAATATTTCCAATTCTGAAACTTTATGCAACTCAATGATTTTCACGAGCGAAGATAAAATGACTTCTTCAAAACATATGAAATATGAGTAGGGAGTTTCAAAGAATTAAATTCAAAGTTCGTTTGAATTTATTTTCAATTTGGAATTATTTGAGTTTTATTCAAATTATTTTTCTCCAAAAATAAAATACATGGAAAATAGGGTAACATGATTCCGTACAACAGAAAATTGGAGAGGAATAAATTTGAAATCATTTTGGTATTTTAAAAATGATTTTTATTGGATTTTATTAGAGCAGTAGCACTGTTTGATTTATTTGAATTTTTGTGTACTTTATTTGGTGTTAGGAAAATGTTCAGCTTGTAGGAAATATTTTTCTGAAAATTTTGACATATAATATGCTTATATAAAATTTTACTTTATTTTCTTTATCCGTTTTTCCCTCTTGTTCTATTTAAAAAAACTGTACAAGCGTCCCATAATTATTTGTGGCCCACATGCGTATTATAGTAACAGCGAGCGCTCCGTCATTTATTTTTCCTATATGGGCCAGGCCCAACCGGCCATATTCTTCCCCAGATTTCTTTTTTTGCAAATGATTTTTTTTTCTGTTGACCGAATAAAAAAATACCAGTGTACGCGCACGGCCGGGCCGAACTTTTACCCACGATCTTTTGCAAATTTCATCTACGTACGTATATGTTTAGTCCCACATTGACTAGCTTTTGACCCCTAAGCCTCTTTTCCACCTATAAATATAGACCCATAGAGCCTTCAAAAAATCATCTGATTCGGGTTAAATCAATATTTTGGTTTGACTAAGAAAAATATTTTTTCCTCTCCGGCGCGACTTCTGGAAATTGTCTCATCTCTTTAACGTCGTCTTTTCTCTGCCTTATAAAGGTATCTTTCTTTGTTTTTTTTTCCTTCTTATACTTCCGTAGTTTATTATTTTTAGACTAATACAATAGATTAGATTATCAATTAGTCTATGTATTTATACATTAGACCTTAGCCGTAACTATTTTTCTTTCGTAAAATAACTTGGCCCTGATTTTTCAAATAGCCATAACTTTTTACTCGTTCATCCAAATTAGATGAAACCAACGCCCACTTCTTCGTTACGATCTTCTCTATCCAGTAATTCAACTCAAACATGTTTTTGAAAGTTTAAAATTTCGAAATTTATTCAGATTCATATTCAAACTTCTTTTGTTCATAACTTAAGTTTCGTAACTCTGTTTGAATTGATTCTTTTTGCATTGTGTCACAAATTTGCTTAAGTTTCTGTTTGTGTACTTAGGTTTCAAATTTGAATAGTTTAGATTTGAATTTGATGAAATTTGTTCAAATCACTAATTTGGTCATATTTTGAGTTTTACAAAGTATTTTTGATTGATTCTTTTTGCTACTGTTTTATTATGGTTTTGTCTATCCAGTAGCATATACTTCTTTATTTTTACTTTATTTTTAAATTAGGTTTTTAGCAAAACAGTACTGTTTTAGTTATAGTTTTGTTTTAGTCTTTTCTTTATTGTTTTTATTAGTTTCAAATTATTTCTTTTGTCACTCTTGAAAAATTTAGTTTTGTTTCTGTTAGTCAACAAAAGAAAATTTTGTTTTATTTAAAAATTGTTTTTCTTAGTTTTGTATGAAAACTTGTTTAGGTCATAATTAGTGTTTCATAAAAGCTTTTTATTTGTTTCTTTTTGCTATTAAAAGTTTACAAAGAATACTTTCTGTTAAAATTAGTTGTTTTATATTTTCTTTTCAGATTATTTATTATGTTGGTATTTCCTTTGATGTTAAATTTTACTTAGGACAAAACTATTTTTGTGTTATGTCTTAGAGTTTTCTTTAGTAGTTTTGTTGTGTAGTTTTCCTTTGTTTTTATTTGGTGTCCCTTGATTTGCATTTTTATTTGTTGGTTTTATTATGAGTGTTAAAATTGTTTGCTAGGATGTTTGCTTATATGAATGCTATGTTTGACTATATAGATTTTCAACGGAGTGACGAATAGTTCTACCAAGTCATTATTCGAGAGTGTTGTTATCTTCATCAACTTACCAGGCAAGTTCACTTTGACCATGCTTTTGTACCTATGTTTTATTGCATTTAGTGACATCTTTGCAACCACCTCCAGTAGTGACATTGAATCCTTGTAGTTGAGTAGTATGCATGAGGCAGGAACCCATCACCCTGTTACCAAGCCCGGACGTTATTTATTTTAATGCTACGCTATAGTAGATGGGGTTGGTATGAGTGCTCGGGAGTGGTGTGAGAATGGAGGATCTACGCCAATGACGATAACTCCATGATGGAATCTGCAAGGATCTGATCTTCAAGGCCTCAAGACTTCAAGACTCGAGACAAGAATTCAATACACACTCATCGGGTGAAGGACGGTTGACGGCACCCGGAGAAACCAAAGTGGTTGGCGGGATGCATGGAGAAGCGCCATGATATCTTGCGGAAAGCTTCACCTGACTCAAAGAGACGGAAGAATACTTCATGCCCGAAGCTTACCTGCAAGCGCAAGTCACTATGGGCTCGCTTGGTTGACCTTAGTGGTGAATCTGGCTGGGACGGTGCTAGCAGATGTAGAACTACGGTAGGATTGGATGAGCACCGGACGGTGGTCGAGGAACTCTTGGAAGACCATGTTTGGTCATCTTGTTCTCAAACACCACAAAGCGAGAACGTAAAAGAGGATCGAATCTTGCGGGTAAAGTGTACAAACCTCCGCAGAGGGTTAAAACCTAATCGATTAGCCGTGTCCCGGTTACGGACAATTTGAGCATCTGGACTTGGACCTATCTCGGAACTCTCAACACCGGATTGATAACTTAATTGTGGGCAACTTATGATGATTTTGGTCTATGAGACATCGGTTGGCGGAACCATGTCATGATAGAAAACTCCATAGTACAGACTTCATTTATTCCTTTGATGTAGGGAAAATAAACCAGCTTTTACGCAAACAAAACTCAGACCCGAGCCACAAAGCCAAATTGCATATAGTATAGTTTTACCATCTGTTTTCTCATGTTGTGATCTTGCGGTACATTCAATGTAATCGACCTACACGGCTGCAATGTATCATGTTGCAGGATTTTCTTCGACGAGTAAGAGTTACGATCTGTGTGGTTACGGTCTACACTCAACCCGCCGATGGCGCTGATGGGACTCCACACCCGCTTGATTGTTTCCGCTGAGTATTATGAGGTATATATCATTTTACGTTATTTATACATGTGATTGCACTTTGATATATACATTGATGTCTTGTGTGTGCAAAGATACCGATCCGTGGATGGCACAGATACACAGAGGCTTGACCGTCTGAGGTCGGGTCGCTACATGAACACTTCCGTGATGATAATTTTGGTATTGCCATGAAAAACTTCTACGACAGCACATGTATGACTATCTTGATTCTGTCATAAAATCGTCATGGATGTACATACATGACAGAAAATGTGACCTACTGTGACAAACACGTATCATCACGGAAGTGTGTTTTTTTGGTAGTGAAGGCGGCATTATGAAAGAGGGTATTAAAGCTTGAGCTTGAGAATGTGTTGGAAATATGCCCTACAGGCAATAATAAAGTGGTTATTATTATATTTCCTTAATCATGATAAAGGTTTCTTATTCATGCTGGAATTTTATCCGATGTGTGAATACACAAGCAAATACCAAGTCCCTAGTATGCCTCTACTAGACTAGCTCGTTGATCAAAAGATGGTTAAGGTTTCCTGACCGTAGACATGAGTTGTCATTTCATAATGGGATCACATCATTAGGAGAATGATGTGATGGACAAGACCCATCCGATAGCTTAGCATATGATCGTTCAGGTTACTGCTACTGCTTTCTTAAATGTGAAATACATATTCCTTTAACCATGAGATCATGCAACTCCCGGATGATATAGTATTATATGAGTTATGTATGTTGGTGATTGAATGTTGTTCGGAGTCCCGGATGAGATCACGGACATGACGAGGAGCTCCAGAATTGTCCGGAGGAAAAGATTGATATATAGGATGGTATGGTTGGGCCAAGGGGTAAGGCTCACGGGGTTTTAGGTCGGTGCAAAAGGAAGTTTTCCGGAGGTCAGGGACCAGACGCCAGGGACCCAGGCGTCTATCCCTGGGCCAGACGCCGAGGCCCATTGCGTCTGGGCCAGATGCTGAGGACCATAGCGTATGGTACTGGAAACCGAGAAGGACTCTTCCTGGTGTTCCGAACCGACTCTGAGGAGGCTCTTTCTCCGAGAAATGACCCTAGGGCTCAACATATAAATAGAGGAGTAGGGCTAGCCCCTGGAGGACACCACGATTGACCAAGCCATGTGCCAGCGACCCCTCTCCCTCTAGTTCGTCCTCCGTCCTTGCCCGTTGTGCTAGTCGAAGCCCTGCGAAATAGTTTCACCACCACTGTAACCACGCCTTCATGCTGCCGGAACTCATCTACTACTTCGCCTCTCTTGTTGGATCAAGCAGGCAAGGACGTCATCGAGCTGAATGTGTGATGAATGCAGAGGTGACGTACGTTTTGTACTTGATTGGGACGGATCGTGAACATGTACGACTACATCAACTGCGTTGATAAACGCTTCTGCTTTTTGATCTACAAGGGTATGTAGATGCTCTCACCCTCTTGTAGCTATGCATCTCCATGGATAGATCTTGTGTGTGTGTAGAATTTTTTTCCATGCAACGTTCCCCATCAGTGGTATCAGAGCCAGGTCTATGCGTAGATGATATGCGGGAGTAGAACACAAAGGAGTTGTGGGCGGTGAGGTTCATATTGCTTCCCACTAATGTCTTATTTTGATCCGGCGGCATTGTGGGATGAAGCGGCCCGTACCAACCTTACATGTCCACGCATATGAGACCGGTTCCACCGACTGACATGCAACTTGTTTTGCATAAAGGTGACTGGCGGGTGTCTGCTTCTCCTACTTTAGTTGAATCGGATTTGACTACGGCCGTCCTTGCAGAAGGTTAAATAGCAACTTGATAATCACCGTTGTGTTTTTGGCGTAGGTAAGAACGGTTCTTGCTAGTTGCCAGTAGTAGCCACGTAAAACTTGCAACAACAAAGTAGAGGACGTCTAACTTGTTTTTGCAGGGCATGCTGTGATGTGATATGGTCAAGATATGATGTGATATATGTTGATGTATGAGATGATCATGTTTTGTAATAAGTTCACGGCTTGCATGTCAATGAGTACGACAATCGGCGGGAGCATTAGGGTTGACTTTAATTACTGTATGACATGCGTGTCAATCACTTACGCGTCATGTAATTGCTTTACTTTATCGCTATGCATTAGCAATCGTTGTAGAAGCAATAGTTGGCGAGATGACCCTGGCGCTACGATGGATATCAAGGTGTCGTGCCGGCGACAGTGTAGATCATGTCGATGCTTTGGAGATGGAGATCAAAAGCACAAGATGAGGATGCCATATCATGTCACATATTTTCGATTGCATGTGATGTTTATCCTTTATGCATCTTATTTTGCTTAGAATGGCAGTAGCACTATAAGATGATCCCTTCACTTAATTTCAAGATAAAAGTGTTCTCCCTGAGTATGCACCATTGCCAAAGTTCGTCGTTTCGAAGAACCTCGTGATGATCGGGTGTGATAGATTCTACGTTCACATACAACGAGTGTAAGCCAGTTTTGCACATGCAGAATACTTGGGTTAAACTTGACGAGCCTAGCATGTACAGACATGGTCTCGGAACACTGGAGACCAAAAGTTCGAACATGAGTCATGTAGTAGATATGATCAACATAGAGATGTTCACCATTGAAGACTACCCCATTTCACGTGATGATCGGACATGGGTTAGTTGATTTGGATCATGTATCACTTAGACAACTTCAGGGATGTTGATTTAAGTGGGAGTTCATTAGTAATTTGATTATTCGAACTAAAATCTATCATGAACTTAGTCTTAATAGTTTTTTGTATATCTATGTTGTAGATCAATGGCCCGTGCTACCGTTCCCTTGAATTTTAATGTGTTCCTAGAGAAAGCTAAGTTGAAAGATGATGGTAGCAATTACACGGACTGGTTCCGTAACTTGAGACTATCCTCATTGTTGCACAGAAGAATTATGTCCTTGATGCACCGCTAGGTGACAGTCCTGCTACAGGTGCTGAAGCAAATGTTATGAATGTCTGGCAAGCTCGATCTGATGACTACTCAATAGTTCAGTGTGCCATGCTTTATGGCTTAGAACTGGGACTTCAAAAGCATTTTGAATGCCACGGAGCATATGGGATGTTCCAAGAGTTGAAGTTAATATTTCAAGCAAATGCCCGGGTTGAGAGATATGAAGTCTCCAACAAGTTATTTAGCTGTAAGATGGAGGAGAACAATTCTGTCAGTGAACACATACTCAAAATATCTGGGTATCATAACCACTTGGCTCGGCTAGGAATTGATCTTCCGGTTGAGACTGTTATTGACAGAGTTCTTCAGTCATTGCCACCCAGCTACAAAGGCTTTGTGATGAACTATAGTATGCAAGGGATGACGAAAATGATTCCCGATCTCTTCGCGATGCTGAAATCGGCGGAGGTAGAAATCAAGAAAGAGCATCAAGTGTTGGTGGTTAACAAGACCACCAGTTTCAAGAAAGAGGGCAAGGGAAAGAAAGGGAACTTCAAGAAGAATGGCAAGAAAGTTGCCACTCCCGTGAAGAACCCCAAAGCTGGACCGAAGCCTGAAACTGAGTGCTTCTACTGCAAAGGAAATGGTCACTGGAAGCAGAACTGCCCCAAATACTTGGCAGATAAGAAGGATGGCAATGTGAACAAAGGTATATTTGATATACATGTTATTGATGTGTACCTACTAATGCTCGTAGTAGCGCCTGGGTATTTGATTTTGGTTCGATTGCTCATATTTGTAACTCGAAACAGGAGCTATGGAATAAACGAAGATTGGCTAAGGACAAGGTGATGAAGCGCGTCAGGAATGGTTCCAAGGTTGATGTTATTGCCGTTGGCACATGACCTCTACATCTACCTTCGGGATTAGTTTTAGACCTCAATAATTGTTATTTGGTGCCAGTGTTGAGCATGAACATTATATCTGGATCTTGTTTATTGCGAGTGGGTTATTCAGTTAATTCAGAGAATAATGGTTGTTCTATTTATATGAGTAATATCTTTTATGGTCATGCACCTTTGATGAATGGTATATTCTTGTTGAATCTCAATTGTAGTGATACACATATTCATAATATAGATGCCAAAAGATGCAAAGTTGATAATGATAGTGCAACATACTTGTGGCACTGTCGTTTAGGACATATTGGTGTAAAGAGCATGAATAAACTCCATGCGGATGGACTTTTAGAATCACTTGATTATGAATCATTTGATACATGCGAACCATGCATCATGGGTAATATGACTAAAACTTATTCTCCGGAACAATGGAGCGAGCTAATGACTTATTGGGAATAATACATACCGATGTATGCGGTTCGATGAGTGTTGAAGCACGCGGCATGTATCATTATTTTCTAACCTTCACAGATGATTTAAGTCGGTATGGGTACATCTACTTAATGAAACACAAGTGCAACACATTTGAAAAGTTCAAAGAATTTCAGAGTGAAGTGGAGAATCATCGTAACAAGAAAATAAAGTTTCTATGATCTGATCATGGAGCGAATATTTGAGTTACGAGTTTTGCCTTCATTTAAGACAATGTGGAATCGTTTCACAACTCACGCCACCTGGAACACCACAGCGTAATGGTGTTTCTAAACGCCATAACCATAATTTATTAGATATGGTGTGTTCTGTGATGTCTCTTACCGATTTGCCTTTATCATTTTGGGGTTATGCATTAGAGACAGCCGCATTCATGTTAAATAGGGCACCATTTAAATCCATTGAGACGACAATGTATGAACTATGGTTTGGCAAGAAACGTAAGTTGTGGTTTCTTAAAGTTTGGGGATGCGACGCTTATGTCAAAAGGCTTCAGCCTGATAAGCTCGAACCCAAAGCGGAGAAGTGCGTCTTCATAGGATACCCTAAAGAAACCGTTGGTATACCTTCTACCACAGATCCGAAGGAAAGATCTTTGTTGCTAAGAATGGGTCATTTTTAGAGAAGGAGTTTCTCTCGAAAGAAGCGAGTGGGAGGAAAGTAGAACTTGATGAGGTAGTTGTACCTTCTCTCGAATTGGAAAGTAGCACATGAGAGAAAACCGTTCCCGTGATGCCTACACCAACTAGAGAAGAAGCTAATAATAATGATCATGAAACTTTGGATCAAGTTACTACTGAACCTCGTAGGTCGACCAGAACACGACCACACCAGAGTGGTACAGTAATCCTGTCCTGGAAGTCATGTTGTTAGACAACGGTGAACCTTCGAACTATGAAAAAGCTATGATGAGCCCAGATTCCGAAAAATGGCTTGAGGCCATGAAATCTGAGACATGATCCATGCATGAGAACAATGACTTTGGTGGACTTGCCCGATGATCGGCAAGCCATTGAGAATAAATGGATCTTCAAGAAGAAGACGAACGTTGATGGTAATATCGCTGTCTACAAAGTTCGACTTGTCGCAAAAGGTTTTCGGCAAGTTCATGGGGTTGACTATGATGAGACTTTCTCACCCGTAGCGATGCTTAAGTAGGTCTGAATCATGTTAGCAATTGCGCATTTTTTGATTATGAAATCTGGCAAATGGACATCAAAACTGCATTCCTTAACGGGTTTCTTAAAGAAGAGTTGTATATGATGCAACCAGAAGGTTTCGTCGATCCTAAAGGTGCTAACAAAGTGTGCAAGCTCCAGCGATCCATCTATGGACTGGTGCAAGAATCTCAGAGTTGGAATATACGCTTTGATGATGTGATCAAAGCATATGGTTTTATACAGACTTACGGAGAAGCCTGTATCTACAAGAATGTGAGTGGGAGCTCTATAGCGTTTCTGGTTTTATATGTGGATTACATATTACTGATTGGAAACGATATAGAATTTCTGGATAGCATAGAAGGATACTTGAATAAGAATTTTTCAATGAAAGACCTCGGTGAAGCTACTTAAATATTGGGCATCAAGATCTATAGGGATATATCAAGACGCTTAATAGGACTTTCACAAAGCACATACCTTGGCAAAGTTCTAAAGAATTTCAAAATGGAGCAGTCAAAGAAAGGGTTCTTGCCTGTCTTGCAAGGTGTGAAATTGAGTCAGACTCAAAGCCCGACCACAACAGAAGATAGAGAGAAAATGAAAGGCATTCCCTATTCCTCAGCCATTGTTTCTATTATGTTGTGTACCAGACCTGATGTGTGCCTTGCCATAAGTTTGGCAGGGAGGTACCGAAGTAATCCAGGAGTGGAGCATTGGACAGTGGTCAAGAATATCCGAAGTACCTGAAAAGGACCAAGGATATGTTTCTCGTTTAGGGAGGTGACGAAGAGCCCGTCGTAAAGGGTTGCGTCGATGCTAGGTTTGACACAGATCCGGATGACTCTAAGTCACAAACCGGATACGTTTCTATATCGAATGGTGGAGCTGTTAGTTGGTGCAGTTCCAAGCAGAACATTGTCGCGGGTCTACGTGTGAAGCGGAGTACATAGCTGCTTCAGAAGCGGCACATGAAGGAGTCTGGATGAAGGAGTTCATATCCGATCTGGGTGTAATACCTATTACATCGGGTCTAATGACAATCTTTTGTGACAACAGTGGAGCAATTGCCTTAGCGAAGGAATCCAAGTTTCACAAGAGAACCAAACACATCAAGAGATGCTTCAACTCCATTCGTGAAAAGGTCAAGGATGGAGGCATAGAAATTTGCAAAGAACATACGGATCTCAATGTGGCAGACCCGTTGACTAATCCTCTTCCGCGGGCAAAACATGATCAACACCAAGACTCCATGGGTGTTAGATTCATTACAATGTAATCTAGACTATTGACTCTAGTGCAAGTGGGAGACTGTTGGAAATATGCCCTCGAGGCAATAATAAAGTGGTTATTATTATATTTCCTTAATCATGATAAAGGTTTATTATTCATGCTAGAATTGTATTGATTGGAAACTTAAATACATGTGTGAATACATAAGCAAATACCAAGTCCCTAGTATGCCTCTACTAGACTAGCTCATTGATCAAAAGGTAGTCAAGGTTTCCTGACCATAGACATGAGTTGTCATTTGATAACGCGATCACATCATTAGGAGAATAATGTGATGGACAAGACCCATCCGTTAGCTTAGCATATGATCGTTCAGGTTACTGCTACTGCTTTCTTAAATGTCAAATAAATATTCCTTTGACCATGAGATCATGCAACTCCCGGATACCGGAGGAATACCTTGTGTGCTATCAAACGTCGCAATAGAACTGGGTGATCATAAAGATGCTCTACATGTATCTCTGAAGGTGTCTGTTGAGTTGGCGTGAATCAAGACTGGGATTTGTCACTCCATATGACAGAGAGGTATCTCTAGGCCCTCTCGGTAATACAACATCACAAGAAGCTTGCAAGCAAAGTGACTAAGGAGTTAGTTGCAAGATGATGTATTACGGAACGAGTAAAGAGACTTGATGGAAATGAGATTGAACTAGGTATGGGGATACCGACAATCAAATCTCAGGCAAGTAACATACTGATAGACAAAGGGAACTATGTATGTTGTCATAAAGGTTCGACCAACAAAGATCTTCGTAGAATATGTAGGAACGAATATGGGCATCCAGGTCCCGCTATTGGTTATTGAACTAAGAAGCGTCTCGGTCATGTCTACATCATTCTCGAACCCGTAGGGTCCGCACGCTTAACGTTTGTTGACGATATAGTATTTTATGAGTTATGTATGTTGGTGATCGAATGTTGTTCGGAGTCCCGGATGAGATCACGGACATGACGAGGAGCTCCGGAATGGTCTGGAGGTAAAGATTGATATATAGGATGGTATGGTTGGGCCAAGGGGTAAGGCCCACTAGGTTTTAGGTCTGTGCAAAAGGGAGTTTTGCGGAGGTCAGGGACCAAACGCCAGGGATCTGGCCCTGGGCCAGACGCTGAGGCCCATGGCGTCTGGGCCAGACGCCGAGGACCGTGGCGTCTGGTATTGGAAACCAAGAAGGACTCTTCCTTGCGTTCCAAACCGACTTTGAGGACGCTCTTTCTCCATGAAACGACCCCAGGGCCCAACATATAAATAAAGGAGCAGGGCTAGCCCCTGGGGGACACCACGATTCACCAAGCCGTGTGCCGACGCCCCCTCTCCCTCTAGTTCGTCCTCCTTCCATGTCCGTTGTGCTTGTCGAAGCCTTGCGGAATAGTTTCACCACCACCATCACCACGCCGTCGTGCTGCCGGAACTCATCTACTACTGCGCCTCTCTTGCTGGATTGAGAAGGCGAGGACGTCATCGAGCTGAACATGTGCTGAACATGGAGGTGTCGTACGTTTGAACATGTGCTGAACATGGAGGTGTCGTACGTTTGATACTTGATCGGGACGGATCGTGAAGATGTACGACTACATCAACCGCGTTGATAAATGCTTCCGCTTTGCGATCTACAAGGGTATGTATATGCTCTCCCCCCTCTCGTAGCTGTGCATCTCCATGGATAGATCTTGCATGTGCGTAGAAAATTTTTGTTTTCCATGCAACGTTCCTCATCAGAATGATGATCTAAGGAAGGAAAATTTTAGCCTCAGACGCAAGTTGGAGAAAAAGACCACCTCATCACCACCGCCTCCATCTTCATCACCAAAGAAGGAGACTTGAGTACACGGGTATGGGCACTCCCCTTGGCTTGTGCCAAGCTTGGGGGAAATGCCCTGATATTGTAACACTGTCGGCGTTCTGGGAACGGGGGTCCCCAGACTTGCCTGCCTGCGGCCCACGGCGTGGCTGAGCTAGCAGGCCCTACGGCCCATCTTCATCAACAAGGCATCCAAGACCCTCGCGAGGGGCCAAGCCTCGCGAGGCGGACGACGCAAGACCTCCTCAGGAGCGGCCAAGCCAGGCAGGCTCACGAGGAGTGGAGATATCAAGGCGGGGCAAACCTCACGAGGCCCTTGTGACGTGAGCCATGATGATCGACACCAGGCGGGCGCCAGCACGCGCAGCATCCTTGTTTCCTCTTTGGTGCTAAGGAGGCCAGCGCAGGCGAGGAGTACCGAGGCATCAGGCAAAGGTTGCTATATTGGTGCAACGAGACCAAGACCAGGAGGACGGCAAGACGGAGGTCATCGTGGAGACCGAGACGACGTCACCACCAGATCTTTTCGTAGGAGAAGACCACTTTTGTCAGGATAGCTTGTACTAGCTGTCCCCCTTCAAACTTGCCCGCCGTTGTTGGCTCCCTTCCCGCTCATTATTTGGGAAGAGGTCCAAGGCCTCTATAAATAGGTCTAGCCACCACAGTAGTAGGACAACTCGAACAGATCGAAAGCCAACACTAGCACAAGACCACCTCAACCTCAGGAGGATGTTCTTCCCCTTGTACTGTTCTTCATCAGCCCAAGAGGCAATCCACCACCACCACACTGGAGTAGGGTGTTACACCAAAACGGTGGCCCGAACCAGTATAAATCCCGTGTCTTTCTGTGTTGCGAGTTCGTCGAGTTCGTCCGTGAGATCTTAGCGAGCTAGGGCGTAGATCGGTAGGAGGGAAAGACTTCGCGCGCACCCCCGGTGTTGAACCTTAAGGGTTTGCCGAACCCCACATCCAACATTTGGCGCGCTGTAGGTGCGCCATAACCTCCTTCCATCGCCTGCCGCCCGCTGCTCCATCGTCTCCATGGCGGACGCCGTCGTGTTCGAGCCGAGCGCTATTACTACCACCGCTCGCGTTGCTCAGACAGCTCCCGTCAGCGGGCCACCTCGTCGTTCTCCGTCTCCCGCCGCCAACGCTGCCACCGGCCCGGCGGGGAACGAGCAGCAGGCATCCTCGCTGCAACCTTCCTGCCGCACCGCCACACCATCGCTAACCCCGGCCGGTTCTTCGTCTCACGCACGCCTCACTCCCATGGAGGCACATGCCGCACTCCTCGCCGCAAATGAACTCCTGCGCTACCGCCCAGTCGACAACCTCTACGAGGAGTGGCTCGACCCGTCGCCGAGCTCATCCGCGCCGCAGGGGGTTCCCTGCTGCCATCCCTCTCTCTACCTCACCCTCAGCTAGCCACGGGCGATGAGGCTCATGGCGCGCCTCCACCACCTCTGCCCTAAGACGGTGCATTGGCACCAAGGTGCGCGGCCCCACGGCGTGATCCACCACGCCCGGTGCCCGCGCGCGAGGAAAAAAGCTGCCAAGAAATCCCGCGGCCGCGAGAAGCTGCACTTGCGCTCCCCGCGCCGCCTCGTCAAGACCGCGCGCCGCCCGCAGCGGCGCCGCGTGGACCTCGTCAAGATCCATGCTGCCTGCCAGCGGGCGCCATGGACCTCGTCAAGACCAAGCTCCACCTCCGAGGCGGGCACCAGCGACCACAACTGGCTGCCGCGCTTTCACCCCCGAGTTGTGTAGCGTTGCTTGGCCAGGCAAGTTCAAGCCAGATCTGCCTCCTCGCTACGATGACACCGCCGACCCCGCGGAGTTCCTGCAGCTCTATGAGCTGAGCATCGAAGCAGCTAACGACGATGAGAAAGTCATGGCAAACTGGTTTCCCCTGGCTCTCAAGGATGGGGCCCGCTCCTGGCTCCTGAACATGCAGCACGGCTCGATCTCCTCCTGAGATGAGATGCGCGACCGCGTCGTCGCCAACTTCCAGGGCACTCGCGACCGCCCGCCGGCCGCGGGTGACCTGCACCGCATCAAGCAACAACCGGGAGAGACCCTCCAAAAGTACATCCAGCGCTTCAACAACACCCGCCTCAAGATCCCCAAGGTCACGGATGAGGCCATCATCTCCGCATTCTCCGACGGCGTCCGTGGCGTCAAGATGAAGGAAGAGCTCGCTATCCACGAGGAGCTCTACACATCTCAGGAGCTGTTCAACCTGGCGACCAAGTGCGCAAGAGCTGAGGAGTGGCGCCTCTCTCTCGTCGAGCTGCCAGCTGCAGGAGCGGAGGAGAAGAAGGCCAAGGCCAAGGACGTGAAGCGCAAGGAGGCAGTGGTGCTCGTAGCGGAGCCCGACACCAAGCAGGGCAGAGATCAGCCCGAGTCATCCAAGAACGGTCGACCGTTCTGCGCCTTCCACAACCTGAACACCCACAACAACAGCGACTGTCAAGAGCTCAGAGCCATATTGGAAGGACGCTTCGGTCGACGCCCCGAGCGCAATGACCGGGGCTACGGCCGTGGAGGAGGACGTGGAGACGGACGCTGGGACGACAGTGTCCCGTGCCAGGTGTGGCGCGATAGGCCTCGTGAGGACCGCTGGCAGGACCATCCTCGCGAGGGCGCCTGGAGTGACCAGCCTCGCGAGGATCGCCCCCAAGGCAACATCGGTCTTCCCCCGCTGCCGCCACCGAGAAGGAACGACGACCACCATCAGGATGAGGGGGCTGGCGGCTTCCAGGAGCCGCGTGCAATCGCCTGCATCTTGGGCGGCGCCCAGGCCCCAGCCTCTCAGCGCATCTTCAAATAGTTCGCTCGTGAGGTGAAAGCGGTGCTCCCCAAGCTCGAGGCCACGTGCCCGCTCAAGTAGTCCCAATGCGCCATCACTTTCAACTCGACAGATCAGCTCAAGTGCGTGGACACTGCCGGCGCCCCGATGTTGTGTTCCCCAGTCATCTGCAATGTGCAGGTTACCAAGACCCTCATAAACGGCGGCGCATGGCTCAACGTCATGTCCGTCGACACATTAGACAATCTCCAAGTGCCATACGAGCAGCTCCATCCAACCAAACCTTTCTCAGGAGTGACCGACGGCTCCACCACACCGATAGGGCAAGTCCGCCTGCCTGTCACCTTCGGAGAATGCAAGAACTACCGCACCGAACTCATCGACTTCGATGTCACGCACATCCGCCTGCCGTACAACGCCATCCTCGGGTATCCGGCCCTGGCCAAGTTCATGGCAGTCACCCACCACGGCTACAGCGCCCTCAAGATGCCGGGAAGCGGAGGAATCATCACGGTCCCGTGTGAAGAAAGAGATGCGGTGTGCTCCCTTGAGCGCGCCTTCCAAGCTGCAGCAATCGACGACCCTGACAGCAGAAGTGAGGGCCCTCTGGAGGCCATCCCCAAGAAGAAGCTGCTGCGCCGCGCAGGACCTCGGGAGGATGGCCACGCGGCAGGAGCCTCATCAGGATCAGCGTCCATCCCAGGGGCGCCTCCCTCCATCGCATAGGAAGACGCGCCCGGAGCCCTCCTCGGACAGGGCTCAGGGGTTCTCTTCTGGAGGGCCTCAGACCTTGCCAACCTCATGAGGGAGGCGTTTGGGCACCACTTGGAGGCGTGCTCACAAGCACGTGACCTCGGAGAGAGCACAGGGCAAGGAGTGCCCACCACTCAGGAGTTCATCACCAAGACCACTCAGGAACTGCAAGAAGCAAGAGCCATGCGCGGCAACAGCCGCTCACGAGGCGCAACTCCCCATCCTGGCGAGGATGCTGGGTTGCGTGCCTGCATCGACGTCCTCGGTTTCAACAGGGCCGCATCTCAAGAGCGCTTCTGGCCATCGCGTGTGGGCCACTGCGAGGGCCCGCCACACAGCTACGTCTGCATGCCCTTCGGCTTGCCGAGCGTGGCGTCAGCCTATCACCGCAACATGCGGCGTGTCCTGGCGGCTCAGGAGGCCAGGTACCAGGCCGTCCTGGAGGATATGGAGACTGTCTTCAGGGAGCCTCCCGAGCCCCCAGAGCCTCCCGAGGCTCAGCGCTCCGGTGGCTTGTGAGGAGCCGCTCTTTTGATGCACGCCTTCAGCTGCACCAACCCTACTTCATCTACAGAACCAGGTGACATCTTCCAAGCTCGTTTAGCTGGGAGCACCCCTCGGGGGCCACATGGGTCCGACCCTGTGGCATGTATCCCTTTTGCTTATGACTTTAGCTTACCTTGTTGGGGGCGCCCCACGGGCTGCATCATCCCCAAGCCGCTCGGGCCAGACCCAGAGGCATGTATCTTCCTGCATTTACCTAAGTTGATCTGCTTTCCATACTTAACCTGCCCACGGCTATCGTCTGCTCGATCACCGCCCACCACGGGTCTGCTTATCCTATGCAATTCGCTTGCGCGTTAAAAGGGGGGCTCCTGAGCATCGCGACTCAAGAGCTCTTACTGGCTCTCCAGCCCTCACCCCCTGGCCTTGACCACACCATCGCGACCTGGCATACCAGCGGCGGCTGAGCTCGCTCGAGGGCCGGGACCTGAGGACGTAGAGTGCTTGCATCTAACCGCCTTGCAGGAACACACAACCACCAAGACTCAAGACCAGGCGCAACCCGCCTTGAGGTAGGGCCTGTGAGTCCCGCGCTGGCTCATGAGTGCCCAGATACACCTCGCAGCCCTGTCGTGCAAGCCACGTGTCCGGGCGGGGCTGTACATGCCCCGGGGGCTCCTCCTGGAGGCCCCCCATCCCACGCCCAAGTGGAAGCACCATGCTTCACGCTGGCTGTCTACACTGCCGAGGAGCGGCTATGCCCGTGCACAAGCGGAAGCACTATGCTCCGCGCTGGTGATAAACAACTGAGGGCGGCCCCACGGTCGTACCAACCTTGGGGAGCCCAGAGCTCAGCGCCCAGCATCACCACAAAGCCTCCCATCGGGAGAGCCGCACGAGGGGGCTGGGCACGGGGGCTGTGCTCGGGTCACGCCCAAGCGCACGCCACCCAACGAGGTCTCCCGGACCTGGGCGTCGCGCGCCCCTCCTGAGGCCTCAGTGAGGGCAGGTATGGAAATTGTTTGCACGTCAAGGGGGACTCCTGAGCATCGCGACTCAAGAGCCTAACTGGTCACGTAGCCCCTCACTCCTTGGTTCGTCCCGGTCTCCGGTCGGCTCAATGGCAGTTGAGGTATGCGCGGGGCCAGGCTCTGCCGACGTAGAACATTAATTTATCCTTACGAACTCTCCCTATATGTTGTTTGCGCGTCATGGGGGACTCCTGAGCATCGCGAATCAGGAGCCTAACTGGTCACGTAGCCCTCACTCCTTGGTCCGTCCTGGTCTCCGATCGGCCCAATGGCGGTTGAGGTATGCGCGGGGCCGGGCTCTGCCGACGCAGAACGCAAAGCAAATAGGAAGGAAATCACAAAATCTCGAAGCAAATATTACAAACACATTGTCCTCACGACATCAAATGAAAAGTCTAAATGCCTCCACGAGGCCTGATACATGTTGCAGGAATGAAACGAGAAGAATAGCCGCGGGTCAACCCTGGACATCGCCATCGCCTGCGGAAGGTGCTCCTCTGTGGGTAACGTTGTTCTCACCTTCACCACCAGCCACAGGATCGGCGGCATCGCCAGACAAAGGGGCGGAGACGAAGCCGCGGAACTTCTTAAGCAAGGCCTCCACTTGACCTTGTACAGCTGGGGCGGCGGCTTCATAGTGATCTTCAGCCACGGGCTCCAGCAGTTCGTCCAGGCGAGCGTTGGGGTCACGGAGGTGCAGATGGCTGAAGACGCGAGTCACTGCAGCCGAAGACAGGACGCGAGCTTCTGCCTCCGCCATGGGACCGAGGCCATCAACGACCTCCTCAAGCACCTTCACCAAGAGAGGAAGCAGCCAGGCGGGGCCGTCCTCATCAGTGGCCAGCGACTTCTCCAGGTCGTGCTCGTAGAGCGTCTTCAGCACCTTGCGAGATCTCTTCTCGAGTTCGGCAAAAGCCGCGCGGTCTTCGGTCAGGACTCGCGCCCTGACGTCGAGATCGGCCTCCCTCGTCTTCGCCTTCCGCTCCAGCTCTTCCAACCGGTCGCGCTCATCGGCCTGCGCCGTCCCCAACTCCGCCCGCTCAGCATCACGGTTCTTGATGGCTTCCTCTCGGGCCTTCATCTCCTCCTCATTCGCTTGGTGGCAGCACGCTTCTTCGGCATGCTTGTCATGCAGGCTCTGCAACTCGTCCTCTAGCGCCCGACAGTGGTCACATGCGGCCTTGGTGTTTTTCAACGCTGTCTCACGATCAGCTGCGGCGTTGGTGGCACTCTGCTTCTCCTTCTCAGAAGCCGCAGTGGCCTGGCCCAGCACCGCACGAACAGCCAAGTCGGAGTGGAGCCAGCCTGAGGCCAGCTCCAGGCGCCCGGCCACAAGGCGCGAGTCCGCGCTCAGGAGATCCGCCTGCAACTGGGTCATCTCCGAAAGAGCATGTTCCAGAGCAGCAGCAGGAGCAGAAGAACCAGGGAGTGGAGGTGCAGCAGTGGGAGGAAGCGACATCTTCACCAGGGCTTGGGAGATCACGGGTTCCGGAGCAGCTGGGACCTCATTAGCCCCGCCAAGTGTCGGCACCTCCAGAGCCAGCGGGGCCATGGGGGCTGATTCCACGCGGCAATGTTCCTCTTGGCCCCGCGAGAACGACTGGGCTGGGGAGATGCGAGTGCTGCTGCCTCCTTTCTCTGCGGAGGGAGGCACGACTGCCGTATCCTCCTTCCTCTTCTTCGCCGAAGATGTCGGCCTGATCAACCAAGGGCGA
Source organism: Aegilops longissima (assembly GCA_021605205.1). Taxonomy (NCBI): domain Eukaryota; kingdom Viridiplantae; phylum Streptophyta; class Magnoliopsida; order Poales; family Poaceae; genus Aegilops; species Aegilops longissima. The sequence goes on along the minus strand of CM038677.1, from coordinate 226,201,001 downwards.
GCGTTAGGAAATAACGAGTACCAGCAGGGATAAGGCGAAGCTCGAGGCACCTACCGGTCCACCACGAAGTACTCCACCTTCCGCTTGGGGAGCTTGAAGCCTAAAAGCGTCGGGACCTGTGGAGTAGGCGTGCGGGCTTCGGCGGCAGCAGGCGGAGCAGTGGCAGGGCCGAAGCCAGCGCCAGGAGGCGTCGGGGCAGTGGCGGCATCGCGAGGCACCAGCGACGACCTGCCCCTTGTTGGGATGAGGGGTTGCTCCCTCACTTCCTGGCGGGCGTCGACCTCGGCGTCGTCAGGCAAGGTGCGGAGGATCTCGTCCTTGCTCGGAGGGAAATTCACCCCCACCTCTTCCAAAGTCTTCTCCGAGTCCACCTCCTCTTCCCCCTCCCCGCGGGACTCGTCAGAGAACACCTCCACCAATTTTGGTGCTGCAAGAACCCCTGGGAGCGCCGGCGGCACCAGCCCGCGCACGTCAAAGGTCGGCCTGGAGGCGACGAATTCCTCCCGATCCCTACACTGGAACAGGAGAATGAAGGCGCTTGGCGGGTACTCCTGGTTGTCCCCAACTATGAGGCGCAGAACAACAGCCAATTCATCGTCAGGCAGGGCCCCCGGCCTCAGGCGGGCCTTGTTTCCCTCTTCTTCGAGATCCCACAGGGGGCGCGCGCGCGCCTGGAGCGGGCCACTCGCAGCGTCAAGAACTCCCTCAGGAGCATAAGCCCCGTCACCTTGGCCGCCCTCGCATTGCTCGGCTTCAGGTCGGTCACCATCTGCCCCAACACTAGTGATGCCCGCTAATCGGCGAGCTCCGCCTTGGGCCACCCCCTGTTGGAAGAGGGCGCCGCCGTTGGCAACGCCAGGCGTGGATCAGCATGCTTGGCATCCATCATGACCCATTTGGATCGGATGTTGTCGGCCCTCTTCCCGGTGCTCGAGATCGAGTTGGCCTTGCCGCATGCGACGAAGTTAGCGCATCCGGAGATGTGACCCTCGCTGACACGAAGGAAGAAGAAATGGCGCAGTAACGCCATGGACGGCATCACGCCTAGGTACGCCTCACAGTAGTAGGAGAAGATGGACAGGAGGGGGACAGAGTTGAGATGAAGATGCAACGCCTGCAGACCATAGTGGTCGAGGACTTCATAAAAGAAATCAGAGAAGGGAGGAACCAACCCGACGGCGACACCTCTCGAGAAGAAGGGAAAGAAGGTGCTTGCTCCGGCACATCGGAGGCAAGCCGGAGCTCGGTTGCCCCCCACTCATTGCTCTCGCCCGCCATCAGCAGGCGCACGGAGGCGAGGCTTTTCTCCGTGACGGTGGGCGCCTCACGGGTCGGCTCATACCAAGCCGGTGCTGAGGAAGTCTTGACTTTGCGCGGCGCCATGGATTGCGGGTGCATGATGAGATTGGAGCGGATCTAGAGGTAGCGGTGGCGAGCAACAAGGAAGGGGATCTGGAGCGAGGCAAGGAAGAAGCAATGAAGGCAAGTGCTGCCTGCGCCAGCCTTTTGTCAGGTCAAGCAGTTGCCGAGGCAGCGTGGGGAAGCGGAGACGCCCACGTCCAATCAACCGCCACGCGTCAGCCGCATGCTTTTGGGGCCCGTGGTGCTCCGAACTTGACCCTTGGCTTCGCCGTGAAGCCAAGCCCGAGCGCACCTTGGGCCTGGGGGCTACTGTCGGTGTTCTGGGAACGGGGGTCCCTAGACTTGCCTGTCGGCGGCCCACGGCGTGGCTGAGCTAGCAGGCCGTACGACCCATCTTCATCAACAAGGCATCCAAGACCCTCGCGAGGGGCCAAGCCTCACGAGGCGGACGACGCAAGACCTCCTCTGGAGCGGCCAAGCCAGGCAAGCTCACAAGGAGCGGAGATAGCAAGGCGGGGCAAACCTCACGAGGCACTCATGACGTGAGCCATAACGATCGACACCAGGTGGGCGCCAGCGCGTGCAGCGTCCTTGTTTCCTCTTTGGTGCTAAGGAGGCCAGCGCAGGCGAGGAGTACCGAGGCATCAGGCAACAGTTGCTATATTGGTGCAACAAGACCAAGACCAGGAGGACGGCAAGATGGAGGTCATCGTGGAGCCCGAGACGGCGTCACCACCAGAGATTTTCGCAGGCGAAGACCACTTTTGTCAGGATAGCTTGTACTAGCTGTCCCCCTTCAAACTTGCCCGCCGTTGTTGGCTCCCTTCCCGCTCATTATTTGGGAAGAGGACCAGGGCCTCTATAAATAGGTCTTGCCACCACAGTTGTAGGACAACCTGAACAGATCGAAAGCCAACACTAGCACAAGAACACCTCAACCTCAGGAGGTTGTTCTACCCCTTGTATTGTTCTTCATCAGCCCAAGAGGCAATCCACCACCACCACACTGGAGTAGGGTATTACACCAAAACGGTGGCCCGAACCAGTATAAATCCCGTGTCTTTCTGTGTTGCGAGTTCGTCGAGTTCGTCCGTGAGATCTTAGCGAGCTAGGGCGTAGATCGGTAGGAGGGAAAGACTTCACGCGCACCCCAGTGTTTGAACCTTAAGGGTTTGCCGGAACCCCACATCCGACAATCACCATCACTTTTATTACCTTTACCTATCTTAGTTCGATCCTTAGCTATTTCGTGATTTAGTTGCTTAAAATTTTAGTATGATCTATTTTTGAGTGCTAGTTTCATGGTCTATGTATCTACGTAGTCGAGTGAGAGTTATATAATAAAGTTTTGTTTGAGTTTTTACTTCTTTGCTTTTATGTTTCAATCAAAATAAAAGAAAATAATGAAAAAGATCATATGGTAATCTTATGGTAAATAATGACATCACATAAGGAAAAGTATAAGTGATAAAATTTGTTGAAAGTTGACAAACATAGCATTGGTCAATAATGCAATTCATGAAAGAATTAATAAGGGAAGTGAAAATTCACATGCAAATACATTATCTTCGACATATTTTAAGATTGTGAGCCCCCACTAAATGACTTATGCCAAATTGTTGACGTTGGACAAGGAAGACAACGTAATGATTTATGTTTGTTCGTATTCACATAGAAGTTATATTGTCATAGATCCTTCAACATGTGGTGCTTGCTCAATATCTTTGCTAGCCAAAAATCTGCACTAAGTAGAGATACTACTTGTGCATCCAAAACCTTAAAACCCAAATCATGTTTTGAGAGTCCAACATACCTACCTATGGATTGAGTAAGATCCTTCAAGTAAGTTGCATCGGTGCAAAAAGACAAAAAATAAAATGCCTACAAATGTATTTGATCCTTTAGTGTAAGGGAAAATAAGCATTGTACGAACTTGTGATGGAAAAGTTATAAAAGTGACGGACTGCATAATAAAGGTTGCTATCATAAGGGGCAATATAATGTGACGTTCTTTTGCATTAAGAGATTGTGCATACAAAACTAAAAAGCGAATGACAACCTCTACTTCCCTCTGCGAAGGGCCTATCTTTTACGTTTATGCAAGAGTCAAAGTATTTTCCTCTATTCCTTTTTATTTTTCTCTTTGGCAAGCATCATGTGGTGGGGAAAGATCTAGGCACATATACCCGGTTGGGTATGAGTGAGCATGAGTTATTATTGTTGACCTCACCCTTGAGGTGAATAAGTTGGGAGGCGAAACTATAAGCCCCTATCTTTCTATGTGTCCGGTTGAAACTTTTTGCTCATATATATGTTGTGAGTGTTAGCAATCATAGAAGACTAAATGATGGTTGAGTATGTGGACTTACCAAGAGGCTCCGATATGAGACCCTTCCTGAAAATATGATGAATTGTAGTTGAAAAGTTGACTCAGAACATAGTTTGTTGGTTTTCAATAAGGTTTATGCTTTTTACTTTGATGTTGTGATGAATTGTTACTTGTTCATGAGAAGCTATATAATAAAGTTTGTTGATGTTATAATGGGCATGATGCTACTATGTCCATATTTTGTTTTTATCAACACCTCTCTCTCTAAACATGTGGACATGATTTTCGATATCGGCTCTCGCTTGAGGACAAGCGAGGTCTAAGTTTGGGGGAGTTGATACGTCCATTTTGCATCATGTTTTACCTGCGCCTTCTTCCTCCTTGGCTTATCCATCTCCGCGAACTCGAGCTCCAGCGCCCAAGTCCGCACTTCTCACCTCAACCTTCTCCAACTATGTCCAGAGCGGGAGGCAAGTGGATGGCCTCCTCCGTCACGGAGGGGCAGATCCAGAAGCTGCGCTATGCCGGATATCTGTCCAGCTGAAGAGGTAAGTGATTTCACCACTTGTTTTCCATAGTTTGGCTCTATGCGGGATCTAAACTCCCCTTTCCTTTGATAGGAATGGCTGGCGAAGGCCGAACAGATTACCTGTCTGGCCCCATTGCCAGAGGACCCAGCGAACGCCCGCCTAACGGGGCTGCTGGCTCCGGCACCCCACTTGGTGCCGGAGAAGAAGGCCAAGAAGACGGCCACGGGGACTTGGAAGAGTTCCCGTTTTCAGGTGCTATCGGATGATGAATCCGAGGCCGACTCCTCCCACCAAGGTGAGGGGGAGAAGAAGAAAGCCTCTCCCAGCCGGGGAGGAAAGAGGAAGGCCTCCCCAACAAGGAGGCCAAGGGTCCAAGAAGGAAAAGCTCCTTCTCCGGACTGCTCCGCCAACGCCAAAGGACGATTTATTTAAGATCGCATCCAAGGGCCAAGCCCTCGGCGAGATCGTAAGTATCCGGACTCCGGAATAACTTCAAGGTTTTTATTTTCGCCACATAATGTCTTTCTAATGCCGCATACAACCCTGCAGTCCGCCCAAGGATGATCTTCCCGCTTGCCGAAGCGGGTCCTTGCGCGCGTCGGATATGGATTCCTTCCGATCGCGCCCACCCTGCGTGCCGCTGACGACGCCGAGGTGGGATCCTAGAAAAGGACCCACCAGGAGGAGGAGGCCCCGGAGGTGTCACAGACACCTCCCGGACTGCACGGACTCAGCCCCGAGGCCACAAAGTGGCCTCGAGTCCGGCGGGCGCACCCTTCAGAAGAAGGGCAAGATCGAGACGCGGCTGCCTCCGCCCAACCGGAGGTGCCGGATATTTGCTGGAGGCGCCAACAGCGCCCATCGAAGAGGAACACCGCATTGTTATGAGTGCGGTGATTCAAGGTTCAGCTCACCAAGAGCGGGCTGACCAAAGCTCGCAGAGCCTTCTAACAAGGCTTTGAGGTATGAAATTTCAATATATGTAGAATGGTACCGCATAGACAGTAGCCCCCGATGCTCGGTTCAGTGTTCGGAAAGAAAAGCCGGACGAGGATCTTTAGAAAGATAAACGCAGGAGTCATATAAAGGATATGTCAATATGGGGTTGCAGTTGTGTCTGCTGACCTCCGCCAAGACCGATCAAGGAGGTCAATACTTTGAAGGAAACCTCGAGCGGTCCGAGAACGAAGCTCGCCATGCCAAGAAGCAGCTCAAGGAAAAAGAAGGTGAGTAATACCTTATAAAATTGTACCTTCATGTAAAAGGATTTGGTTGCAAAAAAATGACAAGGATAACGTGGTGTTGTAGGGGCCACTAACGAGGTGGCAACCTCGAAGGAGGCGGTGGCGCGCCGAACGCAATGCGGGCGGAGCGCACCAAGCGAGAGAAGCAGGAGGTGCGGTGGCGGAGGTACAGCAAGAGCTCCAGGATCTCGTGAAAAACATGAGAGCTTGAGCGTGACTCAAGACTCGAGAGTCCGAGCTTGCAACGGCTCTTGAGAGTGCCAAAGCCGCTAAGGCCAAGCCTATAAGGCCCTCCAGAGATTGAGGCGGTGAAGAAAATAGCAGCGGTAAGGCATTTTTCATGCAGAGTAAGCATGTGAGTGTTAATTACTGTTGCTTACCCTAATTGGAGCTCTCAGGGCGTTCGCAGATCTTCCTCGCAGCGGTCCGATGCTGCCGATTCTACCGGGCCGAGGAGGGAGCTCGATGGAGAAGATCTTCGGTCTCAAGATGTCGAGGCCGGACATCCGGTGTCCTTAGCGACCAGTCAAGCAGCTGGTTGAGCTCCACAAGGCGGCCGAACGGGCCATGAAGGGCCTCATAGTTCGGCCGTGGCCTAAGGAGGCCATGCCTGGAGCTACTTCGCCCCAGGCGGCGGCCGATGGATGCGCGTCTGGGTTGAAGTGGTCAAGCATTCCGCTTGTATTGAGGGTGCCTGCTGGCCCTTGCCCGCATAAAGGTGCATGGGGCAAGATGGATGCCTGTAAGCTTGTGACGGACCCGCCACCGTGAGGGCAAGGAGCATCGCACGCCCGAGATGTATTATAAGAGTGTGTGAAGGCCGCCCGCACTATTGCGCGCGTGAGTGCTCCAAAGATGTAATATTTGAGTAGACTCGATTTTGTTATCCTGTGCGCTAAAACTTAGTTCATAAGCGCTAAGCAACGCTTGTTAATTTAAAATATTACCTTCATGCGGATATTTATCAAATCGAGAGATGGCAAGTCGTCGGCTTCAGCCCCATGCCACGAAAGTGCTGGGGTGTTCGGATAAACTTGAGCGCTCTTGTTCCCATTTTGGGTCCATCTAGGAGGCGCCAACACAGCGTAACAAGGCAACCGGACTTATAATGCTTGAACACTCACTTAGCCATAGAATTCTATAATTTTAAATTTCAGCGAAGCCCCTAGTCTTCGAAGGTCAATTTGGGGCGCTATCCACGCCTTTGGCCGGACAGATCTCGGATCCTCGCCTAAGCGGCATAAGTCTTTAGGACTCGCAAAAACCTCTCGAACAGCGATCGGTCTCTCGCCTCATCATGACGGTCAGTTTTAGCTTTCCATCGAGGCGTTAACCCAGCCGAATCGGGCGGAATCACAGTGGTTCTCCGGTGCTACCTTAGCCGATATAACGGAACGCAAGGTACCAAAACACGGAGCCGGGCAAACCCAACTATTGACCCAAGACATGATTCGAGCCGATGCATATAGTGCTATAAGTTCGGGTGCGCGACTTGTGAAAGTGTTCGACTCATCACACCAATCACGGAAACATAAGCCCTCGGTGTATATTAGCCGCACTAAAGTGTACGGATGCAACATGTCATGAATGAACATATGTATGAAAAAGAAATGCAATTATAAGCAAAAAGGTGCTGCATTGTTTTATTCAATAAGTGCTGCTATGAATGCAAAGACGATACAAATAGTGCGATAAGCAAGGTAGGAGACTGTTAAACATGTCCCTCCGTGGGTAGGCTGCAGATTGGTGTATGAAAATGCTCGTAATGGAGACCACCAGATATTCGATGTAGCCTTTATCCTTCGCTGGCTCTTGCATCGTGAGTTCGGCAGGTCTGCTGCCGGACGGGCTTCGACAAACGGAGTCCCGTGGTTAAAAAGTAAAAGGCAAAAAAGAAAAGAAAAGGAACGACACACTTGAGAGCCCCTGTGTGGTTGAGCGCGATCTGGGTGTATTGTGGTCGTGCCCCCTCCCCATGCCCATGGTATCTTCAGAGCGTAATGGTGTACGCGAAGGACCTGCTTTGATGTTTCGCAGAGCTGGGTTGGGGCCGCATCGCCACGCTGCGTGCTCGAACGTGCCACGTGGTCTTGTTGTAAGTTACCCGGCGCGCTTTGTGTCCGCCGCTTAACGGCCGGATTCGATAATTGCCTTAAGAGGCTGCATTGCGCTTCGCGAGAGCCGCCAGATGTTCCTCCGCGCGAGAGAACGCTCGATGTTTCCGCTGACCGTAATGACTCTCGAGGGCCTCGCATCTTGAGCTTGAGGTATGCGAAAGTGCGGCACCGCGCTGAACTTTGCAACGCTGCACGTCCGAGCAAGGCACGATAGCCGCGCATGAACTGGAGTATGTCAAAGATTAACTCATCGCTCGGAAGTTATCCGGGATCCGAAGACCACTTCCAGTAATTGAGCCTGTACAATTGGCTTCTACACCTGGTATGACGCCTTTAAAGGTCGCTTTTGGTAGGTTTAATCCTTGAGGGTCTATGCCCATTTTGCGACCGTATCCCGGTAAAGCAGGTTCAGTTGCCGCCATCCATCAGGACTCGTTAGGTCAAATCCATCGACGATTGGGTTTAAGACCAAGCTTGGCGGGCCGCCGTGGCGGATCTTTGGTGGGGTGGTCCTTCGGTCAAAAGTGATCGGGCAGGAGGACCATGGATTGAACTTCGGGCAACTGGCTCAATCGTAGACATCCTCGAGTGCACGCCGCTCCCTTTTGGGTATGTGCGTTGCGATATCATGTTCACCGTCCGCACTTTGGGGGAAACCTTCATCCTCTATTGTTCGGGCGGTTGGGTCTCGCCTCGTCATCGCTATGCAGCCCTTGTCATTGTTTTTGAAGTTAACTTGCTGCTGTTGAATACCCAACAGTCCCTGTTGGTGTGGTTAGCTGGCTTTTCGGGGTGCCGTATCCGCACAAGCGGTCGAGTATTCGGTCCAAATTGGACGGACCCGAGTAGTTCATTTGAATGGCTTTTTCCGCTGACCGGTTTAGAGCCTTTGAATCCGCATTGACCGCCAGATCCTCAATATTGTCGCCGTTAGTGCGGCGTTTGTTTTGTTACGACGCTGCCTGCCATTTTGGTCCTTGAAGTCCGGACTGCGAATTTTTGCCGAGGTTGTTGCTGCGTGCTAGCTAGCACTGTCCTCACCCGCAGAAGCGGGTCATGAGTGATGTGAGGGCTGCCATGGATTTCGGCTTTTCCTGTCCTAGGTGCGGGCAAGCCACTCGTCACGGATGTTATGCTTGAAGGCCGCGAGGGCCTCCGTGATCCGGACAATGACGATTTGGTTTTTCTTGGTTAAGAACCGTGTCCGTAATTGTCCGCCGATTCGTCTGGCTGCTGAATTATGTGGCTTAGGTCATCGCGTCCCGTGGTCGCACATAAGTGCCCCGAAGTTATCGAGGAATGCGGCTTCAGGTCCTCCCAGCTCCCAATTGACTCGCGGGCAAGCTGTTGAGCCAATGCCGGGCTGGTCCTTTAAGCTTGAGGGGAGGTATTTGATGGCGTGAAGATCGTCACCGTGGGCCATGTGGATGTGAAGGAGATAGTCTTCATCCAAACCGCTGGGTCTGTTGTGCCATCATATGATTCAATATTGACGGGTTTAAACCCTTCGGGATTTGATGATCCATTACTTCGCCTGTGAAGCATAGTGGGTGTCTGGCGCCTCAGATCGGGCGATATCACGACGGAGCTCAAAAGAGCTTGGTCTGTTTTGTTCGCCCGCCAGACTTATCAGGTCCGCGCGACGGTTGTCGCCACGCACCGTGGGCGCCCACGCGATCCATAGATCGATCTTGATTGTCTTGCCTTGTTCTCCAATATATCTCGCAGGTCCGGAGCGCCCCTTTGGCCGTGGTGCTTTTGAGCGATGCCGGGCACGGTTCTAGTGAAGGGCCCAGAGGCCTCTCGTCGCTGCCACGGGTGGTCGATCAGCCGATTGTCTCCCTGGTGATGCGGGTTCGTGAGCCTCCTCCTCTAATCGGGGAGCAGCTTATGCTTAGGGTAGCTTTGAGGGCGCTCGAGCTCATGCTCTTCGCCGCGAGGACTTCGGGTCCATCTGTCGGCTAGCAGATCCTGATCAGCTCTAAGCTGTTGCTGCTTTTTCTTTAGGCTGTTCGCCGTGGCCATAAGCCTGCGTCTAAAATGCTCTTGTTCGACGGGATTCTCAGGCACGATGAATTCATTGTTGTCGAGGCTTGCTTCGTCTTCGGAGGGAGGCATATAATCCTCTACCTCTTCTTCTGCCGCTCTCTCTTGAGGGCTAGCGTCTTCGTCCTCCTGCGATGGATCTTGCTGGAGTGGATTGTCTTCGCCGTTGTCCGGTGTATTGTTATCTCCGGTGCCGAAATCTTCATTCTTGCTGTGGTGGGATTTAGAGCGGCGCCGCTAACGGCGGCGCTTCGGTTGCTTCTTGGAGGGGTCATCCTCCATTGTTCCATCGCCGTTCCCATCTTTTGGGATGTCCACCATGTATATGTCGTATGACAAGGTGGCCTTCCAAAGGCCCTATAGGCGCTGGGTCTTGGTCGCCTTCGCATCGCCATCCGCACTCGCCGATGTCTTCGGAGTCGAGTCTAGCATGTCGGTTAGATCATCGACAGCCGCTACCAAGTGGGTGGTGGGTGGGCGTTGAATTTCTTCGTCGTCCGCATCCCAATCTTCCCGACCGTAGTCCGCCAGGCTCTCCGGATAAAGAGAGAGACTTTAGTGAATTCAGGATGTCGCCAAAAGGCGAAAGTGCTGAAAGATGTCCGCGGCCGTGAACTCCATAACGGGCGCCCAATCGGATTCGATCGGCAAGGGCGCGGAGGGTTCGGAGTCCGGATAGGAGTCCGGCACCCTGGAGTCGGAGTCTTTGCAAAGGACAAGGATGGAGTTCGGATCGATCGCCGTAGAGATTGTAGCCCCCGAGGCGGTGTCCAGCCACTCGTCCTCGGTCGGGGAATCCGCCCGGATTAAGGGCCGAGCGGATATCGGTGCGCCTCCAAGGCAATCGCTCGCTGCAGAGCTAGATCATGCCCATCGAGACAAGGCGGCACGCTTTGGTTGCGGCTCGAATCCGTCAAGATCAAGTCTCCGCGGATATCGGGTCGATAGTTTAAACTTCCAAATCTGACCTGATGGCCAGGGGCGAAGCTTCGATCCGCTCCAGATGGCTGCTTAATTGGCCTGCAGCAGTAAAGCCGCCGAACACAAAGATCTGTCCGGGAGAAAAGTCTCACCTGGACCGCGCTGTTGTTGAAGATCGGAGGAGCCATCGGCCTATCGGCGACGACTACGAGGAACTCTCAATGAAAGCACCAATGTCGGTGTCAAACCGCGGATCTCGGTAGGGGGTCCTTAACCGTGCGCCTAGGCGGATGGTAATAGGAGACAAGGGACACGATGTTTTACCCAGGTTCAGCCCTCTTGATGGAGGTAAAACCCCACGCCCCGCTAGATTAATATTGATGATGTGTGTTACAAGAGTGGATCTACCACGAGATCAAGAAGGCTAAAACCCTAGAAGCTAGCCTATGGTATGATTGTTGTTCGCCCCACGGACTAAAACCCTCCGGTTTATATAGACACCGGATAGGGTTAGGGTTACACAGAGTCGGTTACAATGGTAGGAGATCTACATATCCAGACGCCAAGCTTGCCTTCCACGCCAAGGAAAGTCCCATCCGGACACGGGACGAAGTCTTCAATCTTGTATCTTCATAGTCTTGGAGTCCGGCCCATGATGATAGTTCGGCTATCCGGACACCCCCTAATCCGGAACTCCCTCACCCATCCCGATCAACAGGACCCCCGTTTCGACCGTAGGAGGTCCGTTTCCTCCGCTTTTGGCGGACGCCAGCCCCTCCCGATCAACAGGACCCGCTCCGAACGTAGGAGGTCTGCTTCTTCACAGCGACACGCCAGCCTCATTTCCATCGCTTGTTCTATCCAAGCCCTCCCAATGAACACGACCACGCATTCCGCTCCGACCCAGCCGGTTGGCTCCCACGCTGCCTGCTCTCCTCGATGAACACGACGATTCTGCTGCCTCCCATGAAGACGACGATTCTGCTGCCTCCCGATGAACACGATGACAATGTTGTTTCTCCGTTCCGACCCAGCCATGTACACGAGCCCTGGCCGCACGTGCGCGCCGAGTAGGCGTTCGATACCCCGCCAGATGTACACATACGCGGGTCAGATTTTCTTTCTTGCACCCGCCGGCAGACGACATGTACATGCTACGCGCGCGCCTCTACATCCCACGACATGTACATGCTATGCGCGCCTCTACATCCACCAAAGATATATATACGCACATCGTCACGACTGACCGACAACGCCACGCACGCTTCGACCAGGTGGGTCCCGACTGTCAGGCACTTCCTTGCCTGCGAAGATGTAGTTGGTCGGTCCCAGCAGTCAGGGGGGCGAATCATTTTTTTTTGGCCCGGACGCACTTCCTTGCGTGCGAAGATGTAGCTGGTGGGTCCCAGCAGTCAGGGGCAAACATTTTTTTTTGCAAAATACGGTGGCCCGTCCGGTGGAACAATTATTTTGCACGTAATAAGGACGCACTTCCTTGATGCGGCCGTGGACCCAGCTGTCAGCCTCTCCACATCCAGTCCACGTCCGATGGAAGCCGTTCCTTGACCACGTTGACCACGCCGCGCCGAGAGCACCAGGGCTGTGGAAGACGGCGAGGCCTAGGAAGGGGACGACGCGGAGCCGGGGAAGACGCGGCAGTGGATGCCCACGCGTAGAGGAGTACGAGGGTTCACTAGTTCGCTGCGGTGTGAGGCTGTCGTCGCCGCAGAATAACAGGGGGTGTGGGTGAATAGAGGGATGGCCTGGCCAGCAGTGGGAGTAGTAAGGGGCGGTGAGGCCTCCTCCGCATCGCAGCCGGCCACAGGAGGCAGGAGCATGAGGCACGACCGGCGCTGGTTTGGGTGGCTGGAGCAAGAAGACCAGAGGTTGGAGAAGCACTACGGCCGTTGGATGGACATCGTACGGTCACTGGAGCTAGAATCGTGCATATTGACTAAGTTGACAAAGCCCTCCATCCCCGTCAACTTAGTAGGCCCACAAGTCAGCCTGCCACTATACTGGGTCCCAGCGAACAGGGGGAGTATTCCATTTTTTTGTGCGTAATAAGGAGGCACTTCCTTGCGTGCGAAGATATAGCTGGTGGGTCCGAGCTATCGAGGCGGTAACGCTTTTTTTCATGAAATCTGAGAGGCCCTTTCGGTGGGTCCTCGATGTCGTGGAGGAATCATTATTTTTGCTGTAATAAGGAGGCATTTCCTTGCGTGCGGCCGTGGACCCAGCTGTCGGCCTCCACGCACTGATCCACTTCAGATGCATGTCGGTCGTTGACCATGTTGACCAGGTCACGCCGAGAGCCCTGTGGTAATGGGACGATGGCAAGGCCTAGGAAGGAACGACACGGAGGCAGGAAGACTCGGCAGTTGTTTCCCACGCGAGGGGAGTACGTTGTCACGAGGGTTTCTTGGTTTGTCTACCGTCGCCGGAGAATAACAGCGGTGTGGGTGAGTAGAGGGATGGCTAGGCCAGCGATGGGACTACGGTGGGCGGTGAGGCTTCAAGGCAGCAGAGCTGGCCATGGGAGGAGGGAGCAGAGCAGTCCCCGGGCGCTTGTTTGAGCGGCCGAGCAGGAAGAGCAGAGATTGAAGAAGCACGACGGCCGTTGGATGGCCATCCACACCAACGCTTGTCGCCAACCTTTTCCTAGGAAAGCCTCAAATCTGTGGAAAACTGCATACATCCCATCTGCCATTATTTCTAATAATTTACAGCCCATTTGCTAATTATTAAGGTTTTTTTGGAGCCCATATTCTTTTTGTTAGCATTACAGCCCATATTGTGGCCACGGTTAAAAAATTATACAAAATTTTGCATATTTCGGTGCGGTCCGAACTGTTTTTAATCCCAAAATTTCGACTCACATTCAAACTGATTTTAAAAATAAATGTATATCAATATAAAATCCAACAAATTCTCCACGCATCAAAATTAATGTAATTTAAAATCTAGAAATGGAAAAAAGATATTTGAAACTAATTGCCGGTTTGATGTGTTTTAAAAATGTACAGCCCATTTCTCATTACTGATGGGCCATTTTCTCGGCCAGCCGAATGAAAGCTCTCCTCGTCTTGAAAGATTTGCAGCCCAACAGGCCTGACAAAGCGACATACTTGGCAAATCACAAAAAAACTGGGTTGTGGCCGTGGACCCAGCTGTCAGCCTCTCCACGTACAGTACTCTTCCGATGGAATGTCGTTGACCTTGTTGACCACGCCGCGCCGAGAGCACCAAGGCGGTGGACGACGGCGATGCCTAGGAAGGGGAAGATGCGGCAGTGTATGCCCACGCGGAGAGGAGTACGAGGGTTCACTGGTTCGGCTGCGGTGTGAGGATGCCGTCGCCGCAGGGCCTGGCTAGCGGTGGGAGTAGTAGGGGCGATGAGGCCTCCATGGCAGCACAGCCGGCCACTGGAGGCAGGAGCAGGCGGTCTCCCCGGCGCTGGCTTGGGCGGCTGGTGCAAGAAGAGCAGCGATTGAAGAAGCAGTAGGACCGTTCGATTCAAATCCAACAGTTACTGCTGCTAGAATCGTTTGTTGACTAAGTTTACAAGCCCTGCGTACGCGTCAACTTAGTAGGCCCACAGGTCAGCCTCCCAACCGGTGCACCCTAGATGTCTGTGGGAGGAATCATTTTTTTTTGCGTAATAAGGAGGCAGTTGATTGCGTGCAACCATGCCAGCGGAGGGAGTAGGGTAGGCCGGGGAAGCCTGCGCGGCATCACAGCGGGCCACAAGAGGAGGGAGCAGGCAGTCCCGCCGGCTCTAGTTTATGCGGCTGGAGCAGGAAGATCAGAGATTGAAGAAGCACGTCAGCCGTTTTGTGGCTCCCAACCGATGTTCACTGACAAAGCCTTGCGTAAACAAGTCAGCCTCGAAATCTGTGGCGTGTACAGCCCATTTGCTATTATTTTTATAATTTTTACTCATTTTCTAATTCATATGCAATTTATTGCAGCCCGTTTTCCATTTTTAGAATTGCTGGCCATTTTCTGGTGAGTACGAGGGTCAAAAAATTAACTAAATATGTGGGAAATTTTGAAAATTCACAAATTTTTGCTGGGGAACAAAATATTCTTAATCCAAAAATTAATAGCCATACTAAAACAAATTTAAAAATAAATTAGTACTATGTCATGTTAAATCCAATGAAATACGTATAAGATATCAATGAAGAACAAAAACAAAAAAAGAAACTTATATCCCATTTGCTCTAATTTTTTGGAATTTTCAACCCTTTTGATATTACTTTTAACAGACATTGACCATACTCTTAAGCCAGGCCGAATGCATCCTCCTCGCCTTGAAAGATTTGCAGCCCAGAAGACTGGAGAAAACAAATAGGCCTAGCTTGGGTATTCTTCAAAAAGAAATACTAGGCTACCTATTTTCCCAAAGAACTGGTGCATGAGCATTTAGCTTTATTTATTTATTTAATTATTTATGTTTAGGGGATCATGAGCATGTACCTTGGCCGGATTCATGTGAGAGCCTCCCTTCCAGTTAATTATGGGCTTCTCTATTGGGCCTTCATCAGTGGGCTGCATGTTATCAACAAGTGGAAAATGTGTTTCGTACGAAAAATAGTATGCACTATGTACGGTACGGGGCACTAAAGGATCGAACCATGCAACGACTTCCAAAACATTGTGTTTATCGTTCTAACAACACATTTATTCAACCAACAGACGAAATATACTACTGATTGTACATTGAAAACAGCAGCAACAACCAGGGCTGGGGGTGCAACAGAAGCAGTAAGCAGGCCAGAAGAGTAAAGACGCAACTCTCTCTTCCAAACCAAACATCAGCCATCATTACAAAAGGGCTACCAAAAAAGAACAAGTGTATGCATCAAACTAAATAAAGATCCTACAACACCAAGTGTACACATCTAACTAACTGGCTCAGTCAGACGTTACTATTTATTAAGCTGTGGAGATTGCCTGACGGCTTGAACCAGATGGGTGCCTGACGGGGGAAAGTCCAGCCAGCAGGTCGAAGTCTGATACTTGCGACCCTCTCTCCTACTTTGGGCTGCAGAGCATGGCGGCACATATCAGGGTATGGTGCATGCAGAGACGCATGGTATGTTGTGTACACACAGTTTTGCCTGATGAACGAAACCGCGCTGCCATCATGATCCCTGCCGTCGGTTATCTCCTGGTTAATCGGATAATTCAGTCCGACAAACAGAGAGCATGTACCAAGGCTACTTACCAGCCTCCAGTCAAAAATTCCTGAAGGCCCAGAGAAGATGGGATCCTGCTCAAAGACCTTGCAGTGACTGTGATTGTATTCCGCGAAACAACACGTCCGGTACGTGCGAACGATCATCAATCTTTCATCGTCGTCTGATCGAGCCAGAACCACTGCAGAATCGCCATGCCCCTTTTCTTTGAAAGGTTACGGGATTAGGAAGGGTAGGGACACCAAAGCGCCTACAACATCATATCAAGTTGGAGTCAAATAAAAAAGGGCTCTTGATTTAGTCAATCTTAAGAACAACATGTTATGAGCATGAATATTTTTTCAGCAAATGTTGACATTAATATAAGCAAGCCATCATGATATCATAGGAAAGTAACATACTGCTGTAACAGCCGTTTGTAGCGATGACTGGAGTAGGCCAGCAATACATCCAGCCATAGAAGGAGTCGACAGCGTAAATGCAGCCCTTGTGTTCAATGGCATCAGAGAACCATGGAGGATGTATGATCCTGCGATGGACGTGCAGATTTATCCACTTACCGCAGTGACCTGTCAGATAGGCGAGACCGCGGTTGAAGAATGCAATTAGCCTGAAGTCTTTATAATTCGCAGATCTTGTGGGCACTTGGCAGATTACAACCTTGAGCAAATCAAACTTGGTATCATGTTGGCTACTGTAAGATTCCGAGTATTCTGGGCCGCGGTGCCAAAGCAATGCAGTGTTAATCGAAGGAAGGGGGATCAATCTCCGGGTGTAGACCTCCACGAGCATCCAGCTGCCCCGACCGTCGACGAGCACCATCCAAGACGTGTTCATGCCGACCCAGTACATACCGTTAATGTAGTTGAGGCTGACGGGGATCGGATCGCAGTCAAGGGCGTTGATGCTCGCCACCCTACGATTGTTATGCTGCGTGACATGCCATTTCTGAAGATCAGGCGGCATCAGCAAGCAAGGAGCTGGCTTAAAAAGCTCCGGCCTGAGGGCTTTGAGTAAACGGTACAACCCCGACGAGCACGCGGCGAGCGGCATGGTACTGAGATTGTCCACACGCGAAACAATGAGCTTGATTACCTCTGTGGGGAGCGAATTCCAGCCACTCTTTTAGCGGACGCTGCTCGGTTTTGCCATTGTTAGTGCTTGTGTTTCGGACGAGGGGGAGGCGCCTTAGCGGGGATGGAAGAGCGGACAAAGATGGAGAAGCAAATATGTGCTGCGGGAAGTGGATAGGTGATGATGACTACATCACGCCGCTTGACTTACGAGACACATACCAGCAGCGTAGGGTCATATCGAAGTCAGACAACTTGCTTGAGTGATCACAGTACTGGTACTCCCTACAGTACCTGCTACTATGCCCTAACTTGCTTGAGTAGAGTAGTAGTAGTGGAGTAGGACTCTGCTCTACTACTAGCACCGGAGTAGTATGTTCTAATCTAAAATAGTTACAAACTTCAATGCCCGAGCGTGGAACGACTATGAACTGCCATCGGTGCTAACTCCAATCCTGCAAGCCATGGATTTGTTTCTTTTTAACTTTCTGTATGAATCTGTAGCCAGCCTGCAAGTCATGTACACCGTACTGATAGTGGAACCCACAGAGTACTTAGAATACAAGATTAAGGATGCAATTAACTTTTCATAGAGGGAGAATCATACACGCAATTAACTCAAATGGATTGGACGTGACTACTATTCTCCAACGTCAACCAGCAAATTTCCTACCGCGGGCCGGAGTAGGTTTCTCGGTTGCATGCAGGTTTAACGGAGGGGTTTGATGGAGGAGAGGATGCGTGTTCAGCCGGGCGTGCAGTGGACGGCGCAGTACTATTTGATTTGACAACTACAACTAGTATATTATAAAAAACAAAGAAGAGTAGTAGAGATAGAGATAAGAATAGAGACTAGGAGGAGCACCATCTCTCGCTTCATGGGCTACTCTTATGCTCCATTCGGCGCGTCATAACGTCCCCTACAGCCACTCCCTCTTGCGCTCCATTCAGCGGGCGCTGTTGAAATTTGGGGAGCGCTCTCGCGACTGCTAGCAGCGACGACTTCACCGACGATGACTTCTTCCCCGACCTCGGCAACCTCTTCCTCAACGACATGGGCGACAACCTCAACGCCAATGGTGCTGCTCCCTTTGCACCGTATGTGTTTCTGTCCTTCCTGTTCGAAATCATGGTAGAATTCATGTTTCTAGTCTGTGTCCTAGACTCGATCTGTTCATCTACTATGCTAGTCCGCATGATTAGTTTAATCTCTGTTATAGCCGTCATGATTTATTTTGTAGTAAATCTCGTAGTAACTTGCTCATATATTCAATTGGCGGAACGTCCCCTACAGCCACTCCCGTTTCATGGACGGCCTGGTCGATGCCTCCAAGGAGCCCTTCGTCTACTGCTATGAGTGCCCGGTGCCGTTTTGGGGCTCGGCTCGCCGGCGGACATCGTGCATCACCTGACGCAGGCGTGCGACAATTACTACTGGCCCTTGGCGAAGAACATCAAGTACGAGACGTGCTACCCGTTCATCGTGCCGGAGTCGCTAGAGGATCAGCGCTGCCTGCTAGTCTCGGAGGAGGACGGCAGCGTCTTCCTCTTGATCGTGGCCACCGGCGAGGCCCGCGTAGGCCGCCGCCACATCTCTGTAGTGTGCGTCAGGGGCGACGCCGCTGACGCTGACACAGGCATGAGACCTACGTACGCGTGCATGCTCACTATTACTACCCCTCGGAGGCACGTGGGCGGCGACACTGGCTACGCCAAGCATAATAGGACTCTGCCGAGCTGGGACCTTCCCGCCGATGTGGACATGGAAAACCCATGGTGTTATTTGAGCTCAAACAATGTGCACGGGGACTCCAAGGAGGTTCACCTGGACATCTTCATTTTCAAGTTAAATGTTGATCATTAGTCTTTGCTCAATGTAATCCGCTGTCTAAGCATGAGGAGACTTCCATGCAGGATCTTGCTCTATTGGAGTATCGCGCATGAATAAAAGTGTATCCATTTATGGTTTAGTCTGGAATCTTCCATGTATGAATTTTTACTACAAGATCTTGGTGAAAGACTTACGATGAACCATTTCTTACATCTCCTCCGCCCGCTTGCAAGTCATCCTGATTTAATCCCTCCGCTCTAGGTGTATAAGGGCATGGTTAATATTACTTAATAGTATAGCCAACTGTTGACTATAAGAAAGTGCCATGTCATCTGTAGCCAACATGTATAACAATCGATACTCAAAAACTAATTCTTAAAGATCATTTCTTGCAAAGCACAATAAGTGTATTTCTTCACAAGTTTTGGATGCAGGTTGAGCAGTTGAACGCTTTTGTTTGCAAAAGATACCTTTTATCTATTTCACCCGGATGTTTGTGAGCTCTAGAGATGAAATAATATCCGAAGAAACCTATCGATACCCGTTACACATGAGATGACCCCACATCCTTTGTCAAAATAAACAACTCCCCGATCAATGCATTTCACTCCTCGGTGCAACGCACGGGCACCTTACTACTATAGATTAGTACGACCAAAAATTGAACTAACATTATATATAGTACGATAAATGCTGATGCATGTCACCTAAAATTATATCATTCAAAACTATGTTCAAATACGAATCCAACGATATAGTTTTTGTTGACATGGACTAACATTTGTCAGTTAAATCTTCAGTCAAATTCAATGGGGGACTAATAAACCATGACCGATGTAGTACAAGTGTAGAGGGCGGCGTTGCACGGGAGTCTCACCTCTCACCCCGCTCGTGGCGCGGCAGTAAAGCCGTCATATCACAAAACCCAACCACTCCCAGTAATAAGTGGCCTGGTAAAATAAACAGACAAGCAACCATCACATCCCTCCGTCTTTTTTGCATTTCATCTCTTTGCATTTACTTTCTCCGGTTCATCTCGCACACTCGATCCCTAGCTACTACTCCTAGGGCCAGTTCTTTTGATGGCTTCCCCAGCTTTTCCCACAAGACTAGTCACAGTGGAGAGTAACAATAAGGCGCCTCACTCATTTATTTGGGCTTCTAAACTACTACTCCGTCCTGGTTTATTCCTCATCATTGTAATTTGTGCTAAATTTTGACCAAAGATTTAACTGGTTTATTCCTCGCCATTGTAATCCCTCCGTCTAGGTGTGTAAGTCATCTTACGAAAACCAAATAATCCCAAAACACTTAGACGCGGTGCATTAACTTCTACCTCGTTTCTTGTTTCTTGACATATCAACCAATAAGAGATAAAGAGTGCATATGCTTTTAATGACTTGAAATATCAAACACGACATGAAGTGGTTAGTTCATTGCATGCAATACTATTAATTAGAAAATAAACATTAACGTTTCTCGTTTTCTCCTCCTCCTTGGTCACGGTGCACAGCCTAAGATGACTTACTCACCTAGACGGATGGAGTAGTGCATGTGACATGCACTAACATTTCATTAGTTAAATTTATGATCAAAATTTGACACAGATTACAATGGGAACCAATAAACCAGGACGGAGGTAGTATTTATGGGATTACTAATCTAGAAGCCTAAAAGAACTGGCCCCTGGTACTCCTACTAGTAGTAGTACTCAAGTTGGAATTCCAATTGCACGGCACAACTTCTTAGGCAAAAAATTCGATACAGGGTGTAGGAAGCGGTTTGGGAATTTGCATGCCTTTCCAACCAGTGAGATACTCCGTACAAAGTATGACAGAGAAATAACCATAGAGAAGGAAGCTAAAAGTAAACAATCAAACGAGCATTTTTGCATTTGTTTTGCATTGAATCGTTTCACAAGCTTGACCAGTGTTGTTGTTCTACTTTTACAAAAACCGCATCGTGATGTTAAAACATGCATTTGCACGTACATAAGTAATAGTAGTACTCCCTCCGTCTAGGTGTATAATTCTTTCCTCCTTCTTGGTCACAGTGCACAACCAAAGATGACTTATTGACCTGGACGGAGGGAGTAGCACAGTCTGCAAGCATATATCGAGAGAGACGTGTAGTGCGATAGTATATAGTAAAGTTTGTGCTATATGCACGTACTTGCAAAATGCATACGAATACACAAGGTTTCCAAACTTTCCCTTTTACATACTTAATTAAGGACGCTAAAAATTCCTGAACGTTCGGGATTTATCATTTGCGTCCCAAAACTAATGAGATTGCCTTACGAAACAAAAATTATACTCCTCCTAAAAGCCACGGCGCTCGCAGGAGCTCTTGCGGCGCGCCACGAGTGCCCTGGTGTGCGGTTGTTTCCCAGCGCGCCAACACAACGTCTCTTCCTCAGCCTGGCAACTCGCGAGGTGTTGATTGGTGGCTTGTCGGCGGGCGAGCGCGATCTCACCGGTGTGGTGATCCAGCGCCAACAGGTACTCCTCCTTGCTGGAAGCGTGCACCCGGTCCACGTACCACCAAGCGTAGATGAGGCGCTTGGGCCCGACTTCACTCAGGGCGTCGGCACGGGCGTCCTCCACCACCCTCACGGCCCTCGCACGAGCCTTCTGCCAAAGAGCCAATTGCCTGACTCTCTCGGACGCGACATAGGCCTCCCAGGCAGCTTGTTTCGCGGTGCACTTCTCTTCCTCGGCCTTCTTCTCCGCCTCTATTTTGGCGCGCTCTACTGGAGGCAAAGCCTCCCACAAGGCGACATCCATTTCTTTCCAAAGCTCCTCAAGGCTGGGGGGCTCGCTGGGCAGCGCGGCATTCTCCTCGTAGCGGGGAGCCAACGCGTCCTCTGGCGCGCGTGCTGGTGAGATTGGGAACACCAACGTGTCCACCTCGACGCGTCACGGCGAGGAGCGAAACGCCAACGCGTCCTCCTTGACTAGTGGCGGCGAGGAACGGAACGGTGACGCGTCGCGGCGCGGCGAGGAGCGGAACGCCGACGCGTCCACCTCGACTAGTGGCGGCGAGGAACGGAACCGCGACGTGTGACCGTCCGCGCGGTGCAGCGAGGGGCTCCTAGGGCTTGGGAGGGGCGATGCCATGGTGGTCGACGTGAGAGGGAGGGGGAGGAGATAGCGATGAACGTGAACGTGAGGGGGAGGAGATAGCGATGTCGTGGGAGGCGCAATATTTATAGCGAGCAATGGCACACCCACGTAAGATATGGATGAGCTGATCGACTTAATCGCAGGTCATTGCGCCACCGACATGTGGGCGGACCCTGCTGGGCCCATATGTCGCTGACCCAATGCACCTACAGTTAAGTAACAGCTACGTGGGCATATTTGTTGGAGTAAATTACGGGGGAGCGAAGGGGTGGAAATATTGCTGGTCACAACGAATTGGACGAGCGTGGGGGGAGGAGAGTAATGCATGCAGATTCTTTTCACACGGGGTGGAGTGGTGGGACCACCGGAGGGAGAAGGAGAGTTTGGTAGGCATATTGTTTCCATGGAGAGGAAAAGATTTGGAGACGAATGGGCTTCTTGCAGGTATGGGGAATGGTGCATAATAAGTCATCTTGCATGTCGGGCTAGGTATAGTCTCAAGTCATTAAAAACATACACGCCCCACACATGTTCATATTTCAAGGTGCACTAAATTATTGCATGCGATGATTAAGGCTGGACATAATGGTGGTATCTTAGCTGGTATCATGCACACGGGAATAGCAAACATGCTAATGTGGGAAAGAATTAAAGAAGAGAGGGGGGTTAGAGTAACTAGTGTTCATGCATGCATTGGTAAACACATTTTTTTGTGAAGAACGACAGCACTACTTGAGTACTTTTGCAGACTTCAAAAACTATTCCACCGCCTCTACTATCCTGCTAAGAGTAGGTGAAATTTTTGAATCGAGCCCTTTAAACTAGAAGGGAGGTAGTGGTACTCTAATAGCTAACCTTGTTGTGATGACAAGATAGGACATGGCACGACCGGACGGAGGAACTAGTCTGCATTGTGCATTTAAGTTTTGTCTGAAGTCAATGTACCTCTACTTTCACCAGACTTATAGAAAAATGTGTCAACATTCACAATGTCAAATCAATATTTTTACACTCATTATAAAACGTAGTTCTTATACTCATTATAATCAGTACTATAGATATTGATATTTTTAGTATAAATTTGGTCGTGGGATTTCATTGATGCCTGTCAAAGCGTGGAGGAAGCGGAGCTTAGGGCTTGCATTGCCGGTCTCTACATAGGTATTTCTCTTCATAATCCTGTAATTTTAGAGACTGATTGCGCTTTTGTGGTAGCGTCTCTTGCATCGGGGGAGTATGACAGGTCTGCTATGCGTGACCTGAAGATGAAAGCGTTGAGCATCTCGAAGTTGATCAACAATCTTCAATTATCAAAGATTAGCCGTTCGGCCAATAAGGTGGCACACTTAATCGCTAAGTATAGCTTTGACAATAGATTAGATGGTATTCTTGTAAATAACATACTGCCCTGTGTGGTGAATATTGTATCGAATGAGTGTACTGGTGTGGCTGGTTAATTAATATAAGGTGGTGTTAAAAAAAAGTATATATTTGGTCAAACACTTTGCAAACGGTTGACGGGAGTAAAAAGGACCAGAGGGAGTATCATGCATGCGGAGTAGGCAAAAATAATTGCTTGTCTAAAAAAAAGGCAAAAAAATTGCTCATTTATAGCCGGTCGAAGTCTCAAAGGGTGCGACCGTGCGAGGGAGGCGCGATGTTTGACAAAATTAATTGAACTTACATCCACGCGCCGGCATGGCGTGCGAACAAGCAGAAGCTATACCGTCAGGCCTACGATATGGGTCTAGTAGACATGACATCTAGTGGGTCCTGCATAGTTCTCGACAACTCTATGGGTGCTTGCAGCCGTTTATCCACCGGGCAAGCCAGCAACCCCACGTTGTTCGCATGCCCTACTCGTCCCCGTCTTCTACCTTACAACAGTTCGCCCCCAGTCGTCCCGTTTTTTTTTTGCATTAGTTCGCTCCAGTTTTTTTTTTTGCGGGGTACAACAGTTCAACTTCTCCTAACCCTCCTCCAAAATCCATGGCCTCCCAAATCTCCATGGTCGCCGCTGAGTACCAGGTTAGAGCCATCACCGGCGATCAGTTCATCGTCATCTACACACGTTGATCCGAGACGGTGAAAGCATCGCTTGCTCGCTTCCTACGCATGTTTAACAGTTCAACGGATGAGTGGGTCGCTGGGCTAGATGTTGAGTACACCACAGTCCTGGGACGAGAGAAGGATCTAAAGGACGAAGAGAGGAAGAAGCCCGCCGTGATCCAGTTTTGCGTATATAACGTTTGCTTGGTCTACCACATATGCCATGCCGACGTTGAGTGCCAGGATTTTAAGAACTTCCACAAGGACAAAAGAGTGAAATTCGTTACTGTAGGCTTTAAGAACGACAGTGATGTCCTGCGTCGGATAGGTCTCGTTGTAGGCCAGCCCTTCGATCTCCAGAAGGAAAGCCTGGTGTCCTCCTCTCAACCTTCAATGCTGACCCTGGCAGCAGCCATGATTGATCCTTCGTACGCTAAACTGAAGAAACCTCATCACGAGTTTCATCATGCATGGGAGTTGAAGACATTAGATGAAGATCACATCCTGTACGCAGTAATGGATGCCTACCTTTGTTTAAATATCTACAAGCGTTGGATGAAGAAGCAGAGCCCAGTGTACGGTTCAAGCAAAGAAGCGTCGGCGAAGAGGAAGAGGAAGAGGGACGAGGACAAAGTCGAGGACGTGTACTCGGACTCCGAGTAGGTGGCAGTGCCGTCGCTCATGCTGGTTCTACAACAGTGTCAAGCGGACTAGTTGCTTAGTTTATTTTCAAGGGTGTGTTGTGCTGAGGCCCCAGCAGAACTATGTTTATGTTCTTTCTCGTTATTTGAACTCTTTAGTACGTACAATAGTACTAGTACTATGTCTTACTACTGTTCTTCTTGCAGTTGGTACTATTGCTCGTATCTTCGTGTTCCTACTGTACTTAATACGTTAGTACTAGTAGTATAATTTGGGTCAGTCGATTTGTGAAAGAAGTTTGACGGAGCGAAGGAAGAAGACGGCAGAAGAGGTGGAAGAAGCCCTTCTAGCCATCCATGTGGCATCAAACGGCTCACATGAGTTGACTGACCCAAATTGCTCCTTCAGATAGCACGATCCACGTGGCATTCAAGGTCTTGAAGGTAGATTCCGCCTCCGCACCCGGTTTGCGGGCTCGACGCGCGCGCGACCGGCTTCCGTCACGACAGCCACCATGCGCGCCTCCTCCGCGCGGGCAGAGACGACAATGACACGCTAGTTCCTCCTCGCCAGCGTGCTGGAGCACGCGCTCGTCCTCCTCTTCATACGCTGCGTGCATAGACGCGGCTCCACCAGCTGCTCGCGTGCTTGGCAGCGTGGCGACATCGTGAGGAGGGACTGCAGACGACGTGAGCGGACGAGCCTTCAGCTTCATGGCACAGGGATGGCGGCGACACGGCGGTGATGGGCGAGAAATTGTTGGCTGGAGCAGGCGGGCGCCGGCATGCGCAACGGCGGCGGCGGCATATTGATGAGTGCGCGTGTGGGAGCTTACTTTAGTTTTATATATAAGGTTGGTCAAACATAAAAGAAAACCGTACTAGTACACGTAAACATTAGACTTAGGCAGCGCCTTTGTTAGTTAGTACCACATCCACGATACGGAATCCTGTGCAAGCACGTGAACCGCGGTCGCGCGGTCGATCGAACGGTGCGTCACCGTGTCGCGCTCGAAGGACATCCACCGAACCTTTTTGTGTGTGTGAAAACAATCCTTGAATATTACTCAACTTTTTTTCTTATGAAAGTTCTTGACGCTGCAATATTTCCATATATTTGAATTTAGCTCCAGTTCGTGTTTATTTGGATTAGGACGTTTTAGGTGCGCCCTAGTTTTTTTTAATACAGATTTTGTGTGTGTGACCGAGAGAGAACGTGTGTATGTGTCCATATGTGTGTTGTGGCGGAAGGGCAATGTGGAGACGGTGTGCGTGTGATAGAGACATAGAGAGGTGTGAATGTGCAAATGATCATGCATGAGTGAGACATAGACAGACGCCGATACGTTGTGTATACATGAGAGAACGGTCTTCTAGTTTACTTGTGTGTGTGTGTGTGTGTGAGAGAGAGAGAGAGAGACAGAGAGAGGAGCATCCGTAACACAACAACCATCTCTTTCGATTCGTCCGTCCCTCGCACGATCACATGCAACACATGCATCAACGCGCACATTTTGACACCCTCACAATCTCTTCGTGAATACCCATTTCTCTCCTTAGGTTTGTTTTCTCTCAATATCTGACACACACACACACACACACACAGACACATAGACACACGCAGCACAACACACACACACACACACTCCCCCGAGCACACAATTCATCCCCATCCAAGGTTATACGGCGACCACTCTCGCCTGTGCTTCTTTGCACCCCAACATGCACAACACCTCAATCTTCAAAGAGGGAATCGAGTAGATCGAAGATGGCGACCACACCGCGCTAGAGAATGCGGGGTCATTTGGAAGCAGGGTGATGTGACGACGGTGGTCGACTCCTCCCCACCCTCTCTCTCTCTCTCTCTCTCTCTCTCTCTCTTGCACAAAATAACCAATCCCTCTCTCCCCTGCACAAAATTGTCAATCCCTCAACCCATGAGATCCTTCCCCTCTCATCCATGTTTTTCTAGCTCTCTCATCAAACATGTTGTCTCTTCTCCTTCCACGTATACAGAATCCAGATGCACACGCATCTCATGTATATTACATGTATCCATCTTTCTCACAAACCTAACTTCTTCCTCTCTCTTTCTCTCTCTATCTATCTCTCTTTCTCGTTAGGTTTGTCTCCTACTCTCTCGTCCACATACATACAATCTTTCCCGCCCTATCTGCTCCATCTTCAAAAGCTCTCTCTGCACGTTTCATTCACACATTGGGATATGTCAAAATGTTGCTTCTATAATGGCTGATGTAGAGTTATGGTTGTTTTTGTTGCATCCTACAAAGTAATAACTATGAAATGCATTTAGATTCCCATTTGACTGGGATTATGTGAGTTTGAGCATGTTGTGAAGTACTATAGACCTTGTATACATCTTGGTATTCGACAATGATTGTGACTATTGAATTGTATAGACCATTACATTCGAAGTCAATAGCCAAATATATTTATTTCACAATTTCAACAAATGATTAGTTCACTACAAACTAAGAAAACAAATGTGTACTCCCTCCATTTTTATTTAAGTCCACGTATTAGCATTGGTCAAAGTCAAGTTTTGTAAACTCTCAGAAAGCTTATAACAAAAAATATTAACATATACAATAACAAATAAATACCATTAGATTCATTATTGAATGTACTTTCACATCATACATATTTGTTATGGTAAATGTTTATATTTTTCTATAAACTTGGTAAAACTTTAGGAAGTTTGACTTCGGTCAAACCTAATATGCAGAGTTTACTACTATACTCGCTAGTTGCTTAGTCGAATCACTCAACACGCCACACGGGAAGTCCAGTGTCACAAAATTTTGAGGTCGGCGAGAAAATCTCCTGCGACCCTGATTCGAGCAGTGGGAAGTTACCATCATAGCCTTCGGAACAGGCCTACGGATGACGCTTGGTAGGGGGCTGTTTTCGTTACTTCAGGTTCACCCTACCCAGCCAACCCCACCCCGGCACCCAAAGTAGTACACCTGAATACTCCCCATTTTCTATCCCCACCGCAAAATAGACTTCTCCACGGCACCGCAGCCTTCGTGCTCCTCCCTTTACATCGGCGCACTCGTCCACCGCAGCGCTTTTGCCTCATCGACGACCTCGTCGCCCGACCGAGCCGGTCCACCATCGTCGTCGTACACGGAGCCTCTTCCCCGGCATCGTCTTCCACGGTCTCAGATCTACTTCCTGGAAGCCGACGCCAAGCGCAGAAGTACAACCGTCGTGGAAAATGAACTGACTCCCGTTGCCGACCATGACTTACAGAGGCCGCTGCGACCATCATTCTCATCCTCGATTGGTAATGTGTGTATTGAATCACTTAGCAGTACATGTGCAGTTCCAATTTTGTTCATACCTAACCTTCAAATTTCCTGGGTGCTATTGTTCCCGTAAAAGTAATTGGTTATAGCCTCCATTGTCCAACAGAATATCAGCTTGTAATTGTGCGTCGCTCCTGTATCGCGTTGTGCTTGGGTAGGTTTTTCATCTGCAACCAGTAGTGTGGAAAATGATGGAAAGGTTTTTAGAACTAGCAAGATGCCCATGCGTTGCACGCATCAAGATGCATTTGTATGAGTAGTTTATCTTGTGGGAGAAAAGGATGAACGAGGAAAGGCCTTATTTGCAAATCTGGAGAGGGGTATGGGTATCTTTTTGCAAAATTCCCATTCGTTTCCTTCCTATCTGTCAGATATAAATCAGACGGCCTATATTGCAAGAAAAAAAGTATAGAGAAAAAAAGTAGACAGTAAAGGAAGTAGAGATAAATATTAAATAAATATAATAGTAGAGAAGAGAGTAGAGATAGGAGAGACGTCGGGAAAGGATCGCGCGTGCGTGGGAAAAAGCGGCCGGGCGTGCGCTAGTTTTGGCGCGCGGCGTCCAGCGCGCTTTATAAAATCCAACGCCCTCCCACCGCTCTGTGCCTTGCCAGCGCTCTCTCCCCGCTCTGTGCCTCGCCACCGCTCTCTCCCCACTCTTTTTTGCCTCGCCACCACCGCGCCACCATGCCGCCGCATCGCCAGGAAACTTGGGGATACCGTGGCGTCCGCGCGCGCCTCTCCGGCGGCTTCACCACCGAGATCCGGTTCCGCGGGATGAGTCTCAGCCTCGGCAATTTCGACACCGCCAACAAGGCCACCCGCGCATATGACGCGGCGGTGTGGCGCCTCCGGTGGCCTCATAGAACATTGAACTTCCCCAACGTGCCGACGGGGAGCGGAGCAGAGCTCAGCGCCTCTGCCGCGGCTTAGCACCGACGAGGATCGTCGCGACAACGGGAGGCGGAGCACCGTCAAGGCATCGCCGAGATGGACGAGGAAGCCATGGCGCTGTGGCGCCAACACTTCCCATAGGACATCATCAACGAGCGCGAGTTCTATGCACAAAGGAGGCGGAGAGGGATAAGAGGAGGCGGAGCGAGCCGCCTATCGTGAGGACAAGCGTGGTAAAAGCGGACACTCAATTCAACATGAGGCTAGGAGCAGCAGCCACGGGAATCCAACGACGATCGGTATCTTCACGCCTACTGATCGGGCGTCGGAGGAGGACATCACCGAGGAGGAGTCGGACGACGAGGAGTAGTTGAATTATCTTTTTTATCTATCTATGCTGAGAACTATCCTCTACTCTCTAGTATCTACTTCTCGACCTCAGCCTTTATGCGCTTTTTTAAAGCGCCCGCGTTATGCGATTCTGTTGGAGATGCTCTAACATGGCGGGGCGAGTGCTTTAATGTTGCCCACAAGATGCGCGAGTATTACTAGTAGTATATTTTTCTTGCCATGTTCAGATTTTAAAACCATGAGTGCGAACATGCGGAGGAGCAATGAAGACCAAACACGGGATATTGGGACATCTTCAAGGGCGTGGCAAGTTAAAGAGGAGCTGCACGAACACGTAAAACGAGCTTTGGTAAGTAACACCCTTTCAATTACTTTCGTGTAGCCTCGTGTTCTTCGATGTGTATATGTTGTAGTTTCTGTTTCTCTTAAGCGTGGTGTTCTTCGATGTGCAATAAGAAGAGTCTTAATCGTCCTAATGCTTTCATTTTTAGCTTGATGTAGGAAGTGGGTGTTCTCACCTTGTAGTCTGTTTTTATTTTATTTGACTTTTGAATTCACTTCTCCGAGTTCTGTTTATCTGGCTTCTACTAAATGGATCTAGGTTGCTGTGAGTATTGATCTAAAAAAGAAGTAAGTTCATGTCAGGATGCAGTTCCTACGAGGAGGGAAGTATGGTCAACCTCGAGATCATGTTTCCAAAATGAGGCTGGATTACACACAAGGTGCCAGTTCCCTAATGATGCTGAATTAGACACAAGGTGCAAATTCCCAGATGGTGCTGGATTACACACAAGCCAGGTGGAGTCGTCAGTTGTTCGTGTCCTCGTGGCATTAGTAAAGGCTGAAAGAAAGCGTGCAGCAGCCCTTGAGAATGTAGCTGAGTTCCTGAAGAAGAGAAAAGAGCAATCAGATGCTCTCTTCACCCAAGCCAAAGAAGAGATGGAAGAAGCCAGAAATAAGCTAGCAGAGGCAGAGTAGGCTAGGCGTCTCCTGCTATCTAAAACTGTTGTCAATACAAAATTTCCTTCATAATGGCTAGGTTCAAATGTTTATCCAGTCAGCATGCCTGTTGTGATGTCCGTGCATCTACTGATGTGGCACATTTTTTTTGGGTCATGTAATAACAGCAATTACTTTCCAAACAATATAAGACGAAGCATTGGACATGGTATAGTTCACGCACAAGCCCGACATTCCAAGTTCAACTTCCACATCAAACTCATGTTCACAGATATCTGCACATTCATACATAATGTCCACAACCGTGATTCACTTCAAAGCCAAAAAAATGTGAGGAGAGTTATAAATAAAGAAAATCCTCTACTAGTTCCCGCTACCAGTGCGAGCACAACAAGTCAAGACCATGCGTAAGTTAATTATATTTTAGTTATTTTTCGTGTTCTAAAATGCCTGCCGGCTCGCGGAAGGACGTGTTTCCGGCACACGCGCGGATTCAATGAAGGCAGGCAGGGCAGTCTTAAGCTGGTTGCACGCTATGAGGAGGCGTGCTCAGCCGGGCCTGCAGTGAGTGCGGCCCTCTTGGCCTGCACGCCGGTTCTATGCCTGCGCTATGAGAGGTCGCGTCCGTGTTAGAGCAATCACTCCCTCCAGTCCTTTTTTGTTTGGGTATAACAAAATCTCGTCTTCCATTCACATTTTACAAGTAAAATTCGTGGACAAACTTTGACCCAAAGTACGATGGGGACTAGTAAACCAGAATGGAGGTAGTAGTTTTTTAATCAAAGAAGGGTTTCCCCTTCCGATTTTCATTACTGAAAACCAGCATCTAAATCTAAACCATAGTATTTGCCCTAGAACTACCAGGTTCAACATCTCGCAACATAAACCCATACAACCTCCATCGCAAAAAAAACCATACAACCATACACCAAGGAGGTACGTAGTACTATGAATTCCATTTTCGCTCCATACCAATCGTTCTAAAAACTACTTACTACTTATAACGCGCCATTGAAAATCGGAACTCTTAACCCCGCTAAAAAATGATATTTTAAACGTGGCTACTAGATCTGTGGCAACTGGCGAGCCACCGCGCTCCAAGTCGTTCACCTGTGGTCCCGACCATCAAAACCTCAGATCAAATTATCACATGAGCTGACTATTCCTACAAAGGTGCTCCACCACGCACCGGTACCCTTGAATGCAGCAATCGTGCACCTAGGGTTTTAGGGTTTATTTGTTAACATCGCTTTACGTAACACTCATGTGTGCGAGACAGCGAGAGGCCGACTGCATGCGTGCGCCTCTTCTCTTCGTATATGTACTCCACCATTTGTCTGGTGTCCAAAAAATTATAATAACTACTAGCAATGTGCCAATGCGTTGCCACACGATCAAAGTAGATTAATACATATTCACCGATTTAATAGAAAAAAAAGTTTAGTTTTGAAATACGTATATCACTAAAAATATGTTATGTTTCACTCAAAATATATTCCTTTGGCGGTTTTGATGAGATAAGGGAGGAATGTTGTTGGTTTCAAGATTCGAGAAGTGGTATATGTCTAATTTCTACTCTTACTAGCAAGATGCCCGTGCGTTGCACGGAACATCAAGATCTTGTGGGAGAAAAGGATGAACGAGGGAAGGCCTTATCTACATATGTGGTGAGGAGTGCGGGTAATTGCCATATTTTCCTTCCTATCCGTCAGATATAAATCGGACGACCTACATTACAAGATGGCAGGCCCACCATCATCACTGTCGTGGTTTTGTCACGGCAAATGTCCTCATGAAAGGACTTAGTCGTGGAGCCATCGCTACGGGTTAGCTTAAAGGAGTTAAAGCGGACAAGGGACGCAAGAGAGTTTTATACTAGTTCGGCCCCTTACGATGAAGGTAAAAGCCTTCGTCTAGTTGTGATGGAATTGATGGGGTTTCGATGACCAGGGAGCGAATACGCTTTGCCTGAGTCTCGAGTTGTTGTATGTTGTCCTGAACCGTCATCGGGTCGTCCCCTTATATACATGGGTTGACGCCCGTCGGTTTACAGAGTCCCGAGGCCGACTCATAAACGTGTCCGGCTCGGTCTCCGCTCTTTCTACCTTACAATGCAAATTACATATCAATGCCGGTTTATAGCTACAGACCTTAAACTGGTTCTGGTCCTTGGGCCTTTACTCAGCATCACCATCTGTCTTCATGGGCTTCAAGTTAATCCGGCCCCTCCTGGCCGGTTTACGCCCAGTAGGAATATCCCCAACATTAGGCCCCAGACTGATTTGAACTGGTTCATGTCAGTCCTTAAAAAAACTTTGTCTTCAACATTTTCACATAATTTTGTAAACTGCCGTGACGTCATCTTCCCAAATCGTGGTAAACTGTCGTGACGTCATCTGTCATAAAAAATGTATATGGAACATCTTCATTAATGGGTCTTCGATAATCGAGGCGACGGCTCCGCTTTCCAAATTTCTGGCTCCTCAATTTTCGCGCCCGACACTTATCCCTTGCCTTTATAAATAGGGCCGAGGGGTCATTTTCACCTTTCCCCCTCATGCCTCTTCGCATCGTCGTCTTCCTTACACCGCTCAGCCCTTGGAGCTCCGCCGCCACCGTCGACCGTCGCCTCTGCTTCGACACTGGCCGCTGCATCACCCTGAACGCACCAGAAAACTGCGGCGCCTCTCCGCTTCTTCATCAGCACTGGTAAGCTCTCTGCTCTTTCCGCCATAGATCTGTTATAGGGTTTCGGTGTTCTTCGATGTTCTTTGGTGTTCGTCAGTGTCCATTGCCTGCATAATCGGGTTTTGATCCAGACCTTGATAGTTATCATGTTCAATGATAACCGTAGCTCTTTTTTCCCATCTAATGCGCCTTGCTAAGATAGAAGATCCCATCTGAACCTTCCTCCATTGTTTCAGCACCACTCCTTAGGTCTGAATATATTTTGCTTTTCTGATATGCCGCAGATCCAAAATTGTAATACCAACTTGTGAAATATGTTTTCCTTCATGTATACATCTGCAGTCTTGACTCTTCAATGTTTCAAACTAGGCGGTTTAACTTTGTAGAAAAAATGACAACCTGGTATATACCATTAGTCCCCTTGTTGAACCGCCAATGTATTTCTACTTATCACCTTGACTAGTGCACTGTTTCACTGTTAAACTCCGGTTTGTAAATAGCTCACTTCGGTTTAGCAATATACTTACATCTTGTATCACTGTATAGTTGTCCAATGTAAATCTTAAATCGGAAATCATTATATTGTAGATCTTCATTGCCATGGCCAAACAAGTGTATGAATGCAATTGGGTTCCTTCTCGAGTAACAGAGGAACAGTTAAACAACCTTGTCAAAATGGGAGCTTTAAGCAAGAAAGATGTCATTCACTGGAGGGTCCCTGGCCCAGAATGTCCTCCTACTCCCAAAGATGGAGAAGTTGTTGTTTTTGCTGATCACCTAAGCCGGGGTTTCAACCCTCCTGGTTCAAAATTCTTCCAGGATGTACTGGCCAACTTTCAACTGCGCCCACAAGACATCGGCCCTAACTCTGTAACCAACATCTGACACTTTCAAGTGTTTTGTGAGGTTTACCTTCAAGAGGAACCTTCAGTAGAGCTATTCAGGGATTGCTTTCATCTGAACCGCCGCACAGAATTCAAAGATGGGCCTAACACAGAACTGGGCGGGATGGCGATTCAGAAAAGAAAAGAAGTCACCTTTCCTCACGCCAATCTCCACAGTCACCCCAAAGAGTGGAACCAGACCTGGTTTTACTGCAAGGATACGTCTCCGGCTGATGAAAACCCCCTGCCGGGTTACCGTCCTGAACGTCTGAGCAACACACACACTTTTCCTCAAAGGCTGACTGCTAAAGAAAGAATCAAATATGCTCCTCAACTATCCAAGCTTAGGGCCTTTATGGCCAACAGTTTGACAGGAGTTGATTTTGCATGCTGCTGGATACTCCCTCCGTCCGCGAATAAGTGTACATCTAGCTTTTGTTCTAAGTCAAAGTTTTAAAATTTTGACCAACTTTATAGAAAATAGTAGTAACATACAT
Source organism: Aegilops longissima (assembly GCA_021605205.1). Lineage (NCBI taxonomy): Eukaryota > Viridiplantae > Streptophyta > Magnoliopsida > Poales > Poaceae > Aegilops > Aegilops longissima. Next base: position 226,166,923 of record CM038677.1, on the reverse strand, counting down.
GACATCAAATTGATATATTATCAAAGTACATTTCAAGACGAACCTAGTGATACTAATTTGGTGTCATAAATGCTTTTACTGTTTTCTATAAAGTTGGTCAAAGTTGTAAAACTTTGATTTAAGACAAAAGCTAGATGTACACTTATTTGCGGACGGAGGGAGTAAGCTGGAGCATTTTGCCCTTGAGCCAACGCCCCGGTTTGATGTGTGAGTACACAGGGGAATTGAATGATGCTCAGCGGCACATTGATATTCAGCTTACAGATGACGAAGTCACTGAGGCTGTAAAAAAGATGATGAATGAACGGGAGGCTACATGTGCTCAAATCGGACTACCCCCTTTCCGCACCATCAACAAACACCAGCTGTAAGAATCATACCATCTGTTTTATATGCTTCTGTCCCGATATGTTCTGAAAATGTGATGACTTTTGGCAGGGCGATGACCGTTCTGGAACAAGAAACCTCCGCAGGACAAACCGGTGAAGCCAAAGCGCCAAAAGACCAAAGCTGTGAAAAGACCTGCCAATCGGAAGAGAACCACTGCATCCTCCGATCCACCGACTGATGATGATGTGGGTAACTCGGATTTTGAGGTAGAACTTGACTCACTTGGTTCATTTTTCATGCGCCTTATTGATGATGATTATTGCGTGACGACGCTGAAGTCGACCACGCCGATCTTTGTAAGTGTCGTTCCTTCCTCCGATTCAAACCCTTTGCCTTCACTAAAAATCCGTCGAGCAAACCAGAAAGTTAAATTTTCACATCCTCTTGCTTATTTGGATCCAAACTTTCTTGTGAAGACACAACAGCACGAGGCTCGCCGCACAACCCGGCATAGCGGCCAGGTAGTTACCTCCACCGGTTTACCGAACAGTCCGGTTCGGAAACGCCGATCAGAGGTCTCTAATTCCCTTGACATGTCATGCACCAATGTAGGTTGTTTTCGTCAACCTCTTAATCCGTCTGATTCCAATTATCAGGGCACTTTTCATTCATCCTCTGGCGAGTCGTCAGCCATCAAACTTCCACCCCTCAAAACGGTTATTGGATAAGCTGTTCACTTGCCTTATTCTTGATATGCATTTTATACGCTATACTGACCTTCATGTTTTACTTTGTCAGCGCTAAGCCCAGACCAAGCAAGAAAGCTCGACTGAACAAACCGACAGAAGAAGATACAGCTGCTGAACTGGTGAAAACTCCAGATCCTGTAGAAGCCAACCTTGATGATGTGCTGAATGATCCACCGCCTCAAGACTATGACTTTGTTACTGAAACGACAGAAATTGACACCACAGGCCATGCTGACGAACCGGCTAGTTCTCTCTGGACTGACAAACCGGCTTGTCCAGCAAAGAATATCAACAAACGAGTGACCCCAGTATGAGCTGCTGCGGAGAAGGATGATGATGTTCTGATTACTAGCGTTGGCTATATGGATCCAGGGAATCCTGTCGCTTTGTCGAAGCATACCGCCAAGGAGGAACTTTCTGCAATCGGCAAAGGCAAATGGAATGTCGATCTGTCCACCTACGCCCATCTGAATGCTCAAGACCTTCATTCCGGCTATCTGAACCGTCTGTTCACCAGCCGTGACTAAGAAGCTGGTCTGGTCAATATGATGAAGGAAAAATATGAGGTAACTTTACGCATGCTTCTCTTTCTGTATTGTTTTTGCAGTTTATCAACTGTCGCAGCCCCCACGGTTTAAAATAGCAACTTAAATCGGGACTTTAAGTGCAATCTCGAGCTTGCAACAATGCATTTTAACTTCACCGATGTAGCCTCCAATGGCCGGTTTAACTGTATAGAGATGAAGCGGGACTTTGTAGAAGAATTCCCTTTTTAGCAAGTTACGAGCAAAAACACATTAGCCCCCAAGTGCCAAGCTTAATACTTGTATTGTGCTTTGGGACTTCGAAAAAATTGTCTGACAGACCAAATATGCATTAGCCCCCAAGTGCCAAGGGCATAACTTGTTATGGGCTTGGTACTTCAAGTATTTACTGGTACCTGACCAGTTGACCGTCTCTTTGTAGGCTGAGCTGAGCAAAAAGGAGAGCCAAACCGCAGATCTTTAGGAAAACCTTAAACTGCAACAAGATGAAACCTCCAAGGCGAAGGCAGAGCTGACCAGCGCTCTAGGCGCTATGGAGAAACTGAAAGAAGGCTTCAACAAGGAACAGTCGGATTGGGAAAGTGAAAAATACGATTTGATAAAAAGGGCTGAGAAAGCAGAAGCTGCTCTTAAGCCGGTGGCTGATGAACTGACCAGCATAAAGCGGCAGGTTCATGCCATGACCGCGGCCGTGTTTGGTAAGAATCCGTAACTCCCGATTTGACCATATTCTGTCATGTATCCGCCGGTTTACTAACCCTTGCAATGATATAGGAACTCGTATTGGCCACTTGGGATCTGACGTTCAGATGAAGTTAACAGCAACCTATACTCTGATAGAGCAGCTTTACACCGGCGCGCAACGGATCATATATACTGCTTCTCACAACAATCCTCCTCCCACCTTGATTAAAGATACCTTAGAAAGGTTATCCATGCTACCTGCCCAGGTTGATGAACTGAAAAGGTCTGCTGCCAGGATGGGCGCTTTGGCTGCACTTGACCGGGCAAAGGCATGGGTACGACTTTGATCAAGCGAAGCGGCTCAAGGCTATCCCAATTTAAAGGAAGGCGGGACAGAATTGGCGAAGATGATCTCCGGATCATAAACCGGAGAATACGCCCATTGGCTTGTCAACTAGTTGAAGAAGCGGACTGTCATACTATCAAGCAAACTATGATGACAAGAACAAGCGGGTTGCTGCCCAATCTCAAGCTCGAGAATCTCATCCGCCAATCCGTAAGCATACTTACATACGACATTGAACCGTCGACGCTGATAAGTGATGAAGCTGTATTCCAAGCCCTGACTGGGATCGACTAGGGCAACTATTGATTTCCAGCCACTGGGTAGAGAAGAAGAAGCTGAACCGGCACGAGATGACCCGCAACCGTCAGGCCAAGCAGGTGACCAATCATGAACCGGAGGCCGGTTTAGTCTTCTACATGCTGCGGCTTGTATTTTGAGAAAAAACAATGATCCTGTCGAGCACTGGAAAGCCTTGTAATAGGCTTAGTTAAAATATTTGTTCTGATATGCCTTCGCGCATTCTTATCTGCAATTGACACCGGCTTGATTCGTCATACATAAGATATGATCTACATACTCATTTGTCCAAGTTGTTTCTGCAGACAAGAAACTTAAAGTGCCCTGGAGGTTTACCGCCGGGCGGGTCATGATACCCATATATATATATAACCAAAGATGATAACTTAGGTTGTGACATATAACCAAAATGGAAATATATAATACTTGCAACTTTTATGCATGATGTTGGCTGGCCAACCTTGTAGCGGGGCTTATAACCCAAATCTTTTTAGGAGAAAACCACTCCTGTTGATATAAGGTCGGTTTACAATGTAAACCGTTCCGGGTTATGATAAACACCGGTTTACTCCGTAATAAAATTTTAATTGAAAATCAGACCGGGCGAATAGTCTCCGGAATATGATTTGATTGTATACCGTCAAATTGTAATTGACAGTCAGACCGGGTTGTTTAACGCTGGTCTAAAAAGCAACAAAAAATATTTATCAAAAAAGAGAACAGAACCCAAACAAAGGAAAATAAAAACCATTATAGGTGAGGCTTTGAGCCGATCAAGAGGCGTAACCATGGTTCGGACACGACCAAGCCCCCAATAAGGCGTAGCTATGGTTCGGGTTCGATCAGGCCCCCAAATGATGATGTGGCATTATGCCGATCAAGAGGTGTAGCTATGGTTCGGGTTCGACCAAGCCCCCAAGTGATGATGTGGCATTGTGCCGATCAAGAGGTGTAGCTCTGGTTCGGATACGACCAAGCCCCCAAGTGATGCTGTGGCATTGCGCTGATCAAGAGGTGTAGCTATGGTTCGGATATGACCAAGCCCCCAAGTGATGTTGTGGCATTGCGCCGATCAAGAGGTGTAGCTATGGTTCGGATACGACCAAGGCCCCAAGTGATGCTATGGCATTACGCCTATCAAAAGGTGTCTATGGTTCGGATACGACCAAGCCCCCAAGTGATATAATATAAAGCCTTTGAGAGGCTAAAACCAAGGGGTGAACCGGACGCCGCTTTAGCAACAGAAGCTCCATGTAACCACACATGATGTAAGAAAACAACAGATACCCCGCTTTAGCTGAGGTTTCGGTTTATTATATTGATCATCATATATACATAGGCATAATATGTACATAAGCAGAGCCTATACCTCAAGTACGGCAAGGCCGAAGATGAGCAATATTCCACGGCCGGCTGGTCTCCTCCTCCGATTTACGTGAGTCTTTGCGCTCTCGAACATCGATTAGGTAGTATGACCCGTTGTGTAGATCCTTGCTGACCACAAAAGGACCTTCCCAAGGTGGGGATAACTTGTGCATATCCGACTGCTCCTGGATGAGCCAAAGCACCAAATCTCCTTCTTGAAAGGTTCTGGTTCTAACCCGGCGGCTATGATAGCGATGTAGATCTTGCTGATAAATCACCGAACGGGCCGCTATGTCACGTTCCTCATCTAACAGGTCGAGAGCCTCTTGCCGTGCCTTCTCGTTGTCAGCTTCAACATATGCCGCTACATGAGGTGAGTCATGACGGATGTCACTAGGAAGAACTGCCTCCACTCCATAAACCATGAAGAACGGTGTGTATCCTGTCGACCTGTTGGGCGTGGTGTTGATACTCCATAATACTGAAGGTAGCTCCTCAACCCAACAACCCGGCGTCCGCTTCAAGGGAACCATAAGCCGGGGTTTGATGCCTCTCAAAATTTCTTGATTGGCCCTCTCCGCTTGACCATTGGACTATGGGTGAGCTATTGATGATACATCAAGCTGTATGTGCTCACGTTGACAGAACTCCTTCATGGCACCCTTTGACAGATTGGTGCCATTGTAAGTGATAATGCTATGTGGAAAGCCAAACCGGAAAATCACCTTTTTGATGAATTGAACCGCCGTGGCCGCGTCACACCTGCTAACTGGTTCTGCCTCCACCCACTTTGTGAACTTGTCAACCGCCACCAAAAGGTGGGTCTTCTTGTCTTTGGACCTCTTGAAAGGCCCAACCATATCCAGCCCCAAGTGCATAAGCGGCCAAGTAATTGGAATCATCCTCAATTCTTGAGCGGTACATGCAGCGCCTTGAAAACTTCTGACAGCCATCACATCGTCTGACCAAGTCCTCGGCATCAGCATGAGCTGTTAACCAATAGAAACCATGACGAAACGCCTTAGCCACCAAAGATTTTGAACCGGCGTGGTGACCACAATCTCCTTCGTGGATCTCACGTAAAATTTCACAGCCTTCTTCAGGAGATACACAGCGTTGAAACACCCTTGTCACGCTGCAATGATGCAGCTCTCCATTGATAATAGTCATAAACTTGGACCGCCGAATTATCTGCCTGGCCAATGTCTCATCCTCTAATAACTCGCCCCGGTTCATATATGCAAGATAAGGAACCGTCCAATCCGGGATAACATGAAGGGCCGCCACCAACTGAGCTTCCGGATCAGGAATAGCCAAATCCGCTTCACCAGGGAGCTTGACAGACAGGTTATGCACAACATCCAAGAAGACATTAGGCGGAACCGGTTTTCGTTGAGAACCCAGGCGGCTTAAAGCGTCCGCCGCTTCGTTCTTCCGCTGGTCCACATGATCCACCTAATAACCTTTAAAGTGACCTGCAACAACGTCCACCTCACGACGATATGCTGCCATGAGTGGGTCCTTGGAATCCCAAGTGCCAGACACCTGTTGAGCCACCAGGTCTGAGTCACCGAAGCACTTAACTCGGCTTAGGTTCATGTCCTTCTCCATCCGAAGACCATGGAGTAAAGCTTCATACTCAGCTGCATTGTTAGTACAAGGGAACATTAAACGGAGAACATAACAAAACTTGTCACCTCGTGGGGAAGTTAATACGACTCCAGCCCCCGAGCCCTCCAATTGCCTGGACCCATCAAAGTGAATAGTCCAATAAGTGTGATCCGTCTTCTCTTCAGGTGCTTGTAGTTCTGTCCAGTCGTTGATGAAATCTACAAGTTCTTGAGATTTGATCGCCGTTCGGGGTATATACTTCAACCCGTGAGGCCCGAGCTCTATGGCCCACTTGGCAATTCGGCCAGTTGCTTCCCTGTTCTGGATTATATCTCCCAAAGGAGCAGAACTGACCACTGTGATGGGATGACCTTGGAAATACTGCTTGAGCTTCCGGCTTGCCATGAAAACCCCATATACCAGCTTCTGCCAGTGTGGGTACCTCTGCTTGGACTCAATAAGCACCTCGCCGATATAATAAACCGGACGCTGAACCAGATACTCTTTTCCTGCCTCCTTGCGCTCCACCACAATAGCCACACTGACAGCCCGAGCATTCGCTGCCACATATAGTAACAATGGCTCCTTGTCAACTAGGGCAGCAAGAACCAGCGGATTAGCTAGCTGCCGCTTTAAATCCTCAAATGCTTCATTCGCGGTGTCACTCCAGACGAAGTTATCCATTTTCTTCAGCATCTGGTACAAAGGAATGGCCTTCTCACCAAGGCGGCTGATAAAACGACTCAACGCGGCAATCCGGCCTGCCAAGCGCTGAACGTCATTGATACACTTTGGTTTAGCCAAGGAGGTGATGGCCTTGATCTTCTCCGGATTAGCCTCAATGCCCCTGTTAGACACCAGAAAGCCCAAGAGCTTGCCTGCCGGTACACCAAAAACACACTTAGCCGGATTAAGCATCATCTCGTAAACCCACAAGTTATCAAAGGTCTCCTTTAAGTCATCATTCAACGTCTACTTCTGCCTTGACTTGACCACAATATCATCCACATAGGCATGAACATTACGGCCGATTTGTGTATGAAGACAATTCTGCACACACTGCTGATAAGTCGCCTGGGCACTCTTGAGCCCAAAGGGCATAGATATATAGCAGAAGGCTCCAAAGGGGGTTATGAAGGCCGTCTTCTCCTGGTCCTTAACTGCCATCTTGATCTGATGATAACCGAATATGCATCGAGCTCAAACACTGCAACCCGCCGTAGCATCAATAATTTGATCAATACGGGGAAGGAAAAAGGATCTGCTGGGCAAGCTTTGTTGAGATGTGTAATCCACACATCCGCCAAGTGCCGTTCTTCTTAAGGACCAGCACGGATTAGCCAACCACTCGGGATGGAAGACTTCAGCGATAAATTCAGCCACTAAGAGCACAGCCACTTCTTCTCCAATAGCCTTGTGCCTTTCTTCATTGAACCGCGGAGAAACTGTTTGACGGTTTATACTTAGGATCAACATTAAGTGTGTGCTCAGTGAGTTCTCTCGGTACACTGGCATGTCGAAGGCTTCCACACAAAGATGTCGATTCTCACGGATGAACTTCGATGGCGCGCTTTCCTATTTTGGATCAAGTTAGCGCGATGCTGAAGCTGCTTGGACGAATCGCGGTATGAAGTCAACAAGCTTAGTCTCATCAGCCGATTTAAACTTCAAGGCCGGATCATGCTCGGTAGTTGGCTTCTTCAACGAAGTCATATCTGCCGGATCAACATTGTCCTTGTAAAACTTCAACTCTTCTGTGGCACAAACCGACTCAGCATAAGCCGCATCACCTTCTTCACACTCCAGAGCGATCTTGCGGCTCCCATGGACGGTTATAGTTCCCTTGTGACCCGGCATCTTGAGTTGAAGATAAACATAGCAACACCGTGCCATAACCTTAGCATAAGCCGGCCGTCCAAACAGGGCTTGATACGGACTTCTGATTTTCACCACTTCGAAGGTCAAGGTTTCTGATCTCGAGTCATGCTCGTCCCCAAAAGCCACCTCCAGAGCTATCTTGCCAACAGGATACGCCGATTTACCACGCACCACACCATGGAACACCGTATTGGACGGTTTAAGATTTTTATCTGTTAACCCCATGCGACGGAAAGTTTCATAATACAGGATATTGATACTGCTCCTTCCGTCCATGAGTACCTTTGTGAACTTATAACCTCCTACCTAAGGTGCCACCACCAATGCCAGAAGACCCGGATTGTCAACCCGGGGTGGATGATCTTCTGTAAGTGCATCTAGTGCCACCCCTAGTTGGTTTTGGAGTATTGACGACAAACCTGGTTGAGGGACTAATGTATTTGTGAGAATTGCAGGATAACACAGGTAGTAGTCCCTCCATGATTCAGTTTACCTACCAGAGATGACCCTAAAAATGTGTGAAGACATTGAAGACAATGGTGGTCTGTGAAGATATTCACATTGAAGACTATGACCCGAGAAGACATTGAGTGAATACTATGGAGCGCGAAGACTTAGTTGTTTCGTTGTTTCTTTTTCTTCTTTGTTGAGTCGTAGGAACCACGTCACTGTTAAGTGGGGTCCAAGTGAACAAAGTAAGAGTGACTGAAGTGATGCTCAAACCAAATCCTATGTCTTCGAGCGAAGACTATGAGAGCAAATCTTATCCTGTGTCGGATAAGTCAGCTTTACTTGTAGCCCAAGTCAAGCTGTCGCGTGTGTTTGAAATCTGACCGTTGCGACACGTGTCGGTCCCTTAGTGACCAGGGTCATTTCGGACAAATCGGTTGGGTTGCCCGGTGGCTATAAATAGCCGCCCCTACACCATAAATTGGTGGCTGCTCAGAGTTAGTACACGACTTTTGTCGTTTGAGAGCAACCACATGAAGCTTTTGAGAGAGAATCCTTGCGAGGACAAAGCCCAAACCACCTAGAGCCCAAAGAGTGTTTGGCATCTTTGAAGTCTTTCTGTCGCGTGATCGAAGACTTGTTACACTTGAGGATTGTGAATCCTCCGGCCGGTTAAGCGTCGCGTTCGAGCATCCAAGAGCCATTGTGGATTGCGGTGAGCGAAGTCTGTGAAGGTTCGGAAGTCTACCTTGAAGACTTACTAGAGTAATTGGGCGAGGACTGTGTGTCCTTAGCTCAAGGGGAATAAGGCGAAGACGTGGTCTTCTGAGTTGAATCTCAGCCTCCCTAACCAGACGTACAGTTGTCACAGCAACTGGAACTGGTCCAACAAATCCCTTGTCCTTCTGAAGCCACTGGTTCTATCTCTTACTCCTCTGTACTTATAGTTTGTCTTCGTGAAGTCATTGCTTGCTTGTATTATCTGTTTGACTTCACTGTGTGACTATACATTACGATTGGCTTCATACTATCTTCCATCCTGATCTTTACTACATAGCTGCTATTAGTCTTCATGCTTTCACTTCATTGAATACTTGATTATGGTTTGTCTAGTGTAGTCTACCTTCCACTGCATTAGAATAGTGTTGTTTATATTATGCATCTTGAAACTCCCATGTTTTGAAGACTTACATAAAAATCGCCTATTCACCCCCTCTAGTCGATAACTAGCCCTTTCAATTGGTATCGAGCAAGGTGCTCCTTGTTACGTGTGATTGATTTAACCACCTGGAGTTTAGCTATGTAGACTGCAGGGATAATCAAAGTCTCCGATGCGTGCCCCATCTTTGATGGCACTGAATATCCCTACTGGAAGAATAGGATGCACATGCATCTTGAAGCCATTGATGTCGATCTATGGTATGTCGTCAAGAACGGCATTCCCAAGACTGGTGAAGGTGTCACCCCTGCTGATGTCAAGAAGTTCATTCAACTGGACTCTACTGCCAAGAACATCATCTGTGGTCACCTTACCAAAGGACAGTATGGCCCTATGAGTGCTCTGGAAACGTCGAAGCTAGTCTGGGACTGGCTATCCAAGGTCAATGAAGGCGTCTCAACCTAGCGAGATCAATGTATCAGTACTCTCCGCAACCTCTTCAACCGCTTCAAGAGACACGACAACGAGAATGTCCAGCTCACATTTGATCGACTCACTGATATCACAAATGAGCTCCAAGCACTCGGCGCCACTGAGATCACGAAGCATGAGATAGTGAAGACACTATTGAGATCTCTTGACAGCTCATTTGACACCTTAGCCCTGATGATACAAGAACGCCCTGATTTCAAGACTCTCGATCCATCTGACATACTTGAGAGGCTCAACACACATGAGTACCAGCTATCTGAGAAACGAGATATCTATGGCCCCAACTATGGCCGAACTCGAGCTTTGAAGGCAAAGGCTGCTGCTTCCTCATCGAAGAAGAATCGATTGCAGATTACGGTGATCCACGAAGACATCGGAAAGGAGCTTTCTATGCTTGTGAAGAAGTTCCAGAAATTCACCAAGAAGAAAGGCTTCAAAAAGTCTTCATGATCCAGCTCAAGAAATGATGAAGCTTCTGCCTATGATCACAAGAAGAGAACCTGTCACAAGTGCAAGAAACCTGGTCACTACATCCCTGAGTGTCCACAGTGGGACAATGAGAAGAAGAAGAAAAAGAGCAAAGAATATGATTCTGATGACAAGAAGAAGAAAAAGAGCAAAGAATATGATTATGATGATAAGAAGAAGAAGAAATCCTCAAAGTCTTCTTCCAAGTCTTCTTCCAGATCTTCATCACACAAGAAGAGCTCATCTGGCAAGGCTCGTGCTTTTGTTGGCAAGGAGATGGATTCAGAAGAGGAGTATGCTTTAGAGGAGGCGGAGGTGGAGTCTGAGGGGGAGTCTGACTCGGGTGTTGCGAGTCGCCCTAGCTTACGCCTCGTCGCCAAGTCCATCTTCAACACCAAGACAATGGCTCCATCACCAACAGCAGCGATAATGGCGAGGACGACTCACCTCCCACCTCTTGCTTCATGGCACGTGGTGCCAAGGTAAAATCACGCGACGCTTACTTTCAAACATCAAGTGAAGATGACTCTGATTGTGAATCCAAACCCAGCTACAAAACACTTGCTAAAATTGCAACTGAACAACAAAAAGCTATGGAACATACTCAAAAACTGTTATACAAAAGCGATGACCTGTTGGACGCGGAAATGACCCATTCTCAGTCCTTAGTTGAAGACATTAAAAATCTTCATGCTAAGTACCCGGAACTTGAAAGTCGTCATGAAACGCTCACAACCACTCATGAAAAGCTCTCCTATGATTATCTTCAAAGGAAGCAAGAGCTTGAGAAATTGAGAACGGCTCATGAAGATCTTCAAAATGAGAATGAGTCACTTCGCGCTCAACAGATCAGTTCCGCTCAGAAAGGATTTGAACCACCATGTCTAAAATGCCTTGAGCGTGACAACACTACTTCTGTTGCAAAATGTTCTACTACTGCTACTGTTGCAATATCTTCAACTGCTGATGTGGTAACTAACCCCTCTGCGGAGGATACCACTACTATTGCTGATGAAAATGCTAGGTTGAAGACATTGCTTGAAACAGGGATGTACAAAAGTCTCAAAGGGCATCAGACACTGTGCGATGTCCTCAAAAAGCAGATTTTGAACCGAAACCCTAAGAAAGAGGGTGTTGGGTTCGAGAGGAAAATGAATGTTGATGGCTCCTACTGGAAGCCTGAGCAGCACCCCAAAACCACATGGGTTGCTGCAAAGGGACCTTCAGTGGATCCATCCACCTTATCTGGCTTCACCTATGCTAACCCTATTATCATTGATGAATCCTTTGATGCAAACTATAAACTGTTTAAGAATCAGAATGGTGAAGTATGTGATTTCTCCGGTGATCAACACGTGGTAAGAGGAGCATAATGCCAGTAACTTTAATATGTTGTGACTGCAGATGGAGCTGCTTCCGTGGAGACCCTTCGGGCGGAACTTGCCCGAGCCAAAGAACAAGCCAGGAATAGTGATGCGGCCGCTCTAAAGGCAGCCGAAGAGCTGAGGGCCGAACAGGCTGCCCATTGCCAAAGCAAGGAAAAAATAGCCAGGATGGCCATTGAGTTGAAAGATGCCACCTACCGTTACCACCTTCTTGAAAAGGAAAACCGAGCGAAGGTGACGGAGCTGGAGAAGGCCATGGTAGCAGCCAAGGAAGCCCGCTCTAAGATCAGAGCATCGAAGGAGGAGCTGCATCAAGCTGGAGATATCGCGGCTGGGAAGCACTTCTTGTTGCCGACGAAGTTCGGAGATCCGAAGTATGCCCCTCTTGATCAATTATGGAGTTCTGCGGACGCATATGCGGATCTGGCAGCCAGTACTGCTCATGCGGCCGAGTACTTCAAGGGTCAAAAAGATCGTGAAGTGGAAAAGCTGTTCTGGTCACAGTTCGATGATCCAGTGTGTCTGCTGCTGTTAAATGAGCGAATGACCGAGTGGGCCGAGCTCCATAGGTTGTCCGGGCTTGCCATGAGGTTTGTTATGGATCATCTGTGGCCTGGAGGGCCACAGCCGGATAGTTATTTTCGTTTGGTGCAGCAGTTCCTTGGTGTTGTGCCACGTATCGACGCTATGAAGAGGTCGGCGTGCATAGAGGGCGCGGAGATGGCACTTGCCCGTGTTAAGACATACTGGGCAGACATGGAGGCCACCGCTATTGCAACCCAGGGTTCGGCCGTTGGCCGAGTAGCTGCCGAGCACTACTTTGAATAAGTCCTTGAAGGCGCCCGTTCAATAGAAGCTCAGTGCTCGAAGAATATTCTGTTCTAGTGACATGTATTCCCATTGAAAAAACAATGTTTTACTGAATTATAGAGGCTGTTTTTATACTTTTGCCTGAAAGTATTATGATGCCTCTTGTGCGGCCGTTTATGTATATATGTATATAACCTGAAAGTTTGCGATCGTCGGCTTCAGCCCCCACGCATATAATGCGGGGTGTTATGAGAAGACGTGTGTTCACACTTGATCCAACGTCTTGGTCCATTAAGGAGGTGATAGCGCAGCGAACTAGGCAATCAGACTATATTGCTTTAACACTTTCACTTAGCCATAGGAGTTTGACGGTGGGGCTACTATATAGCCCCTGGTGACTCCGCGCTCCTCCGAATACGGGGCGCGTACATGCCTGGCCGGGAAACGGCCCTTCGTTGATGCGGAGGAATCCCGAAGATTCCACTAAGTCATCGAGTGGTTGACCAATCTCGCGCTTTATCATGGCAGTCAGTTTTTGGCTTTCTCTACTGAGGTGCTCGTCCGGATGAACCAGGGCACAATCGCAGTAGTTCTCCTGGTACCACCTTAGCCGATAGAGCGGAACGTAAGGTAGCAAAACAAAGGAGCCGGGCAAACCCAACATTTGACCAAAGACATGATTCGGAGTGATGCATATAAGGCCAAACTCGCGACGCCGAACACTCCCTAAGGTATTCGGTCTTTATAACATATGTCGGGCTGAACAATGCCCTTGATAATGGACCCCGTGTTGGGGAACGTAGTAATTTCAAAAATTTTCCTACGATCACGTAAGACCATGGTGATGCATAGCAACGAGATGAGAGTGTTGTCTACGTACCCTCGTGAGACCAACAGCGGAAGCGTTGGCGCAGCGTAGAGGAAGTAGTCGTACTTCTTCCCGATCCAACCGATCCAAGTACCGAGCGTCACGGCACCTCCGAGTTCTGCACACGTTCAGCTCGATGGCGTCCCTCGAACTCCGATCCAGCCGAGTGTTGAGGAGAGTTTCAATCGACCGACGGCGTGGTGGCGATGATGATGTTCCACGGCGCGGGCTTCGCCTAAGCTCCATAGCGGTATATTTGAGGTGTAGTTTGGTGGAAGGGGCACCGCACACGGCGAAGAGCGATCTCAATGATCAACTTGTGTGTCCTAGGGTGTCCCCCTGCCCCGTATATAAAGGAGCAAGGGAGGAGGAGGCCGGCCCTATGTTTGGCGCGCAAGGGAGTCCTACTCCCACGGGAGTAGGATTCCCTTTCCTAGTCCAACTAGGAATCCTTCCATGTAGGGGAGGAAGGGAGAAGGAAGTGGAGGAGTAGGAAGGTGGCGGCCCCTTTCCCTAGTCCAATTCGGACTAGAGGGAGGGGCGCAGCAGCCTTTTCCTCTTCCCACTAAAGCCCATCAAGGCCCATTACTTCTCCGTAACTACCGGTACTCGAAAAATACCGAATCACTCGGAACCTTTCCGAACTCGAATATAGTCGTCCAATATATCGATCTTTACGTCTCGACCATTTGAGACTCCTCGTCATGTCCCCTATCTCATCCGGGACTCGAACTCCTTGGTACATCAAAACTCATAAACTCATAATATAAGCATCATCGAAACCTTAAGCGTGCGGACCCTACGGGTTCGAGAACTATGTAGACATGACCTAGAACCATTCTCGGTCAATAACCAATAGCGGAACCTGGATGCCCATATTGGTTCCTACATATTCTCTGAAGATCTTTATCGGTCAGACCGCATAACAACATCGTTGTTCCCTTTGTCATCGGTATGTTACTTGCCCGAGATTCGATCGTCGGTATCCAATACCTAGTTCAATCTCGTTCTTGGCAAGTCTTTTTCTCGTTCCGTAATACATCATCTCACAACTAACACATTTAGTTGCAATGCTTGCAAGGCTTATGTGATGTGCATTACCGAGAGGGCAGAGATACCTCTCCGACAATCGGAGTGACAAATCCTAATCTCGAAATATGCCAACCCAACATGTACCTTCGGAGACACCTGTAATGTACCTTTATAATCACCCGATTCGTTGTGACGTTTGGTAGCACCAAAGTGTTCCTCGGGCAAGCGGAGTTGCATAATCTCATAGTCATAGGAACATGTATAAGTCATGAAGAAAAGCACTAGCAACAAACTATACGATCAGGTGCCATGCTAATGGAATGGGTCATGTCAATCAGATCATTCAACCAATGATGTGATCCCGTTAATCAAATAACAACTCCTTGTTCATGGTTAGGAAACATAACCATCTTTGATTAACGAGCTAGTCAAGTAGAGGCATACTAGTGACACTCTGTAGGTTTATGTATTCACACATGTATTATGTTTCCGGTTAATACAATTCTAGCATGAATAATAAACATTTATCATGATATAAGGAAATAAATAATAACATTATTATTGCCTCTAGGGCATATTTCCTTGATCTCCCACTTGCACTAGAGTCAATAATCTAGATCACATCACCATGTGATTAACATCGATAGTTCACATCATCATGTGATTAACACCCATAATTCACATCGCCATGTGACCAAGACCCAAAGGGTTTACTAGATTCAGTAATCTAGTTCACATCGCTATGTGATTAACACCCAAAGAGTACTAAGGTGTGATCATGTTTTGCTTTGTGAGAGAAGTTTAGTCAGCGGGTCTGCCACATTCAGATCCGTATGTATTTTGCAAATCTATATGTCAACAATGTTCTTGCGGAGCTACTATAGCTAATTGCTCCCACTTTCAATATGTATCTAGACCGAGATTTAGAGTCATCTAGATCAGTGCCAAAACTTGTATCGGCGTAACCTTTACGACGAACTTTTGTCACTTCCATAATCGAGAAACATATCCTTATTCTACTAAGGATAATTTTGACCGCTGTCCATCGATCTACTCTTAGATCACTATTGTACTCCTTGCCAAACTCGGTGCAGGGTATACAATAGATCTGGTACACAACATGGCATACTTTATAGAACCTATGGCCAAGGCATAGGGAATGACTTTCATTCTCTTTCTATCTTCTGCCGTGGCCGGGTTTTGAGTCTTACTCAATTTCACACCTTTGTAACACAGGCAAGAACTCTTTCTTTGACTGTTCCATTTTGAACTACTTCAAAATCTTGTCAAGGTATGTACTCATTGAAAAAACTTATCAAGCGTCTTGATCTATCTCTATAGATCTTAATGCTCAATATGTAAGCAGCTTCACCGAGGTCTTTCTTTGAAAACTCCTTTGAAACACTCCTTTATGCTTTGCAGAATAATTCTACATTATTTCCGATCTACAATATGTCATTCACATATACTTATCGAAATCTTTGTAGTGCTCCCACTCACTTTTTTGTAAATACAGGCTTCCTTTGCAAGTCTGTATAAAACTATATGCTTTGATCACACTATCAAGCGTTTATTCCAACTCGAGATGCTTGCACCAGTCCATAGATGGATCATTGGAGCTTGCACATTTTGTTAGCTCCTTTAGGATTGACAAAACCTTCGGTTGCATCATATACAACTCTTCTTTAATAAATCCATTAAAGAATGTATTTTGACATCCATTTGCCAGATTTCATAAAATGTGGCGATTGCTAACATGATTCGGACAGACATAAGCATCGCTACAGTTGAGTAAATCTCATTGTAGTCAACACCTTGAACTTGTCGAAAACCTTTCTGCGACAAGTCGAGCTTTGTAGATAGTAATACTACTATCAACATCTGTCTTCCTCTTGAAGATCCATTTATATAATATGGCTTGCCGATCATGGGCAACTCCATCAAAGTCCACACTTTGTTCTCATATATGGATCCCATCTCAGATTTCATGGTCTCAAACCATTTCGCGGAATCTGGGCTCATCATCGCTTCCTCATAGTTCGTAGGTTCATCATGGTCTAGTAACATGACTTCTAGAATAGGATAACCGTACCACTCTGGTGCGGATCTTACTCTGGAAGACCCACGAGGTTTGGTAGCAACTTGATCTGAAGTTTCATGATCATCATCATTAACTTCCTCACTAATTGGTGTAGGAATCTTGGAACTGATTCTGTGATGAACTACTTTCCAATAAGGAGAAGGTACAATTACCTCATCAAGTTCTACTTTCCTCCCACTCACTTCTTTCGAGAGAAACTTCTTCTCTAGAAAGGATCCATCTTAACAACAAATATCTTGCTTTCGGATCTGTGATAGAAGGTGTACCCAATAGTTACCTTTGGGTATTCTATGAAGACGCATTTCTCGATTTGGGTTCGAGCTTATCGGTGAATTTTTTTCACATAAGTATCACAACTCAAACTTTAAGAAACGACGACTTAGGTTTATTGCTAAACCATAGTTCATACGGTGTCATCTCAGCGGTTTAGATGGTGCCCTATTAAGCGTGAATGCAGCTGTCTTTAATGCATAACCCCAAAGCGATAGTGGTAAATCGGTAAGATACATCATAGATCGCACCATATCAAAATAAAGTACGATTCTGACGTTCGACACACCATAATGTTGTGGTGTTCCATGTGGCGTGAGCTGTGAAACTATTCCACATTGTTTTCATTGAAGACCAAACTCGTAACTCAAATATTCATCTCCACGATCAGATCGCGAAACTTTATTTTCTTGTTGCGATGATTTTCCACTTCACTCTGAAATTCTTTGAACCTTTCAACTATTTCAGACTTATGTTTCATCAAGTAGATATACCCATATCTACTCAAATCATCTTGTGAAGGTCGAAAATAACGATACTTGCCACGAGCATCAACATTCATTGGATCGCATACATCGGTATGTATTATTTCCAATAAGTCGGTAGCTTGTTCCATTGTTCCGGAGAAGCGGAGTTTTAGTCATCTTGCCCAAAAGGCACGGTTCGCAAGCATCAAATGATTCATAATCAAGTGATTCCAAAAGTCCATCGGCATGGAGTTTTCTTCATGCGCTTAACACCAATATGACCTAAGCGGCGATTGCCACAAATAAGTTGCACTATCATTATTAACTTTGCATCTTTTGGTTTCAATATTATGAATATGTGTATCACTATGATCGAGATCCAATGAACCATTTTCATTGAGTGTGTAACCATATAAGGTTTTATTCATGTAAGCAGAACAACAATTTATTCTCTTACTTAAATGAATAACCGTATTGCAATAAACATGATCAAATCATATTTATGCTCAACACCAAATAACACTTATTTAGGTTCCACACTAATCCCGAAAGTATAGGGAGTGTGAGATGATGATCATATCAATCTTGGAACTACTTCCAACACTCATCGTCACTTCCCTTCAACTAGTTTCTGTTCATTCGAAACTCCGTTTGATTACTACTCTTAGCAACCGAACCAGTATCAAATCTGAGGGGTTGCTATGAACACTAGTAAAATACACATCAATAATCTGTATATCAAATATACCTTTGTTCACTTTGCCATCCTTCTTATCCGCCAAATACTTGGGGTAGTTCCGCTTCGATGACCAGTTCCATTGCAGCAAAAGCACTTAGTCTCGGGCTTAGGTCTAGACTTGGGCTTCTTCACTCGAGCAACAACTTGCTTGCCGTTTTCCTTGAAGTTCCCTTCTTCCCTTTGCCCTTTTCTTGAGACTAGTGGTCTTGTCAACCATCAACACTTGATGTTTTTCTTGATTTTTACCTTCGCCGATTTTAGCATCGCGAAGAGCTTGGGAATTGTTTTCGTCATCCCTTGCATATTATAGTTCATCACGAAGTTCTAGTAACTTTAGTGATGGTGACTAGAGAATTCTGTCAATCACTATCTTATCTGGAAGATTAACTCCCACTTGATTCAAGCGATTGAAGTACTCAGACAATCTGAGCACATGCTCACTAGTTGAGCGATTCTCCTCCATCTTTTAGCTATAGAACTTGTTGGAGACTTCATATCTCTCAACTCGGGTATTTGCTTGAAATATTAACTTCAATTCTGGAACATCTCATATGGTCCATGACGTTCAAAACGTCTTTGAAGTCCCGATTCTAAGCCGTTAAGCATGGTGCACTAAACTATCAAGTAGTCATCATATTGAGCTAGCCAAGCGTTCATAACGTGCGCATACGCTCCTGCAATAGGTCTGTCACCTAGCGGTGCATTAAGGACATAATTCTTCTGCGCAGCAATGAGGATAAACCTCAGATCACGGATCCAATCCGCATCATTGCTACTAACATCTTTCAATACAATTTTCTCTAGGAACACATATAAAAACATAGGGAAGCAACAACGCGAGCTATTGATCTACAACATAATTTGCAAAATACTACCGGGACTAAGTTCATGATAAATTAAAGTTCAATTAATCATATTACTTAAGAACTCCCACTTAGAAAAATATCCTCCAATTCTCTAAGTGATTGCGTGATCCATATCAACTACACCATGACCGATCATCACGTGTGATGGAGTAGTTTCAATGGTGAACATCAATATGTTGATCATATCTACTATATGATTCACGCTCGACCTTCGGTCTCCGTGTTCGAGGTCATATCTTATATGCATAGCTCGTCAAGTATAACCTGAGTATTCGCGTGTGCAACTGTTTTGCACCGTTGTATTTGAGCGTAGAGCCTATCACCCGATCATCACGTGGTGTCTCAAGACGAAGAACTTTCATAGCGGTGCATACTCGGGAGAACACTTCTTGATAATTTAGTAAGGGATCATCTTATAATGCTACCGTCAATCAAAGCAAAATAAGATGCATAAAGGATTAACATCACATGCAATCAATATAAGTGATATGATATGGCCATCATCATCTTGTGCTTGTGATCTCCATCTCAAGCACCGTCATGATCACCATCGTCACCGGCGCGACACCTTGATCTCCATCGTAGCATCGTTGTCGTCTCGCCAACTATTGCTTCTCGACTATCGCTACCGCTTAGTGATAAAGTAAAGCAATTACATGGCGTTGCATTTCATACAATAAGCGACAACCATATGGCTCCTGCCGATTGCCGATAACTTCGGTTACAAAACATGATCATCTCATACAATAAAATATAGCATCACGTCTTGACCATATCACATCACAACATGCCCTGCAAAAACAAGTTAGGCGTCCTCTACTTTGTTGTTGCAAGTTTTACGTGGCTGCTACGGGCTGAGCAAGAACCGTTCTTACCTCGCATCAAAACCACAGCGATACTTCGTCAAATAGACTCCGTTTAACCTTCTCAAGGACCGGGCGTAGCCTTTTCAGTTCAACTAAAGTGAGAGACAGACACCCGCCGGTCACCTTTAAGCAACGAGTGCTCACAGCGGTGAAACCAGTCTCGCGTAAGCGTCTGGCGTAATGTCGGTCCGGGCGCTTCATCTCACAATACCGCTGAACCAAAGTATGACATGCTGGTAGGTAGTATGACTTGTATCGCCCACAACTCACTTGTGTTCTACTCGTGCATATGACATCAACGCATAAAACCAGGCTCGATACCACTGTTGGGGAGCGTAGTAATTTCAAAAATTTTCCTACGATCACGTAAGACCATGGTGATGCATAGCAGCGAGATGAGAGTGTTGTCTACGTACCCTCGTGAGACCGACAACGGAAGCGTTGGCGCAGCGTAGAGGAAGTAGTCGTACTTCTTCCCGATCCAACCGATCCAAGTACCGAGCGTCACGGCACCTCCGAGTTCTGCACACGTTCAGCTCGATGGCGTCCCTCGAACTCCGATCCAGCCGAGTGTTGAGGAGAGTTTCGTCGAGACGACGGCGTGGTGGCGATGATGATGTTCCACGGCGCGAGGCTTCGCCTAAGCTCCGCAGCGGTATATTCGAGGTGTAGTTTGGTGGAAGGGGGCACCGCACACGGCTAAGGAATCGATCTCAATGATCAACTTGTGTGTCCTAGGGTGCCCCCCTGCCCCCGTATATAAAGGAGCAAGGGAGGGAGGAGGCCGGCCCTATGTTTGGCGCGCCAAGGGGAGTCCTACTCCCACCGGGAGTAGGATTCCCCCTTTCCTAGTCCAACTAGGAATCCTTCCATGTAGGGGAGGAAGGAGAAGGAAGTGGAGGAGTAGGAAAGGTGGCCGGCCCCTTTCCCTAGTCCAATTCGGACTAGAGGGGAGGGGGGGCGCAGCAGCCTTTTTCCTCTTCCCACTAAAGCCCATCAAGGCCCATTACTTCTCCCGTAACTACCCGGTACTCCGAAAAATACCCGAATCACTCGGAACCTTTCCGAACTCCGAATATAGTCGTCCAATATATCGATCTTTACGTCTCGACCATTTGAGACTCCTCGTCATGTCCCGATCTCATCCGGGACTCGAACTCCTTCGGTACATCAAAACTCATAAACTCATAATATAAGCATCATCGAAACCTTAAGCGTGCGGACCCTACGGGTTCGAGAACTATGTAGACATGACCTAGAACCATTCTCGGTCAATAACCAATAGCGGAACCTGGATGCCCATATTGGTTCCTACATATTCTCTGAAGATCTTTATCGGTCAGACCGCATAACAACATCGTTGTTCCCTTTGTCATCGGTATGTTACTTGCCCGAGATTCGATCGTCGGTATCAATACCTAGTTCAATCTCGTTCTTGGCAAGTCTCTTTTCTCGTTCCGTAATACATCATCTCACAACTAACACATTTAGTTGCAATGCTTGCAAGGCTTATGTGATGTGCATTACCGAGAGGGCCAGAGATACCTCTCCGACAATCGGAGTGACAAATCCTAATCTCGAAATATGCCAACCCAACATGTACCTTCGGAGACACCTGTAATGTACCTTTATAATCACCCGATTCGTTGTGGCGTTTGGTAGCACCCAAAGTGTTCCTCGGGCAAGCGGAGTTGCATAATCTCATAGTCATAGGAACATGTATAAGTCATGAAGAAAAGCACTAGCAACAAACTATACGATCAGGTGCCATGCTAATGGAATGGGTCATGTCAATCAGATCATTCAACCAATGATGTGATCCCGTTAATCAAATAACAACTCCTTGTTCATGGTTAGGAAACATAACCATCTTTGATTAACGAGCTAGTCAAGTAGAGGCATACTAGTGACACTCTGTAGGTTTATGTATTCACACATGTATTATGTTTCCGGTTAATACAATTCTAGCATGAATAATAAACATTTATCATGATATAAGGAAATAAATAATAACATTATTATTGCCTCTAGGGCATATTTCCTTCACCCCGAGTGTCCAGGTACGTGCAATATTCTGACATGGCCAAAAGCCAATAACGTCAGCATCCTTCTCGGTTGTACTAAGAATCCATAGGATGTGAACAACAAGAGACAGTAAAAAAGGTTTATGCAGGGTCTTAATCTAAAAAGAAACCTTTGAGCGGGTCCCTGCTGCACGTCTGCGCCTGTGTCTCCATTGTGCCGTATCTTGGACGGGTGTAGCACGATTGTCGTGCAAAAAATTGGTTATTATAAATAAACCATGTAAAATTCAAGATAAATAAGGTTGAGCCGAATTAGCCCTGTTTACACGCGGGAATCCCCTGGCACCGTCTATAAGGGTATAAGCATCAAACCAATCTCAAGTATATCTAATGATGCGTCGGACTCGTCTAACCATGTCCGTGGTCTTAACGACCAGTCATTTGTTCTAGTTGGTGAGGCCGTTTAGTGTTCGGCTGTTAAAGCAGCCGCACGTTCTTCTGCGCGTAAGGAATGCTCAATATTTCCATTTCCTGTGATGGTGTCGCGCGGACCAGGCATCTTAAGCTTAAGAGAAGCGTAATGCGGTATAGCGTTGAAACAAGCGAAAGCTGTTCGTCCGAGTAGTGCTTGATAGCGGCTTCGGAATGGAGCGATGTCGAAGTTTAACTTTTCACTTCGGTAGTTGTCGGGTGAACCGAATACGATCTCTAGTATTAGAGAGCCCGTGGAGCGGGCCTCTGGGCCTGGTATTACTCCATTGAAGGTAGTATTACTGTGGCTGATTTTTGTCGGGTCTATCCCCATTTTGTGGACTGTGTCCTGATATATCATATTTGGACTACTGCCGCGGTCCATAAGGACTCCTGTGATATGGTATCCGTTTATTATTGGGTCCAGGACCAAGGCAGCCGATCCTTCATGCCGGATGCTTGTTAGGTGATCCCTGCGATCGAAAGTGATCGGGCAGGCCAACCAGGGGTTGAACTTAGGGGTGACGGGCTCTACGGCTCGTGTGTCTCGGAGTGCATGTTTGCTTCTCCTCTTCGTCACGTGGATCACGTTTACTGTTTTGACTTCTGTTGGGAATTTTTTCTGCCCCCCAGTGCCTTGTTGGCGAGGCTCATCCTCGTCTTTTCTCCGTGTATCCCGCCCCTTGTGTTCGGCGTTTAGCTTACCGGCCTGCTTGAAGACCCAACATTCTCTGTGGGTATGATTTGCAGGTTTATCGGGGGTGCAATGGATCTGACATAGTTTGTCTAGAATCTTGTTTAGGCTGGACGGTCCATCTCTGTTGCCTTTAAAAGGCTTTTTCCGCTGACCTGGTCGAGAGCCCCTGAATCCAGCGTTTACCGCCGTGTTATCTGGGATGTCTTCTTTATTCCGGCGCTTGTTTTTACTGCGTCGTGGTTTTCCATTGCCATCCCTGACTTTGAATGTGCTTGGGTCGCTGGTGCTACTGCGGGCTAACCAGCTATCGTCGCCTGCGCAAAAGCGGGTCATGAGGCTTGTTAGGGCTACCATTGTTCTCGGTTTTTCTTGGCCGAGGTGTCTGCGAGCCATTCGTCTCGGACGCTGTGCTTGAAAGCTGCTAAGGCTTCGGCGTGCGGACAGTTGACGATTTGGTTCCTCTTAGTGAGAAACCTGTTCCAAAGCTTTCGGGCTGACTCTCTGGGCTGTTGAATTATATGACTTAAATCGTCTGCATCCGGAGGTCGGACATAGGTCCCTTGAAAATTAGCCCGAAAAGCATCCTCGAGCTCCTCCCAACTTCCAATGGAGTTTTCGGGAGGCTTTTTAGCCGATGCCGAGCTGGTCCTTTAAGCTTGAGGGCAAGTATTTGATGGCGTGGAGATCGTCTCCATGAGCCATATGGATATGGAGGATAAAGTCCTCAATCGGACCCAGTGCGTGGTCCCATCGTATGACTTTATGTTCTTGGTTTGAATCTTACGAAATTCGTGGTCCAGCACCTCATTAGTGAAACATAGGGGGTGTGCGGCACCCCTGTATTTAGACTTATCAAGGCGTTTGGACGGTTATGGTATTCGGTTTTGATATTGTGCCGTAGCGCGCTTTCTAGATCCATAGATGGATCTGGTCATACTGGATTTTTGGCGCAAGTCCTTACGTAGGCCATGTGTTGACTTATGTGCGGCCCTGTTAGCCGCTCTATCGCGGCCACGGGGTGGTTGATCAGACCGGTTGGCCGTTTTATTTTTCGGCTGTGTGGGCTCTACGACCTCGTCATCAAATTCGGGTAATAGCTTGCGCTTTGGATAGCTCTTTGCGCGGTAACTTCTACCATGCATTTCTTCGCTGTCGAACACTTTGTTCCATCTACTGTTGAGCGTATTTTGTGTGGCCTTGAGCCTTTGCTTCTGCTTCTTCAGACTCCTCGTTGTGGCAGTAAGCCTTCTGCGGAGGTTCTCTTGTTCCAAGTGCTTTTCCGGGATGATGTGCACATCTTCGTCCGGAATATTTTCCTCCTCGGAGGGAGTTTTATCATCTTTATCCTTGGCGTCACCGTGTTCGGACATCGGATCCGAACTATGTTCGTCGTTCGCGGCTTCATTTTGCTCTGCCAATGGGTCAGTGTGGTCGTCGTTTCCTCTGGAGTCGACCGGCGTGTTATTTTTTCTTTCGCTGTTATCGTTGTTTTTGCCGAGGCGAGATTTAGAGCGGCGCCTATGTCGGCGCTTTGTTTGCTTCTCGATGGAGATGTTCTTCGCTGCTTCTTTCCATTCCTCGTCATTGTTTTCTTTGGGCATATCCACCATGTATATGTCATGTGATGAAGTGGCGGTCCAACGCCCTGTGAGCGGTGGTTCCTGTTCGTCTCTTGCATCGCGTCATCCATACCGTCGATGTCTTCAGAGTCGAAGTCGAGCATGTTGGTTAAATCGTCGACAGTGGCTACTAAGTGGGTGGTGGGTGCGCAGCGAATTTCTTCGTCGTCCGCATCCCATTCTAGCCGGACATAGTTCGGCAAAGGTTCCCCTGACAAGGAGAGGGACCTTAACGAATTTAGCATGTCGAGGAAGGGCGAGTGCTGAAAGATATCCGTGGAGGTAAACTCCATGATCGGCGCCCAATCGGATTCGTTAGGAACGGGCGCCGGTGGCTCGGAGTCTGTGGCCGGGGACGAATCCGGTAGTTCGGCATCACAGCTCTCGTGAGTAATAAAGTCAGTATCCGGCTCTACCGCCGCTGAGAGTGCGGCCTCCATGGCGGGGTCTATCCGCCCGTCCTCGGATGGCGCAATTTATTCCGGATTGAAGGCCGGAGTAGTTGCCGGCGCGATCTCCTGAACACTGTCCGACGGCAGAGCTATATCATGCTCGTCGTGATCTTGCGGCGCACCTGGCATGGGCTCGAATCCGTTGAAGATCAAGTCTCCGTGGATGTCGGCAGTGTAATTCAAGTTCTGGAACCTGACCTGGTGGCCAGGGGCGTAGCTCTCGATCTGCTCCAGATGGCCAAGCGAGTTAGCCCGCAGAGCAAAGCCGCCGAATACGAAGATCTGTCCGGGGAGGAAAACCCCACCCTGGACCATATTGTTACCGATGATCGAGGGAGCCATCAGGCCTTATGATGACGACACAGTGGAACTCTCAATGAAAGCACCAATGTCGGTGTCAAAACCGGCGGATCTCGGGTAGGGGGTCCCGAACTGTGCGTCTAAGGCGGATGGTAACAGGAGGCGGGGACACAATGTTTACCCAGGTTCGGGCCCTCTCGATAGAGGTAATACCCTACTTCCTGCTTGATTGATCTTGATGATATGAGTATTACAAGATTTGATCAACCATGAGATCGTAGACGCTAAACCCTAGAAGCTAGCCTATGGTATGATTGTTGTTATCCTACGGACTAAACCCTCCGGTTTATATAGACATCGGAGGGGGCTATGGTTACACAGAGTCGGTTAAAAGGGAGGAGATCTACATATCCGTATTGCCAAGCTTGCCTTCCACGCCAAGGAGAGTCTCATCTGGACACGGGACGAAGTCTTCAATCTTGTATCTTCATAGTCCAACAGTCCGGCCACAGGATATAGTCCGGCTGTCCGGATACCCCCTAATCCAGGACTCCCTCAGTGCCAATGGAAACCGCATCTCGAAACGCGGAACGACAGACGAAATGTGGCACCCCGGCTCAGAGAAACCGGAACGCCCCGTATTCCAACCCAGAGATCGGGGAGAAGTCTTCTAGAATACGGCACTGCTTAGCATAGAACAAACCAGCTTTCTATTATTACACGAATATGAATACAAGGTCTCCAATATTACAATGAATAACATCAGCACGGCGACACTATGCCATCCTCAGTTGCTCTATGCAAGCAGCAGAACAACTCGAAGCAGCAGAACAACGACGACGGTGATGAACTCCACTCCGTAGGGACTCTGGCTGGAACGCTTATCCTAGCTTGCAAGAACGGAAACCATGACAAGCAAGCAATAAAATCCGGCATGACCTGCAAACTGGCATGACACGCCAGGTCAGTACGTTGAATGTACTTGCAAGCTCACAATAACCAGAAGCATTCAAGACATACAACAGCATGGCCATTACAGGTTAAACACGGATTAACATTATATTATCCGAACAAGATAGCATGAACAACATGATACAGCTAGAACAATATGAGCATGGCATGGACATATAAACATGATGACACTATCATGCAACATGATGACATTATCATGCACCAACTTACTCTGCTCGGGTTATCTCGTAACCATCACATGCGGCACTGACCAACCTCGGACATCACACGATCATCTCAGGATCAAATCAAGCTTGGTATAAACAATACAATAGTAATCATTAAATGACCACAAGGAGCTTGATCTTTACCCACAATTCTCGCACAACATCACGAATGTCCAACAACTCGGTATCCTTGATACCACGGTGATCATTCACGGATCACAAACGGAACAACTCCGGGCTCAACGGGTTACCTCAAAACCAAATGATGATCATTCACGGATCACAAACGGAACCCCTCGGGGCTCAACGGGTTACCTCGTAACAACGGTGATCATTCACGGATCACATAACCAATTTATCTCATCATCGAACCGGGGTTGTTATTAAGCACATCATTATTATTACTGTTGACTCACAGTGTGACCAACTACGAACTGGGCCCTTATCCGTGAGCGCGGCTATCGATAGATTTAATATACACTCTGCAGAGTTTAGTACACTGTACCCACCCCATGGAACCCATGGCCTCGCACTCCCATTTGGGTGGACCAACGGCGTTCCGACAAAACCGTCCTACTGCCCTGACACTCTCCCGGCCACTCCGACCAACTCCCCTCCGGGCTAGGTCATGGGTGGCCCCGTGCCTACCAAAGGCACCAACGGCCACCATCGTGGCAAAGCGGTCCCAAACGGGGACAATCCGGATACAACAACTACGGGCACACAAGGCTTATGTCCGCCTACCTGATTAGGGTAGCACGCGCCCATAACCTTCCCGCGTGGGAGGCACCGACGAGAGGCACGACAATAGACCCAGTTAGGACCTTCCCATAAAGGTAAGCGTGGTTGCACCATGACTCAGCCAACAATTGTTCAAGTTCAATTTAATCCGGTTAAACTTGAATGCAAATATGTTGAACCATGATAAAATAACATGATGCAATTACAATGCATGAGTATGATATCAACATAAGCATGGGGTGCAACAATCCACCATATCAACGATGAATCATATCCAACTGAGCATATCATAATGACGAGTATGAATATCACAAGCACAACACTACTCATAGCATAACATGACCACTAGCATCAGCAATAAGTACCATGCAAGAACGCACCAATCACATACCCGAGTAAACAATTAACCAACTAACAGCAGAGGAGCAATGCATATTAAACGGTACTCGGTAACCGACGTTAGTCATGCACCAAAGAAAATGACCAACCCAACCTGTACTACTATCAAGCATGACCAATATGAAAGTAATACTAGCAAGTAATTCATTATAACAGAGTGCAAGAAAACCAAGCATGATGGTAACCACCGATCCATAAGCATAACCGAAATAACGACAACAGTAGTAAAACAAGCATACGGTTATTAAAGATTCAAGTTGAAAACCAATGCTACTGCATGGCTATCATGAAAATGGTGTTTGTGGCTTGCTTGGGGATGAAGAATACACTGGGGAGAAGCGCAGAAAGATCGCGGAAAGAATCGCTAGAAAACATTCTCTCTTGGAGGGGGCTGATTAAGAGCAAGGGCAAAATGGTGAGTTTCAGAATGTTAACACATGGTGAAAATGATACTAACAAAACGAGCTCGACGAAACGAAGAAGTGGTCTTTGGATTCACCTCATTTGGAGTTGTGGTTGAAAAGTTATAAAGTGTTTTCTGCCAGGGACCTATCTATAATGAAAATATTTTCAAACAGGGCCTGGACAGAAAAACAGAAAACGCAATTAGGGAAATACGCTTTCACTGAACTGAAAACGTATTCTGGGCTGAAGAAGAACAAAATGCTCTTTCGGTGGAGGAAAACATATTCGCCAGAATACGCTTTCAATTATCCACCTCAGCAGCTCGGGTCAACGCGGGGACTTACAGGCGGGGCCTGCCACTTATCCAGGTGGACAGAGTGGGTCAACATGCAGCGGCGGGACCACCCGCCTGAGTCGCTGCATGGTGGGGTCCGGGGTGACGCGGGGTCCACCAAGCGCGGCGTCTTCTTCCTCCTCCCTCTGTCCCGATCGAGACAGAGGAGGAGCAGGGGAAGCACGGCGCCGGTGACGGCCTGGCTTGCTCCGGCCATCCCCAACCGAGCGGGTGGCACCGGCAGGTCCGGGACGAAGCGTCGCGTCCACCTGGGGCAGCAACGGCGATGGAGAAGACCGCGTGGTGCAGGGGCTTCGCGGCGGCCGAGGATAGAGGCGGCGACCGAGCTGGGAGCACGCGGCCATGGGCACTCCGGCGACGAGGGGGAGGATTGGGGAGGGTCACCAGAGCATGGGGAAGACGTGGGTGAGGTCAGGGAGTGGAGGGGTGGCTCGGGTCGGCCGAATTTCAGCCGAGCCCCGTGGCGAGGCTTCGGCCATGGGAGGGCAACGGGAGCTCCTCGAGCTCGGGAAAGTGGCTAGGCAGGACTAGAGGAGGGTTGTGAGGCTGGTGGTGAGCTCGGACGAGGCCGGGTATGGCTATATATAGCCAGGCGAGGGAGGCCGAGCTCGGGTGTCGTCGCGGGGATACGTCCAAGGCTCTGACGAGATCAGCGAGTACGGGAGGGTGCGGGAACACGATGAGCCATTGATTCAGAGATCACAGACGGGTACACGACGCCGGAGAGCAGAGGAAGAGGCCGAAGTGAGCTCGGAGCCAAATGGAGCACTGTGCCCCCGTGGGCGTTCGGCGGGCGTCGGTGAGGACATGGATGGAGGGGGAGAGGGGTCCAGTGGAATGGCGATGACGAGAGGGAGACAATGGACACGGTCACGCGCGCGAAGGCAACGAGGGGAGGAGGTGCCGAAGCACAAACGGCCACTGGACGAGGCCACTGCACACAGAGTGTGTGCACTATGATCCATTAACGCGGTCACCGCGTGCACTGGCATGTAGCGGGGGAGATGGGCTTGAACATGTTGTCTAGTGGTAAGTCCTTTCAGGGAAGGTTACAACCGCGGTGGTAGATCGATGAAAATTGCTCTGGTTAAATGGTAAGTAACCTCTAAAGTTTACTGCAGTAAACTTGGTCATGAACTGCTGATCAACAGGAAGGAGATTGGGAGCAATGGAGTTGTCTGCGAGGTTTAGGGTAAGAAGGACTTTCATAATGGTAACTTTGAGAAGATATGGACCAGTAATGAATATAGTTGCTTCACAACTGCATTTTTGGTCTAGAAATAAGATTTGGATGATGCACTCACATGGAGCATCAACTTGAGCTCAAATTTGGCAAGGCTTAGTTATTTGGTCATAGAATGATGCTGTAAAAATTTCATACCAATTGGATTTACCAAAATGGTAGTTGCTTCACAAACATCCTTGCTGACGAGAAACTTTCCATAATTTTAGAGAAATATTGGCTAAGTGAAATGGTTCCAAATTTTGTGGAGAGAAGTTATTTGGGTAGGAGAACAATCTGGTAATTTATCAGGATTTTTGAAGCAATAAAAATATACTTGCTTCACAACCTGAAAATATTGCCAGAGTCAAAGATTTGATCCTGTGCTCACATAGATGATTGGATGGGGCTGAAATTTGTATGAGTGAGATAATATGGGCATAAGAAGAGGCATGCAAAATTTCAACTCATTTGGATTCTCCTAGCTAGTATTTCCTTCATAGTGGCTTCTGTTTGACACAAACTTTGAAAAATCACTGAGGAAGATTGGCTACGCAAATAAAGTTGAATTTTGGCATGAGACAATCATTTGGACATAAAAGAATGCCCAACAAGTTTGGGAGCAAACAATATTGGATAGGTGGCACTTCCTTCACAAAATGCCACTCTGGACAAAAATGAAGAATAATTATTGGGGAATTATTCTTGGGCTAGGACAGGAAAGTTTGGGCATATTTGAGCAACATATGACCCAAAGGAATTATGAGAATTATTTGGAAATTTTTGGATGGACAGAAATATAGGTTGCTTCACAACCTAGGGCAGCTAGGGTTATTCCTTCAATAGAAAAAGGAATATTTCTTAGAAAAAGAAATTAGGGTTTGGTCAAGAAGTGGAGTGACAGATCTTGGCAAGGTTTTTAAAATCATGAGTCACTTGGGAGAGGAAATTAAGATGATTTCCCAGGTGGCAAGGCCACGGAACCACTCCAAAAAGAAAAACAAAGCAAAACCCAATTAAATTCAAAGAAAAAGAAAAGGGCCAAAAACCAGGCTCTTAAAAACCTTCCCCCCTTAAAGAAATCTCGTCCGCAAGATTTGGTTGCTCAGGGAACAAGTATGACTTGAGGACATCGTTTCCAGCTCGGGTATCCTTTTTCCTTTATTTATTGTTCCCCCAAGAATTTCAGATGATTAACTTACCTTGCTCTGGGTGGCTTGCTTCACCTTTCCCCATATTCTGACGAGTATTTGCTCATATACCAATTCTTTTTTTTGCTGACGTTGATTCTCCATACCTGTGGTGATATCCAATGGATATGAGCATAAATTTTCTTTTGGTCATGAAAACCTTTTTACCCTTGTCATGGGGTTGCTTCAAACAAATGCATGCCTTCTCAAATATTAACATCTTGAGACTATCCTGACAGGTATGCTGGTGGGAAGATACTTTTCATGAAAGGCTGTCCGGGTACTAGGTTACACAAGTGGATATACCTAGTCTGAGCTGATTGTTCAATTTTTGATTTGCCCATGTTGTCGGTATACCCAGATGTGGTAATAAGCGGTGCGATGCTTTATATTGTCGCTGAAGTCAAACTGCTGAGGTTGCAATAGAATCTTGGACTTGACAGAACAGATTTGGATATTCCTCACTAACCATTTTTTTAAGCGGGTCAGCGGGATATGAAGTCCTTGTAGAGCAGAGTAATCCACTGAGGATATGCCTTTGTGGCTCCATATGTAATCTGGCCACTAACTGACTTGGCTATCCGGACCCTGATGGTCATGCAAAAATCATCATATGGTTGCTATCAGTCTCATCCTTTTGATGGTCATGATTTTCTTTGTCAGGATATCTTACTAAAATAGCTTGGCCACACCTGTCCTTGATTCTTCGTTTGACCATGGTCATGGCTAGTGCAATATTTTTGTCATTACTCCTGGTGCTTGGGTTCCGCGCGTATATGACATTACTCGGGGCTTGTGGTTGTACAGAGCTCTTTGTTGAGGCCAACCATACAAGAGTTCATGAGATCTCCTTGTCGGTGCGGGAGTATTGGCCTTGGTGGCCACTGTCAAGACTGTTGATTCTGTGATGTCTTTTCTAGATCTTATAGATCCTTGTATTACATAAGATGTGTATCTCTGCTTATCTTCATTTGCATGATTCATGAGGTTGGGGTCCGTACCTTTCTTAGGTATATCTGTTGGATCAATGTCGTATCCCGTATGAGTGACTGATTTGACTGGGGATACATGCTTACCATATGTATAATAATCATATGCAACTGAATACCCGATTATTGCGGCAGGCATATCTTTTGACTGAATTGTACCTCTGACAAAATTATTGCAAATCTGATCCTTGAGAAGTACTGCCATATACTGCCAACTCATCATATAATCTCTGAGGATGGTGCATAGTGTGGTGCTGACGCGGACTGGGTGGCTTACAAGGGAAGCCATCCGAGTAGCTTGCTGAGGAAGACTTGTTAACTTCTGCTCAAATCTTTTGTCTGGGTATCGTGTCGAAGAAGGCTCTATAGCTTATACACGAATCTTGGTCTGATTATTGTGCTGGAGAAGCCTGAGTTCCGTACTTGAGAAGCTTCTCCTCGGGTTTGCTTGTTGAGAAAAATTCATATCCGTCTGTCAGAAGCTTTTACCGAGGTATCTTGTTGAGAAAGACCGGGTATCTTGGACCGGACATTGTTCACATATTATGCTGAGGAAAATTGAGAAGCCTTGCATCATAAATTTCTTCCGATAACGTGTGGAAGAAGACTGAGTTTTTTACATCCAAAGCTGCATACTAATATGCAGACTGAAATCTACACACACGTCCATAATATTCTGTGACTAATTATTTGCATGAGAAAATTTGTTTGACTGACTTCCTTGAGCATAACACATTCTGACCTTATTTCGGATGATAACATTTTTCAAGCATCATGCATTGCTGAGCCAAAACATTTGTATATGGTCCATACCTTTGACTGAAAATATATCGTTGATCTTATACCTGACTTGCCTTGCTGCTGGCCTGATCATTACTGCTGTGAGGATTTTATACTGATGTAGACTTGAGTTATCAGTACTATTGAGAGGAGTGCCCACTAATGCAAAATTGATTATCGGCCTCAAGATCAGATATTTCACATTTTACTGCAGACGACTGAGAATTCCATTCTGTTTAGCCGAGTTTCCAAATATTTAAACTCCTTGTTGCTTCTTTGAGTCCGGTGTCAGTTGATGAGCAACTCTTTATAGGGGGGAAATAATGTAACACCGGGGCCCAAAAAGAAAGAAGCAAAAGAAAACTCAACTAAACAAAAGCACACAACAACAATCAATTCACACACAATAAATGCCACATATTACTACTAGTCACACAATATGCATGCCTACTTAAGCACACAAATCTCGTAGGATCTCCGGTTCTACGATCTAGCATGTTGTGACGGTGTGCACGAGGACAAATAAATGTGTGGAAGAATTGGTGTAAACAGCGCTACACCAAGTGCTAGCTTAGCCAGGTAGCAACCTGGACTAGCTCGGAGGCAAGGATGCACTCGGTAATCATGTAGTGGGACACGAAGGTCGCAACCACATTATTATCAAGCGGACGGAAAAAGATCCGTACTCGTCCAAGGAATAGGATAGCGAGGAAAACTGAGTCGCCTGTCATTGCCCTTTCTTGACTAAGACCATTAAGAGTTGCCAACGCGACAAGATAAAAAGAACGACCCGGGATAGAAGCATATCCATCACCGAAACGAGAGGTGGGGCTGAAAGAAAGATATCAGCGTGATACCTGAGCACCATTTCTGCAAACAGTGTCAGGATCACTTGGCATCACCTCGTTGGGACGGAAATGACACCAAACACCGAAGACCGAGCAAGAATAGAAAATTGGAGGAATGCATAGGCTGATCTGTAGTGGATCCGAACCGATGCCAGCTACACTCACCAGATAAACCGTTAGCAACAAGTACTAAGGCTATATGCATGTTATGCAACAAACAAATGCAGCAACCAAATGCAATAAACAATCTGGACTTTAAACTACCGATTTCTATCGGTCGCGCTGACTTGGGCGTCCTACAGCCAGACCTGCTATGATACCAAGCGTTGTGGCACCCCGGCTCAGAGAAACCGGAACGCCCCGTATTCCAGCCCAGAGATCAAGGAGAAGTCTTCTGGAATACGGCATTGCTTAGCATAGAACAAACCAGCTTTGTATTATTACACGAATATGAATACAAGGTCTCCGATATTACAATGAATAACATCGGCACGGCGGCACTACGCAATCCTTAGTTGCTCTATGCAAGCAGCAGAACAACTCGAAGCAGCGGAAAAACTTCTAGCAGCGGAACAACGACAACGGTGATGAACTCCACTCCGCAGGGACTCTGGCCGGAACGCTTATCCTAGCTCGCACGAAGGGAAACCATGACAAGCAAGCAATCAAATCCAGCATGACCTGCAAACTGGCATGACACACCAGGTCAGTACATTGAATGTACTTGCAAGCTCACAATAACTAGAAGCATTCAAGACATACAACAGCATGGCCATTACAGGTTAAACACGGATTAACATTATATTGTCCGAACAACATAGCCTGAACAACATGATACAGCTAGAACAATATGAGCATGGCATGGACATATAAACATGATGACACTATCATGCAACATGATGACATTATCATGCACCAACTTACTCTGATCGGGTTATCTCGTAACCATCACATGCAGCACTTACCAACGTCGGACATCACACGATCATCTTAGGATCAAATCAAGCTTGGTATAAACAATACCGTAGTAATCATTAAATGACCACAAGGAGCTTGATCTTTACCCAAGATTCTTGCACAACATCACGAATATCCAACAACTCAGTATACTCGATACCACGGTGTCATTCACGGATCACAAACAGAACCACTCTGGGCTCAATGGGTTACCTTGTAACCAAACGGTGATCATTCACAGATCACAAACGGAACCCCTCGGGGCTCAACGGGTTACCTCGTAACCAAACGGTGATCATTCACGGATCACATAACCAACTTATCTCATCATCGAACCGGGGTTGTTATTAAGCACATCATTATTATTACTGTTGACTCACAGTGTGACCAACTACGAACTGGGCCCTTATCCACGTGCGCGGCTATCGATAGATTTAATATACACTCTGCAGAGGTTAGTACATTGTAACCACACCACGGAACCCATGGCCTCGCACTCCCATTCGGGTGGACCAACAGTGTTCTGACAAAACCGTCCGACTGCCATGACACTCTCCCGTCCACTCCTACCAACTCCCATCCGGGCTAGGTCATGGGTGGCCCCGTGCCTACCAAAGGCACCAACGGCCACCATCGTGGCAAAACGGCCACCGTCGTGGCAAAACGGTCCCAAACGGGGACAATCCGGATACAAAAACTACGGGCACACAAGGCTTATGTCCGCCTACCTGATCAGGGTAGCGCGTGCCCATAACCTTCCCGTGTGGGAGGCACCAGCGAGAGGCACGACAATAGACCCAGTTAGGACCTTCCCATAAAGGTAAGCGTGGTTGCACTGGTCAGCTTGATATGGTGGCACCATGACTTAGCTAACAGTTGGTCAAGTTGAATTGAATCCGGTTAAACTTGAATGCAAATATGTTGAACCATGATAAAATAAAATAACATGATGCAATTACAATTCGTGAGTATGATATCAACATAAGCATGGGGTGAAACAATCGACCATATCAACGATGAATCATATCCAACTGAGCATATCATAATGACGAGTATGAATATCACAAGTACAACACTACTCATAGCATAACATGACCACTAGCATCAACAATAAGTACCGTGCAAGAACACACCAATCACATACCCGAGTAAGCACTTAACCAACTAACAGCAGAGGAGCAATGCATATTAAACGATACTCGGTAACCGACGTTAGTCATGCACTGAAGAACATGACCAACCCATCCTGTACTACTATCAAGCATGACCAATATGAAAGTAATACTAGCAAGTAATTCATTATAACAGACTGCAAGAAAACCAAGCATGACGGTAACCACCGATCCATAAGCATAACCGAAATAACGACGGCAGTAGTAAAACAAGCATCAAGTTATTAAAGATTCAAGTTGAAAATCAATGCTACCACATGGCTATCATGCAAATGGTGGTTGTGGCTTGCCTGGGGATGAAGAATACACTGGGGAGAAGCGCAGAAAGATCGCGGACAGAATTGCCGCAAAACGTTCTCTCTCGGAGGGGGCTGATTAAGCGCAAGGGCAAAATGGTCATTTTCATAATGTTAACACATGGTGAAAATGATACCAATAGAACGGTCTCAACGAAACGAAGAAGTGGGCTTTGGATTCACCTCATTTGGAGTTGTGGTTGAAAAGTTATAAAGTGTTTTCTGGCAGGGACCTATCTGTAATGAAAATATTTTCAAATAGGGCCTGGACAGAAAAACAGAAAACGTAATTAGAGAAATACGCTTTCACTAAACTGAAAACGTATTTTGGGCTGAAGAAGAAACGGAATGCGCTTTTGATGGTGGAAAACGTATTCGCCAGAATACGCTCTCAATTATCCACCTCAGCAGCTCTTGTCAACGCGGGGACTTACAGGCGGGGCCTGCCACTTATCCACGTGGAAAGGGCGGGTCAACATGCAGCGGTGGGACCGGCCGCCTGGGTCGCTGCCAGGTGGGGTAGACGATGCCGGAGAGCAGAGGAAGAGGCCGAAGTGAGCTCGGAGCCAAACGGAGCACTGTGCCCCCGTGGGTGTTCGGCGGCGAGCGTCGGTGAGGAAACGGACGGAGGGGGAGAGGGGTCCAGGGGAACGGTGACGACGAGAGGAAGACAATGGACACAGTCACGCGTGCAAAGGCGGCGAGGGGAGGAGGTGCCGAAGCACAAACGGCCACGGGACGCGGCCACTGCACACAGAGCACGTGCACTGTGATGCCATTAACGCGGTCACCGCGTGCACTGGCATGTAGCGGGGGAGATGGGCTTGAACATGTTGTCTAGTGGTAAGTCCTTCCAGGGGAGGTTACAACCGCGGAGGTAGATCATGTAAAACTGCTCTGGTTAAATGGTAAGTAACCTCTAAAGTTTACTGCAGTAAACTTGGTCATGAAATGCTGATCAACAGGAAGGAGATTGGGAGCAATGGAGTTGTCTGCGAGGTTTAGGGTAAGAAGGACTTTCATCCTGGTAACTTTGAGAAGATATGGACCAGTAATGAATATAGTTGCTTCACAACTGCATTTTTGGTCCAGAAATATGATTTGCATGATGCACTCACGTGGAGCATCAACTTGAGCTCAAATTTGGCAAGGCTTAGTTATTTGGTCATAGAATGATGCTGTAAAAATTTCATACCAATTGGATTTACCAAAATGGTACTTGCTTCACAAACATCCTTGCTGACCAGAAACTTTCCATAATTTTAGAGAAATATTGGCTAAGTGAAATGGTTCCAAATTTGGTGGAGAGAAGTTATTTGGGTAGGAGAACAATCTGGTAATTTATGACGATTTTTTAAGCAATAAAAATTATACTTGCTTCACAACCTGAAAATATTGTCAGAGTCAAAGATTTGACCCTGTGCTCACGTAGATGATTGGGTGGGGCTGCAATTTGTAGGAGTGAGATAATATGAGCATAATAAGAGGCATGAAAAATTTCAACTCATTTGGATTCTCCTAGCTAGTACTTCCTTCACAGTGGCATCTGTTTGACAGAAACTTTGAAAAATCACTGAGGAAGATTGGCTAGGCAAATAAAGTTGAATTTTGGCACGAGATAATCATTTGGACATAAAAGAATGCCCAACAAGTTTGGGAGTAAACAAGATTGGATAGGTGGCACTTCCTTCACAAAATGCCACTCTGGACAGAAATGAAGAATAATTATTGGGGAATTATTCTTGGGGTAGGACATGAAAGTTTGGGCATATTTGAGCAACAAATGACCCAAAGGAATTATGAGAATTATTTGGAAATCTTTGGATGGACAGAAATATAGGTTGCTTCACAACCAAGGGCGGATAGGGTTATTTCTTTAATAGAAAAAGGAATATTTCCTAGAAAAAGAAATTAGGGTTTGGTCAAGCAGTGGAGTGACATGATCTTGTCAAGGTTTTTAGAATCATGAGTCACTTGGGGGAGGAAATTAAGATGATTTCC
The DNA here is from genome assembly GCA_021605205.1 of Aegilops longissima. NCBI lineage: Eukaryota > Viridiplantae > Streptophyta > Magnoliopsida > Poales > Poaceae > Aegilops > Aegilops longissima. Next base: position 226,129,049 of record CM038677.1, on the reverse strand, counting down.
CAGGTGCAAGGCCACAGAACCACTCCAAAAAGAAAAACAGAGCAAAAACCAATTAAATTAAAAGAAAAAGGAAAGGGCCAAAAACCAGGCTGTTACACGAAAACGGTTCGAAATAACGACCGGGCAGGCATGATGTCATCTTGTGAAAAGCTGTCAGTGGATGGGACTTGTGAAATATAATACTCTCTACGGCTGTGTGTGTGGTAGTTGTGTTGCAAATCCGGACACGTTCGTTGCGTCCGAAGACTATCTTGGAGTATTCGGAAAGGAGAACCCGCCTTGCAATGCCGAAGACAATCTGCGTGCCGGACACCTCGTCATTGAAGGCTGGTTCAGGGGCTACTGAGGGAGTCCTTGACTAAGGGGTCCTCGGGCGCCCGGCCTGTTGGACATGGGCCGGACTAATGGGCTGTGAAGATACAAGACCGAAGACTCTCTCCCGTGTCCGGATAGGACTCTTCTTGGTGTGGAAGGCAAGCTTGGCGACCAAATATGAAGATTCCTTTCTCTGTAACCGACTTTGTACAACCTTAGTCCCCTCCGTGTCTATATAAACTGGAGGGTTTAGTTCGGAAACATATATAGTCATACAGGCTAGACTTCTAGGGTTTTAGCCATTACGATCTCGTGGTAGATCAACTCTTGTAATACTCATATTCATCAAGATCAATCAAGCAGGAAGTAGGGTATTACCTCCATAGAGAGGGCCCGAACCTGGGTAAACATTGCGTCCCCCATATCCTGTTACCATCAACCTTAGACCCACAGTTCGGGACCCCCTACCCGAGATCCGCCGGTTTTGACACCGACAGCCGCCTACAAATTGTCAACAGAGAGCTCGTCAGGTGCAGTATGACTGGCGTCTTCCAGCGCTGCATGGAACTGGAGAAGGGCATTGCTATCCTCAAGGATATTCATCAAGGCGAATGTGGCCACCATGCCGCCTCCAGATCCCTCATTGCTAAAGCCTTCCGCCATGGTTTCTTCTGGCCGACTGCTTTGGACGACGCCAAGGAGTTGGTCCGCAAGTGCAAGGGATGTCAGTGCTTCAGCTCTAAGCAACACTTGCCGGCTTCTGCACTCAAGACCATCCCCCTCACTTGGTCGTTTACCATATGGGGATTGGATATGGTGGGCCCATTCAAGAAAGCATGATGTCTACTACACAACCTTCTTCTTGTAGACATTGTTGGGCCTCCAAGTGCAGAGGTTTGTAGGACAGTAGCAAATTTCCCTCAAGTGAATGACCTAAGGTTTATCAATCCGTGAGAGGCGTAGGATGAAGATGGTCTCTCTCAAACAACCCTGCAACCAAATAACAAAGAGTCTCTTGTGTCCCCAACACACCCAATACAATGGTAAATTGTATAGGTGCACTAGTTCGGCGAAGAGATGGTGATACAAGTGCAATATGGATGGTAGATATAGGTTTTTGTAATCTGAAAATATAAAAACAGCAAGGTAACTAATGATAAAAGCGAGCACAAACGGTATTGCAATGCGTTGAAACAAGGCCTAGGGTTCATACTTTCACTAGTGCAAGTTCTCTCAACAATAATAACATAATTGGATCATATAACTATCCCTCAACATGCAACAAAGAGTCACTCCAAAGTCACTAATAGCGGAGAACAAATGAAGAGATTATGGTAGGGTACGAAACCACCTCAAAGTTATTCTTTCTGATCGATCTATTCAAGAGTTCATACTAGAATAACACCTTAAGACACAAATCAACAAAAACCCTAATGTCACCTAGATACTCCAATGTCACCTCAAGTATCCGTGGGTATGATTATATGATATGCATCACACAATCTCATATTCATCTGTTCAAACCAACACAAAGTACTTCAAAGAGTGCCCCAAAGTTTCTACCGGAGAGTCAAGACGAAAACGTGTGCCAACCCGTATGCATAAGTTCACAATGTTACGGAACCCGCAAGCTGATCACCAAAACATACATCAAGTAGATCACGTGATATCCCATTGTCACCACAGATAAGCACATGCAAGACATACATCAAGTGTTCTCAAATCCTTAAAGACTCAATCCGATAAGATAACTTCAAAGGGAAAACTCAATCCATTACAAGAGAGTAGAGGGGGAGAAACATCATAAGATCCAACTATAATAGCAAAGCTCGCGATACGTCAAGATCGTACCACCTCAAGAACACGAGAGAGAGAGAGAGAGAGAGAGAGAGAGAGAGAGAGAGAGAGAGAGAGAGATCAAACACATAGCTACTGGTACATACCCTCAGCCCCGAGGGTGAACTACTCCCTCCTCGTCATGGAGAGTGCCGGGATGATGAAGATGGCCACCGGTGATGGATCCCCCCTCCGGCAGGGTGCTGGAGCAGGGTCTCGATTGGTTTTTGGTGGCTACAGAGGCTTTCAGCCACGGAACTCCCGATCTAGGTTATTTTCTGGAGGTTTTTGTATATATAAGAGGTTTTGGCGTCGAGAACAAGTCAGGGGGGTCTCCGGGCTGTCCACGAGATAGGGGGCGTGCCTCCCACCCTCGTGGGCTGCCCGGGACTCTTATGGCCCAACTCTTTTACTCCATGGCCTTCTTCTGGTCCAAAAATGAGCTCCGTCAAGTTTCAGGTAAATTGGAATCCGTTTGGTTTTCCTTTTCTGCGATACTCAAAAACAAGGAAAAAATAGAAACTGGTACTGGGCTCTAGGTTAATAGGTTAGTCCCAAAAATCATATAAAATAGCATATAGATGCATATAAAACATCCTAGATGGATAATATAATAGCATGGAACAATAAAAAATTATAGATACGTTGGAGACGTATCGCAGCACGCGGCGGCATGACCCATCTGCTCGTTGCTTTGGACAAGTTCACGAAGTGGATCGAGGCGAGGCCAATCAAGAAGCTGAATGGCCCGACTGCCGTCACATTCATCGTGAATATCACCGTCCGGTATGGTATCCCGCACAGCATCATCACCGACAACGGCACGAACTTCGCCAATGGCGCCTTGGCCCGTTTCCACGTGACGCAGGGCATCCGATTGGACCTTGCGTCCGTTGCCCATCCGCAGTCAAACGACCAAGTGGAGCGAGCAAACGGCCTCATCCTGTCCGGCATCAAGCCCCGGCTGGTCGAGCCTTTGGAGCGCGTGGCCGGCTACTGGATCGAGGAGCTGTCGGCCATTCTTTGGAGTCTTCGGACTACGCCAAATTGATCAACCGGCTTCACACCCTCCTTCCTCGTGTATGGGCTGAGGCTGTCATCCCAACTGACATCGAGTTCGACTCGCCTTGCGTCACCATGTATACGGAGGCGGAAGCCAAGGAAGCGCGAGAAGACGGTGTCGATCTGCTAGAAGAGGCCCGACTGCTAGCACTCAGTTGGTCTGCCATCTACCAGCGGAGCTTGCACCACTACCACACAAAGAAGATCAAGCCGCTTGCTTTCCGCGAGGGCGACCTTGTGCTTCGGCTGATCCAGCGAACAGCCGGCCAGCACAAGCTCTCGGCTCCCTGGGAGGGGCCTTTCATCATCAGCAAGGCCCTAGGCAACGAATCCTACTATCTCATCAACGCACAAAAGCCCAGGGCGCACAAGAGAGACAATGTCGGCCAAGAGATGGAGCGTACATGGAATGCAAATCTTCTCCGCCCACAGTTGATGCGGTGTATGTACCATGCTACCTTTTGTACTAGAAAAGACAACAGGTCCCCCGAGGCGCACTTGGGGGCTACCTTTTTGTCTATATGATAAGCTTCGCCTATGAATGAGTTTTTATTCTTTCGCCCTGTCCGGGTTCGGTCAGCCGGCCCGGGGGCTCGCCGCCTTGACCTAAGTTGGCACCACCCGAAGTCGGCTAAGTAGTGTGCCGACGCCAAAGCCCACTCTTCGTCCCAGCTAGAGCTCGCAGTGCGACTGTCCGACGGGCAGGAGCTAAAGGCCGAAAACGCTATCCACACGAAAAGCGACTAAGGAAGAATGCCAATGCAGGCCAGGCCGGCTCCTCGCCTCCCCCTATGGCTGCCCAGCAACCGGCCGGCTGGCTTCTCGCTCGACTAGCTACGCTCTCGGCGGCTGAAGTAAATTGCCTATTCTAAACGGCCAAGTCCCTGACCCGGCCATAGACCGCAGCGCAGCTATTCGGCTGGCAGGGCGGCGGCCAAAGGAAAAAGCCAATAAGAGCAAAGCCAAAATCGAGCCAGAACCCAGCAAAGTACACAAGCATGTGAAAATAAAATTATTTACATTGCAAAGGCCCAAGGCCAGCATTCATCTGAGTTTAATACACCCCCAGTGGGTGGAATTGCGCACGATTAACTTGTTCTTAAGTACAAGACAGAAAACTCAAAAGATAAAGGCCACCTTAGCCGAAGGCGCCGCGGGCTGCTCGGACAGGTCGGCGGTGGCTGAGACACCGGCTGGTGGGGCTTCCGGCTGGCGGGTGTTGGTCTGGTTGGCGTCGGCAGCGGCTGACGTGGTCTCCCGCGGCTCGCTGGTTGAAGCCAGATCAGGCTGAGTCCGGCTGGTCGCTCCATCATCTGGTGCGACATCATCACCTTCCTCGTCCTCGCTCTCCTTCGTGCCTTCGTCGCTGGAGGAGATCTCCTCCACCGGGTCCTCCCCCTCATCCAGGTTAAGCCCGAACCAGGATGGCGGCACCTCAGTGCCGTCTTATGCCCGCTCCGGAACGAAGATGCCGATGTCGGCATAGTCGGCAAGAGCCACCGTGCGTTTGGCGATCGCCTTGCGCGCCGCCTCCAACTCCGACCCCGTCTCCTGGCGAAACGTGGCCAGCTGGTCCAAGTTCACGCCTGGATACCACGCCTTGACGAATTCCAGCGTCGCCCTGGCGCCTGCCCATGCCGCGTCACCCTTCCAGGCGTCGAGCCGCTCGGCCGCCACCTACAACCAGTCGGCAGTCCGACTGGGAGTCCGGGGCACCTGCACACCCGGCCAGAGCCCTTCTAAGACCTAGGACCCGGCATGCTGAAATTGGCGGAGTAGCCGGCGCACTGGTGCTAGGCGTAGCTGGACGGACCGGAACTGTTCGCCTAAGTTCTGGGCCGGTCCAGTGCGATATCTTCGCCCACCCGCCTCTGCTCCTTGCACCGCGCCTCAATCTCCTGCCCGATGGCACCGGCGTGGTCCGGGAAGTACTCTGCCCAAAAAGTAAGCAAAGGACTAAGAAGCCGGCTTCCAGCGACAGCCAGCCACAAACCAAGCAAGAAGCACTACCTTCAATCAGAGCCTCGATCACCTCATAGCCTTCAGAGAGGCACTTCTCCTTCTCGGCCCAGCCGGAGCGCTGAGACTCAAACTTGGCCCTGAGGAGCTCCTCCCCGTTCCTTAGTTGTTGGACCTGGTCCGCATGCCGGGTCTCCTAGTCCACCAACTCCCTCTCGAGCCGGTCGCGCTCCATGGCCGCCTGGCTGCGCTCCAGCTCCTTGGCCTGAAGCTGGCCCTCGAGCTCGGTCACACGGTTCAGAAGCCGGGCGGCGGCCTCTGCAAAAACATGGAAGAATCATCAGCATCGATAAAGACAAGAAGTCGCCGGAAGATCCAGCCCGGCCACGGCAATCGACCAATCTCGGGGCTACACCCGGTGCAGTGCGCTTGCGCGCCTCACGATAGCCGCCCACGCCTCGGCTCTACGCAACTCAGCAGTCCGGTTGGCGAGCTGCTGGTTCTGCGACTTGTAGGCGGCCACACGCAGGTTGTGGTGGTCCTACGACAAGAACAACACTTCAACATTCAGAAACGCACCTTGAAGTTCTAACCCGCCTGCTCAGCAGCCGGCTTGGAACTCGAGGGCTAGACCAAGTGGGTGCGCTGGCGTGCCCCCACTCAAGACGGCAAGAGTAAAAAAGCAAGATCAAAAACATACTCGGAAGGACGTCTGCATCGCCACCATCTTGCTCCTCGCCTTTAGGAGGGTGGTGCTGTGGGTGGAGAACTGGTCAAGGACGTCCTGCACCGCGAGGTTCAGGGTGGCCGAGCTGGCCCCTGCCGTCCAATGGTGGAGCGGAGCTCGTGGCCTTGGTGTCGGCCACCTATGAGCTTGCGGCCCCGATGCCTACCGGCCTTGGCGCAGAAGCCGCCCGCGCCGGGCGCAGGCGCGCGTCATCACGGCCTGGCTCGCCACTGGCTCGGTGTTGGATGGCGGCACCTCCGGTCCTTCGGGCTGTCTACCACCTAGCTCGCCAGCATCCGGCACGCGCGGAGCCACCTCCACCTCGGGGACAATGGGGTCGGTCCCTGAGGGAGTCCTGGATTAGGGGGTATCCGGACAGCCGGACTGTGTATAACGTCCGGACTATTGAAGCGTGAAGATACAAGACGTAGGACTTCGGCCGTGTCCGGATGGGACTTTCCTTGGCGTGTAAGGCAAGCTTGGCGATCCAGATATTATATTTCCTTCCTTGTACCAACTCCATGTAAACCCTAGCCCTCTCCGGTGTCTATATAAACCGGAGAGGTTGGTCCTTAGAAGGCCGATCAAAATTACAATCATACCATCATATGCTAGCTCTTAGGGTTTAGCCTCTACGATCTCGTGGTAGATCTACTCTTGTACTACCCATATCATCAATATTAATCAAGCAGGAAGTAGGGTTTTACCTCCATCGAGAGGGCCCGAACCTGGGTAAACATCTGTGTCCCTCGCTTCCTGTTACCATTGGCCTTGACACCGACATTGGTGCTTTCATTGAGAGTTCCTCTGTGTCATCGCTGTCAGGCTCGATGGCTCCTTCAATCATCATTAACGACGCTGTCCAGGGCGAGACTTTCCTCCCCGGACAGATCTTCGTGTTCGGCGGCTTCGCACTGCGTGCCAACTCGCAGCCATCCGAGCAGATCGACAACACGCCTCGCCACCAGATCAGGTTCGGAAACCTGAACTACACGGCGGACATCCGCGAAGACTTGATCTTCGATGGATTGGGGCCTATGCCAGGAGCACCGGACAGTCACGACGAGCACGACTTAGACCTGCCGTCGGACGAAGCTCGGGGTATCACCCCCGTAGTATCCTCGGACCTAGATCCAGAGCAGGCTGCGCTGCCTAAGGACGAAGGGATGGACCCTGCCCCACATGTCGCACACTCATCAGCGGTGGAGCCGAACACGGGTCTTACCTCTGCGGTGGCCTGTGACTCCGAACCCCCGGATTCGTATCCGGACGTTGGTTCTAGTCCGCACACTCTCGAGCCCGTCGGTCCAGGATGGGCTCCGGTAATGGAGTTCACCGCTACGGATATCTTCCAGCACTCGCCCTTTGGCGACATGCTGGACTCATTAAAGTCTCTCTCTTTGTCAGGAGGCTCTTCGCCGAACTATGTCCGACTCGAGTGGGAGGCAGGCGACGAAGGAATTCATTGCCCACCCACCACCCACTCCATTGCCATGGTCGATGACTTAACCGAGGTACTGAACTTTGACTCCGAAGACATCGACAAAGATGGACGCACGATGCAGAGAAGAACATGAACCACCGCCATCGGGCGGTGGACGATCACCTCTTCTTATGATATATATATATATGGTGGACACTCTGAAGGAAACAAATGGCGATGAGGCAACGGAGGATAAAACCTTACGGAAAAAAGCAAAGAATGGGCGTCGTCGGCGCCACTCCAAGCCCCGCCACACCAATACCGGCCCAGAGGCGAAAACAATCCGAATGGTGCCGAAGAAGAATACAACCCGATCACCCCCGCCGAGCAGGCCGAACAGAGGATGAGCAGGTCAGCCCGTAAGAACAAAGCGACGAGCGAATACCCGGAGGAGGACAGCTACATGCCCCCCTCCGAAGATGAGATTAGCCTCGGCGACGACGAGTTCGGCGTGCCTGAGGATCCTGTAGAGCAGGAGCGCTTCAAGCGTCGGCTTATAGCCACTGCGAGGAGCCTGAAAAAGAAGCAGCAACAACTCCAAGCTGATCAAGACGTGCTCACAGACAGATGGATTGAAGTCCTGGCAGCCGAGGAATACGGACTCGAGCACCATACGGTTGACCGGCCACCTTGTGGCCGGGATAAAACGGCATACCAGTCCGCATACCAGCCAACACCCCCACGCCAACACACTATGGCCCGGGGCAACAAAACAGGACAGCCAAGATCGATCTACGGATCGCGGTGGCGCGCCTCGGCACGCGACGACGACCGTCACGCCGGACACACCTTCAACATGTCCGGCCGGGCCGAATATAGCCACCCAGAGCAATTTGACCTGCGTAGCCACATAGCCCGCACGCAGGCGCGCAAGACCCTCTCGCTTCACTAACAAAGTAATGGATCATGAATTCCCAGAAGGGTTCAAACCCATAAACATCAAATCATACGATGGCACAACAGACCCCGCAGTATGGATCAAAGATTTTCTTCTCCACATTTACATGGCCCGCAGAGACGATCTGCACGCCATCAAGTATCTTCCCCTTAAGCTCAAAAGACCAGTCCTGCACTGGCTAAACAGCCTGCCAGCAAATTCCATTGGCAGCTGGGAAAACCTGGAAGACGCATTCCTTGAAAACTTCCAGGGCACATATGTGCGACCACCTGACGCCGATGACTTGAGCCACATTACTCAACAGCCCGAGAGTCAGCCAGAAATTCGGACTCGGTTCCTAACTAAAAAGAACCAAATAGTCGATCGTTCGACGCCGAAGCCTGGCGGCTTTTAAGCATAATATCCGTGACGAGTAGCTCGCCGACAGCTCGGCCAGGAAAACCCAAGTCCATGGCAGCTCTCACAACACTAATGACCCGCTTTTGTGCGGGCGAGGACAGTTGGTTGGCTTGCAAGCAGCACTACGCCTGACCGGCAATTCGGATGGCGCGATAATAACGGCAAGCCACGGCGTAACATACATAAACAACGGAACAACGGCGATAAAGATCAAGACACGACAGTCAACGCCGGATTCAGTGGATCCAAGCCCGGTCAGCGGAAGAAGCCGTTCAAAAGAAATAATCAGGGACCGTCCAGTCTGGACCGCATACTGGAGTGCTAGTGCCAAATTCATGGCACCCTGGACAAGCCAGCCAACCACACCAATAGAGATTGTTGGGTATTCAAACAGGCCGGCAAGATAAACGCCGAAGACAAGGACAAGGGGCTGCACAATGACGATGATGAGGAGCCCCGACATCCGAACACGGGGGGACAAAAGAAATTCCCCCCGCCCCCAGGTGAAAACGGTCAACATGATCTGCGGCACGCACATCCCCAAGCGGGAACGGAAGCGGGCACTAAGGGACGTCTATGCGATGGAGCCAATCACCCCCAAATTCAACCCATGGTCAGCTTGTCCGATCACCTTTGATCGCAGGGATCATCCTACTAGTATCTGTCATGGCAGCTTAGCCACATTGGTCTTAGACCCAATCATCGACGGATTCCACCTCACGCGAGTCCTTATGGATGGCGGCAGCAGCCTGAACCTGCTTTATCAGGACACAGTGTGCAAAATGGGCATTGACCCTTCAAGAATCAAGCCCACTAAAACCACCTTTAAGGGTGTAATTCCTGGAGTAGAGGCCCGCTGTACGGGCTCTATAACACTAGAAGTGGTCTTCGGATCCCCAGACAACTTCCAGAGCGAAGAGTTAATCTTCGACATCGTCCCTTTCCGCAGTGGTTACCACGCACTGCTCGGATGCACCGCATTCGCTAGATTCAATGCGGTACCACATTATGCATACCTCAAGCTCAAGATGCCAGGACCGCGTGGGGTGATCACTGTCAACATATGGACCGCTCCCTTCGAACAGAAGAGCATACGGCAGCCCTTGCGGTAGAAGTACAATGCGGCCTACTCCGACAAAGCTATCCGGCGACAACTTCGAGCACAGTCAAGCGAGTCCGGAGCACCCCGCAACAGGATCATCAGGAATGCCAAGAGCGTGATTAGCAGTCCGGCCTCCGCTCAAGCCCCTCTAAAGCAGCATTCGCGCCACCCGCACACAATTACGCACTCGAATTACCATGGGCATAAGCGGAGGCGCATCAACGACTCAGTCAATAGTGCGGGTAACCGCCAAATACCTTCATACTCTTTCCCTCTTACCTTTCAGGACACCGCGTTGGCGCAACATCCTCAAAAGAGCCGAATTGCCGGACTTATAGGGGAGAGACATCCAAGGAGGCAACAGATGTTGTGCAGAGAAGGAAATACCCAGGTGGAATCTATTTACGATCATTATACCTACTTTATCTATCTGAACACAGCCTGCCCCTGGATAGGACATGTTAAATAGTCCTATTTTATCTCTGCTTAACGCATCCATTGTAAACGTACGCTTAAACGTACTTTTCGTTAATGGGAGATTATATATAGCGTCACTTATTATTCTTATTTGAGCCTTTTTTCTTAAAATGTTTATTTGATATAGCATCCATTACACCTTAGTGCGGTCGGTTTGCCGTGGGCTTCTCATGGCATACTGTAATATGGCAACTAAAGTCCGAACACTTTCAACAAATGCGGCACCTCAAATTATAGCACTATATGCATCAGCTCCGAATCATGTCTTGGGTCTACAGATTGGGATATCCTGCTCCCTTGTTTTGGTGCCTTACGTTCCGTTATATCGGCTAAGGTAGCGCAGGAGAACTCTGCGATTGTGTCCTGGTTCTTCCGGACGAGCACCAAGAGAGAAAGCGAAACCGACCGGCATGATGTGGCGAGAGCTGGTCGCTGTTCGAGAGGTTTTAAAATCCTTAAATATTTTCCGCTTTAGGCGATAAATCGGCTTCATCCGATCTAGGCGTGCATAGCGCCCGATTGATCTTCAGATTCTAGGGCTTCACCGAAATTTAAAATTGTAGACTTCTATGGCTAATGAAAGTTATAAAGTCAAGATAGTCCGATTGCCTTGTTCGATTCTTGAGACACCTCCTTAAGGGACCAAACATTTGGATAAAGAGTGTCCGGTTTTCCACGAACACCCAAGTGCTAGTCACGTGGGGGCGGAAGCCGACACCGACCTACTTTCAGGATTTTATAAATAGCCGCACTGAAGGTAATATTTTAAATAACAAAAGCGCTACATAGCGCAAGTAACTTCGTCTTTAATTACAAACATGACAGAAGTGAATTCATTCCAAAATGGCGTCCTTGGTACACTCATCGGGGACGAGACGAGCACCCTTCATCACGCCATCGTAGTACATTTCGGGATGGCGATGCGCCTTGCCCTCCGGTGGCCCGTCCTTGACCAGATTCTCCGCATCCAGCTTGCCCCAATGCACCTTTAAGCGGGCAAAGGCTCGTCGGGCACCTTCGATGCAAACGGATCGCCTGATCACTTCAAGCCCCGGCCAGGCATCCACCATCCGCTTGATCAGGCCAAAGTAGCTACCGGGCAGGAGCTCACTAGGCCACATCCTGACTACGACGTCCTTCATAGACAGTTCGGCCGCCTGGTGGAGTTTGATCAACTGCTTCATTTGGTCGCTCAGAGGCATTGGATGATCGGCCCCAGCATACTGGGACCAGAACAGCTTCTCCGTTGAGCTCCCCTCCTGGGCACGGTAGAACTCCACAGCGTCTGAGACGCTGCGTGGCAGATCTGCAAATGCCCCTGGAGAGCTCCAAATTTGAGTAAGTAAAAGAAACGCCTCCTCCACATGTTTGATTTGCATAAAGAACTTCTTACCCGGTGCTATCTTCTTGGCCTCCTGGATCTCCTGTTGTGCTTTCTCGACTTCGGCCTTGGCGTCTTTCAAATTCACAAGGGCCTTCGCAAGCTCGGCCTCCTTCGCCTTCAGATCATACTCCATGAACTCGCATTTATTGTCGAGGTCCTGGAGCTCTTGCTGTACCTCACCTACCCTAGCACTATGCTTTTCGCGCTCCTTACACTCCGAGGCCGCCTTGTCTTCGGCCTCGGACAGCGCCTTCTTCAGGGACGCCACTTTGGCGGTGGCCCCTGTTACACGGTCACGACACTTAGGTGTTAGACTCACCAATTCTACCTATCCTTAAATGCATAAGAGCGGGTAACACTCACCCTTGTTCTCTTCGATCTGCCTCTTCGTGAGGACGAGCTCTCCCGGCGCCTGCTCCAGGTCCCGCTTCAGTTCGGCAACCTCGGCAGTACGGGCAGTAGCAGCAAGCAGCACAGCCTGCTTATTCACAACAATACTTATTATTAGACTCCTGCGGATTATAATTGACCCTCCGTTTGGCTTTTCTTTCCGAACATCAAACAGAGTATCAGGGGCTACTACCTCGGGTGGCAATTTTGCACATATTTATTACTTACCTCAAAGCCCGTCAGGAGGCTTATGCAGGCTTCGGTCAGTCCGCTTTTGGCGAACAGAACCTTTTGAATCATCGCACTCATAAGAGTACGGTGCTCTGATGACCCACAAGTATAGGGGATCTATCGTAGTCCTTTCGATAAGTAAGAGTGTCGAACCCAACGAGGAGCAGAAGGAAATGATAAGCGGTTTTCAGCAAGGTATTCTCTGCAAGTACTGAAATAAGTGGTAACAGATAGTTTTGTGATAAGGTAAATTGTAACGAGCAACAAGTAACAAGAGTAAATAAAGTGCATCAAGGTGGCCCAATCCTTTTTGTAGCAAAGGACAAGCCGGAACAAACTCTTATAATAGGAAAAGCGCTCCCGAGGACACATGGGAATATCGTCAAGCTAGTTTTCATCATGTTCATATGATTCGCGTTCGGTACTTTGATAATTTGATACGTGGGTGGACCGGTGCTTGGGTGTTGTTCTTACTTGAACAAGCATCCCACTTATGATTAACCTCTATTGCAAGCATCCGCAACTACAACAAAAGTATTAAGGTAAACCTAACCATAGCATGAAACATATGGATCCAAATCAGCCCCTTACGAAGCAACGCATAAACTAGGGTTTAAGCTTCTGTCACTCTAGCAACCCATCATCTACTTATTACTTCCCAATGCCTTCCTCTAGGCCCAAATAATGGTGAAGTGTTATGTAGTCAATGTTCAAAATAACACCACTAGAGGATAGACAACATACATATCATCAAAATATCGAACGAATACCAAATTCACATGACTACTAATAGCAAGACTTCTCTCGTGTCCTCAGGAACAAACGTAACTACTCACAAAGCATATTCATGTTCATAATCAGAGGGGTAATAATATGCATAAAGGATCTGAACATATGATCTTCCACCAAGTAAACCAACTAGCATCAACTACAAGGAGTAATCAACACTACTAGCAACCTACTAGCACCAATCCCGGACTTGGAGACAAGAATTGGATACAAGAGATGAACTAGGTTTGGAGATGAGATGGTGCTTTGGTGAAGATGTTGATGGAGATTGCCCTCTCCCGATGAGAGGAGGCGTTGGTGATGATGATGACGATGATTCCCCCTCCGGAGGGAAGTGTCCCAGCAGAACAGCTCACGGAGCCCTAGATTAGTTCCGCCAAGGTTCCGCCTCGTGGCGGCGGAGTTTCGTCCCGAAAGGTTGCTTCTGATTTTTTTTCTCATCGAAAGACTTCATATGGGAGAAGATGGGCATCGGAGAGCCACCAGGGGGCCCATGAGGTAGGGGGCACGCCCCGGGGGGGGGGGGCGCCCCCCACCCTCGTGAGCAGGGTGTGGGCCCCCTGGCCTTCATCTTTGGCGACAATTTTTCTTTATTTATTTTAAGATATTCTGTGGAGTTTCAGGACTTTTGGAGTTGCACAGAATAGGTTTCCAATATTTGCTCCTTTTCCAGCCCAGAATTCCAGCTGCCGGCATTCTCTCTCTTCATGTAAACCTTGTAAAATAAGAGAGAATAGCCATAAGTATTGTGACATAACGTGAAGTAACAGCCCATAAAGCGATAAGTATCGATATAAAAGCATGATGCAAAATGGATGTATCAACTCCCCAAGCTTAGACCTCGCTTGTCCTCAAGCGAAAAGCCGATAACAATAAATATGTCCTCATGTTTAGAGGTAGAGGCGTCAATAAAAAAATAAAATACGGACATGAAGGCATCATGATTATTCTCATAACGACAACATATATAGATTTTTTTCATATGATTACTTATGTTCAAGTGATGATATTTTCACAATGCAAAAGTATGAATCAGAAATCTTATTGGGCACCGACAAATTATAACCTCAGTCATTGAAGCAATTGCAATTTATCATAACATTGGGAAGAGTCTATGTCAGAGCTTAAAAGCAAGTCCACATACTCAACTATCACTTAGTCCTTCATAATTGCTAGCACTCACGCCATACTTGTGGTTACGGAGTTTTAATCGGACACAGAGAAAGATAGGGCCTTATAGTTTTGCCCCACAACCTTTTACCTCAAGGGTAATGTCAACAATAACAATTCATGCTCCCATACATCCAATTAGATATATATATCATGTTCTTTCCAACATGATGGGCTTGCCAAAGGATAAAATGAAAAAGGAAAGGTGAAGATTGTTGGCGTTCTGGGAACGGGGGTACACAGACTTGCCTGCCTGCGGCCTGCGGCGTGGCTCAAAGGGTGGCCCAGTACGGCCCATCTTCATCAGCACCAGCTCAAGACCCTCGCGAGGGGCCAAGCCTCACGGGGCGGACGACAGGAACCTTCCTCAGGCACGGCCTCGTCAGGCTGGCTCGCGAGGAGGCGGAGAGATCAAGGCAGGGTACCTCACGAGGAGTCCATGACACAAGCCGTGACTACCAAGGGCGCCCAGGCGGGCGCCAGCCAGCAGAAGGTCCTCATTTCCTCTTTGGTGCAAAGGAGGCAAGCGCAGACGAGAGCATCAAGCAAAGGCAGCCGTTTCGGTGCAACAAGACCAAGACCGTCGCAACGGCAGGAAGGCGGTCATCATGGAGCCCAAGCCAGCGTCACCACCAGAGCCTTTGACAGGCGAGGACCAACTTTAGTCAGGATAAGTGTACTAGATGTTCCCCTTCAAAATGGCCAATTTTTGGCGCCCTTCCCGCTCAATATTTGGGAAGAGGCCCAGGGCCTCTGCTTATAAGTAGAGCTAGCCACCACAGTAGAGAGGAGGATCTTGGCTTGATCCCATCCGATCGATAGCCTAGCCACAAGAACACCTCACCCTCGCGGGGCTGTTCTTCCTTGTAGTGTTCATCATCAGCCCAAGAGGCAATCCACCACACCACACACTGGAGTAGGGTGTTACACCACAATGGTGGCCCGAACCAGAATAAACCATGTGTCCCTTGTGTTGCTCTTCGTGTAGTTTTAGATCCTTGCGAGGCGACGAAGTGCAGGTAGGTAGGGGGTGAGATCTCCGCGTGCACCCCAGAGTTCGAACCTAGAGGGTTTGCAGGAACCCGAAATCCAACATTTGGCGCGCCAGGTAGGGGTGCGACGGAATCCATCTTCCGCCGCCCTGTTCTTCGCCGCCCATTTCATCCATGTCAGACGCTCGTCGGGCCCGGCCGAGCGCCGAGCCGCTCTCGCCACCCACGTCACCCAGAAGGCCCCCGTCGGCGGCCGCCCCCGCTGTCGGTGTCAAAACCGGCGGATCTCGGGTAGGGGGTCCCGAACTGTGCGTCTAGGCGGATGGTAACAGGAGATAAGGGACACGATGTTTTACCTAGGTTCGGGCCCTCTTGATGGAGGTAAAACCCTACGTCCTGCTTGATTGATATTGATATTGTGGATGTTTACAAGAGTGGATCTACCACGAGATCAAGGAGGCTAAACCCTAGAAGCTAGCCTATGGTATGATTGTAAGGGTTGTTGTTCCGTCCTACGGACTAGAGCCATCCGGTTTATATAGACACCGGAGAGGGCTAGGGTTACCTAGAGTCGGTTACAATGGTAGGAGATCTACATATCTGTATCGCCAAGCTTGCCTTCCACGCCAAGGAAAGTCCCATCCGGACACGGGGCGAAGTCTTCAATCTTGTATCTTCATAGTCTTGGAGTCCGGTCGATGATGATAGTCCGCTGATGATAGTTCGGTGATGATGGTAGTCCGGCTATCCGGACACCCCTAATCCAGGACTCCTCAAGAGCTCCTGAACCAGGCTTCAATGACGATAAGTCCGGGCGCAGATATTGCTTGGCATTGCAAGGCGGGTTCCTCCTCCGAACGATAGAAGATTGTGAACACCGGGATAGTGTCCGGCTCGCAAAATAAATTCCACATTCCACCGTAGAGAATAATATATACACAAGTTCAATCTGCTGACGTTTTTTGTGGCATGACGTCACACCACTACCAAGCCATTACTTGAATTGTTTTTTACTTTACCACCTCAGCGCATTTAGCGAAGCGGTTTCCTTGGCACGTCTTGTCGAAGCAGAGATCGTGTTTCCTCTTAATCCGGGATTCTCATCAATACGGACGTGGGTAACCCAACCGCGCCATTGATGGTGACGCTTGGGAGATAAGCGAGTTTTACCAGGCCGGTGGGGGACGCGTAGACTTCACCCGCCCATATAAGGGATAAGGATTCACCTTCTCACCTATGCCTTCTTCCTCCTTTGCTTATCCATCTCAGCAAGACTCGAGCTCCAGCGCCCAAGTTCACAAGATCTCGTCTCAACCTTCTCCGACCATGTCCGGAGCGGAGGTAAATGGTTGGCCTCCACCGTTAAGGAGGAGCATATCGCTAAACCGCGCGGGCGCCGGATACCTCTCCGCGACATCACAAGACCGGCTGCCCGACGAGGGGCAGCTCATCCCCACCCCCAAGCCCCATGAGAGGGTCGTCTTTCTTCCCCACTTCCTCCACGGACTGGGCTTTCCACTTCATCCCTTTGTCCGGGGGCTCATGTTCTACTACGGCCTGGATTTCCATGATCTGGCGCCGAACTTCATCCTCAACATCTCGGCGTTTATTGTCGTGTGCGATGCCTTCCTCTGCATCCAGCCCCACTTCGCTTGTGGCTCAAGACCTTCAATGTCAAGCGAAGGTAGTGAAGGGCACTGCCGGAGTGCGGAGGCGCCATGTTGGGCAAGATGCCCAACGTCCTTTGGTTCAAGGGGCCTTCGTGGAATCCGTCAAGGGTGGCAATCGGGTGGTTCTATATCATCGAGCCGCGTGACCCTACATGGGCGGCGGCCCCGAAGTTCAGATCTAGTATCCCCACGCAGCTCACCTCCCGGAAAGAGAAGGGCTTGTGGGGTAGTTCGAGGAGCCGACGGACTCCAAGCCCTGATCCGAAGCTGGTGAAGAAGCTCAGCTGGTTAACGTGGTCCAAGTCATGCTCTTCCGCCGGATTCTCCCATGCCAAGAGCGGCATTCAATCTGTGGAGTTCGATCCGGAACAGCACCAGCGCTGAGCGGCTCTTCGACTGACGCACGAAGGCGCTTGGAGGGTGCTGTTCAAGGGCGCGAAGTTTCGCATCCGCGATCAAGATCGCGGATTTCGCTCGCAGCGCCAAGCCAACGAGGTAAGTGATTCTACCCTTTATGGGACACTTGCTTTTCATAGTTTGACTCTATGCGGTTTTAATTTCCCTTTTCCTTTGACAGACTGGATGAGGAAGGCGGAGCAGATTATCTGCCTGCCCTATGCTAGAAAATCCGAGAGACGCCGTCTAGCGAGGTTGTTGGTTCCGCACCGCACGTGGTGCCGAGAAGAAGGCCAAGAAGGAGGCCACGGTGCTCGAAAGAGTTCCCGCTTTCAGGTGTCCGACGACTGGGCGGACTCCTCCCCAAAACGAGGAGGAGAAGAGGACTCTCTCCCGCAGGAGGGAGAGAGGAAGAGGAAGGCTTCCCCAACAGGGAGGCCGAAGGGTCCAAGAGGGAAGGACTATTCCCGGACAGCTCCGCCAACATCAACGTTGGCGAGAAAGAATGGCCTTCAAGGGCCAGCCTCCGCGAGATCGTAAGTATCCGGATTCCTGAATGATTTATAATTTCTTTTTCGCCGCCACATAGTGTCATTCTAATGCCGCATGATGCCCGTAGTCCGCCGGTGATGATCTCCCCGCTTCATCGAAGCGGGTCGTTGGCTCGCCGGATGTAGACTCCATCCCGACCGCCCACCCTCGCGACACCGAGGACGCCGAGGTGGGATCCCAAGAAGGGACCTACCAGGGGAGGCCCGAGGCGCCACAAGGCGCCCTCCGGACTTTGGCGCGGACTTCATATCAGGACCCGCAGTGGTTCCGAGTCCGCCGGGCGCCCTTGAACGGCGGGCAAGACTGCGGACGCCGCGGCTTGGCCCAACCGAGGCGCCGGGCAATTTGTTGAGGCGCTGCAGAGCGCTTCCATCGAGGAAGAACACCGCACTATTATGAGTGCGTGTGATTCAAGGTGCAGCTTCGCCAAGAGCGGGCAGACCGAAGCCTGCAGAGCCTTCTATCGTGCTTTGAGGTAAGAAGTTAAAAATATGCAATGTAATACCGCATAGACAGTAGCCCTCGATGCTCGGTTCGTGTTCGGGAAGAAAAGCCGGATGAGGATCTGAAAAGAAGATATACGCAGGGTTGCTAAAAATTATGTCAATATGGGTTTGCAGCGCTTGCTGACTGACCTCTGCCAGACCGATCTGCGGAGGTCGGTGCTTGAAGCAGGAGCTCGAGCGGTCCGAGCAAGAGCTCGGCCGCGCCAGGAAGCAGCTCCAGGACAAAGAAGGTGAGTAACACCACTTTGAATTTGTACCTTACAGAAAAGGATTTAGGCTGCAACAAGAATTAACAAGGATAACATGGGTACTGCAGGGGCCACGAACGAGGTGGCGACCCTGAAGGAGGCCGTGTCCGCGGCTGAACGCAATGCGGCCACGGAACGGGCAGAGCGAGAAAAGCAAGAGGCGCGGGTTGCGGTGGTTCAGCAAGAGCTCCAGGCTCTCATGGAAAAGCATGAGATTTTGGAGCGTGACTCAAAGACTCGAGAGTCCGAGCTTGCCTCGGCTCTCGAAAGTGCCAAAACTTCCAAGGCCGATGCCCATAAGTCCCTTCAGGAGATTGAGTTGGTGAAGAAGATAGCGGCGGGTAAGGCATTTTTCATGCAGAGCAAGCATGTGAATGTAAATTACGTGTTACTTACCCAATTGGAGCTCTCGAGGCGCTTGCAGATCTGCTGCTGCAGCGGTCCGATGCCGCCACATTCTATCGAGCCGAGGAAGGGAGCTCAACGGAGAAGGTCTTCGGTCTCAAGATCTTCGAGGCCGCCATCCGGTGTTTTCGAGCGACCAGCCAAGCAGCTGGTCGAGCTCCACAAGGCGGCCGAGCAGGCCATGAAGGGCCTCATAGTCCGGGTGTGGCCTAGAGAGGCCATGCACTGGAGCTACTTCGCCTCGTCGACGGTTGGTGGATGCGTGCCCTCGGGTGGAGGTTATCAAGCGCTCGCTTTGTATTGAAGGTGCTTCGTCGGGCCCTTGCCCGCGCAAAGGTGCATTGGGGCAAGCTGGATACGGAGAAGCTAATCATCGACGCGCCACCAGCGGGCAAGGAATATCGTGACGCCCAAATGTACTATAAGACTGTCTTGAAGGGTGCCCGCAAGATTGCGGATGAGTGCCCTGTGGATGTAATTATTGAGTAAATTCGCAATGTGTTATCCTCATGCGCTGAAAACTTTGTTCATATGCGCTAAGCAACGCTTGTTAATTTAAAATATTACCTTCTGTGCGGCCGTTTATTAAATCTGAGAGATGGCAAGTCGTCGGCTTCAGCCCCCATGCCACGAGTGCTGGGGTGTTCGGGATAAACTTGAGCACTCTAGTTCCCATTTTGGGTCCATCTAGGAGGCGCCAACACAACGAAGAAGGCAACCGGACTTATAGTGCTTGAACACTCTCACTTAGCCATAGAATTCTATAATTTTAAATTTTGGCGAAGCCCCTAGTATTCGGAGGACCGAATTAGGGGCGCTATCCACGTCTTCGTCGGACATTATCCGGAACTTCGCTCGAAGCGGCGTAGGTCTTTAAGGACCAGAAAGGACCTCTCGAACAGCGACCAGTCTCTCGCCTTATCATGACAGTCAGTTTTAGCTTTCTCCACTGAGGCGTTAACCTGGCTCAACCGGGGCGCAATCGCAGTGGTTCTCCCAGTGCTACCTTAGCCGATAGAATGGAACGTAAGGTGCCAAACATGGGAGCCGGGCAAACCCAACTATTGACCCAAGACATGATTCGGAGCCGATTCATATAGTGCTATAAGTTCGGGGTGCCGCACTTGTGAAAGTGTTCGGACTTTATCACACCATAATGCGGAGAACATAAGCCCTGGGTATTTGGCCGCACCAAAATGTACTGGGTGCAATATGTCGTAAATGAACATATATATATATAAGGTAATGCAATTATGGGTAAAAAGTGCTGCATTTTATTCGAGAAGATATGCTATGAGTGCGGAATGATACAAATAGTGAGGAAAGCAAGGATTGGACGAATTAAAGGCGTCTCCTCCGTGGGTAGGTCATGAATGTTGTATTAAACAAATTTAATGCTCGTGATGGAGACCACCTGAGTGTTCGTCGCGGCCTTTGTCCTTCCATGGCTGTTGCATCATGAGTTCGGCAGGTTCGCCGCCGGACAGAGTTCTGTATAAAAAAAGAGAAATAAAAGAAAAAAGAGCGACACACTTGGGAGCCCCTGGTGTGGTCGAACCGCACTGGGTCTGTTGTGGTTGTGCCTTTCCCCTATGCCCATGGTATCTCCGTATGTAATTATGTACGCGGAGAGTTTGTCTTACAATTTTGCGAGGGCTGGGGTTGAGGCTGCATTGCTACGTGTGCTCAAATCGTGCCAGGTGGTCTTGGTTGATGTTGCTCCGGCGATTTGGGCGTGTCCGATCGCTTAACGGCCGGACTCGAAAATTGCCTTAAAAGGCTGCTCAGACTTCGCCGCGAGAGCATTGCAGATGTTCCTCCGCTCGGGGAGCCTTCCGTGTTTCCATTGACCGTGATGACTCCACGAGGGCCTGGCATCTTGAGCTTAAGGTATGCATAATGCGGCACGCGTTGAATTTTG